>VXBL01002387.1:412936-430982 GCA_013400195.1 Aramus guarauna | reverse complement strand
TTTTTAAAAAGCCTTTAAATAAATTACCAAAGCCCCAAAAAAAAAAAAAAAAAAAAAAGAAACCAAAAACAAACCAACAACCCACTCTGAATAAGAAAAGCATGGTGTGGTAGACGGGTGCTTCACACTAACAGGTTATGCATTATTGTATGATGTAGCCATGAAGTTACCTGGTTAAAAGATTTGGCATACACAATCACTTGACAGAAGGAGAACATACTTCCCACTTTAGACTAGGGAAGGATTTGGTATGGCAGTGTGGGAGAGATGGTGTTTCAGTCTGCTTTGTGTGTGTTTTTAACCTCTGTTGGTCAGAGGTTAGGGACTGAGTTAATCAGTAGAGGCGGTCAGGCAGAATACAGACAAAAAGATTCTTCTAATTTATAGTGCCAAGAAAATTCAAGCCTGTTTAATGTTCTGCAATTTACTCTGCTGTTCTTAAAATGTTTGGAGACTGAGGTGATAGAAGTGATTTTATTAAAAGGGCCAAAGCATATGAATCTTCAGCCTCCTCCAACCTACTCAGTCACCAATTAGGTGAAAGTAGGTGTTGCTCAGAACCATGAGCAGGCATGAAATGACAGAAAGTCTTCTTTACAGGCTGTCAGCAGGCAATTCCTTTCCCCAAATGCTACTGTCTGCTCCCTTACTATGTTAAGTCCTATTAATAGTGTTGTTAGGGGCATCTTTTCCTTTTCCGCTCAAGGGGAGTCATATTTTAACAGACTGGTTTTATGTAACTACCTGCCTTTGGTTTTAAAGTCTTTGTGAAAATGTTTAACACTCATAGAAATCTGCATGCATATATCAATTTGAGAGAGCTTTCTTTTTTTTTTTTTTTTTAGTTTGGCAAGACCAGTGTCTCAGTAGGTTCAGAAAGAAGCAAATTTATTTGCAAAAGTGTTACAAGCAAAATATAAAAAGAAGGTAAGGAACTGGCACACAGGATAAGACTGCAGGTCCTACTCATTTACTCTATCGTCTCAGAAATTCTTAGTTCCATGTCCTTCTGAAGACTATTTCAGAATTCAATAGTATGCAAATGTGAAGCAAATTGAGAGTACTTCTCAGGATATAAAATCTTTCTTTCATATCTTAAACAATTAGAGAAGTGTTAACATAATTTTTGAAACATTTAACTGTCCAAAACTGCCAAAAATTTGCAGTTCTTCAGGAAAGCAAGCACTGAGTTATTTTAGAGTTTTCAACATATTTAACAGTATCTAATGTGAGACTTCGTATTTACAGTGTTACAGCAGAAAAACTAGTTTTAATTACATTTGATTTCAAAATTGGATTCAATCTCATTTTACAAATGTTAATTAACTTTTATATGAAATACTTTAAAATCTGAAAATAATAAATTCTGAGGAGATTTGACTTACATCTTGTCAATGGTAGAAGAATGTTCCATTGGCTTGTGTAGTGGCCAGATAATCAGAAAGGACTTTTTTTTCTCTTTGAGTGATACAGGAAAGACTCAGTCAATTTTCTGTATTAAAAGGATTAGTATTAATAATTTGCCATGAGAAATATTTATACCACTTATACCGTACTTAGGACCCATCTGCATGGCAAGTAAATATCCAAAATGATCAAGCTCCAGAAGTGAAAGAGGGGGAAACAACTGCCTATTATTTATAACTGTATTAGTGTTCTATACTTTAAGAACTATTTTTCAAGGTTAAAGACTCTTTTTGTAAGCAATTTAAATTCCCTATCTACTGAAGAAATTCCATCACTGTGTTTTTATAAGGTCCATTTGGGCAATCAATAAAGTTACTGTTGAACCTTAAAATCTATGAGTGTGTAGTTGCTCAAGATCATAGACAATTTTTTTATTTTTTTTTTTTAGATAGGAGGTTTCTATTTCTTGCTAAATGCTAGGACTAGTTCACATGCTTGAAGTCTGAAAGTCTCAAAAGTATTGAATCATATGGTTTGGATGCATTCCCTTTTTTCTTTAAGGGAGTGATAAAGCTCCATTTTAAAAAAACCATCCCATTTACCCCCAAAAGCCTCATTATGTTCCTAGTTTTCACTGTCTTTAAATAGTTTAAATATTTTTAGTTAATAAATTTAATTAATAATTTTATTTTAATTGAAATTTTAAATACTGAAGTTCAGTTTATAAAAACATCCAAAAATTACTAGGGATTTTTGGATATTAAATTGCCTGGATTTTAGCTATCTTTTTACAGTTTGCTGGGATTTAGTTTTGCAGGAGTTCTTTGTGAATGTTGACATTGCAATGCTGACATTCTTTATTACTGAACTTGATGATAACACATATCTGAAAATATCTTTTTGTTCAGAATAGATGTCAGCTATTGATTAGAAAGTAATTTGGATTTTGCATTTTTAGATTTGGGCAAGATGACAGAATATAATGAGTGGTTAGCACTTCTGGGAATCATGAGATTTTCATAGATGTTTTATCTGGTAGAAGAGCCCTGAAGTACAGAAGTTGACAGGAACTTTGCTGTAGTGCGTCTGCCGCCATCTGTATCAAAACCATTTAATCGATTTTTCACAGTAACACATACTTGTTGCATTTTTATGTTTGTACTTCTGTGTAGTTTATGGGTGATTTAAAAAAGCTATAAAAGCACTGAAAACCTAACATTTCATATTTACAACTATGAAAACCATTCAAGCATTATGAAAAGACACCTTTGAGGCTAAAAGCTGTCTAGAACCGTCCAAGCGTGCGCCTCCGGCCACATTCCCAGCACTGTCCCCTTCCACGTCTCCTCTGTTGTGTCTCTCCAAATGCGCCTCTTCACCCTTCTCCTTGCCTCTCTCCTTTTGTTTTTCCTCACCAGCCTCGTGCTGCACCTTTCTGCTGCCGCTGCCTCCCTGTCTGCAAGGCGTTTGGGCAAAGGCACCATGTGATTTCCCCTTCCTTCAGAAACCTTGTTGGTGTTTTCACGGCTTTGTACAGGAAGTCTCCCGTTACTTTTCTGGTTGTACTGTTGAGAGATCTGGAAAAAAAAAAAAGACAAATAACAGTGTTTATTTTTAGATGTTAACTCCTTCTCTTAGCCTTGGTCTTACCTACTTCTAAAATACCATTTGAGATATCTCTGAATTCTTAAGTTTAATAAACCCTCAGCTGCTTGCAGCAGCGAAATGGAGCAGTTCTGTGCCTCTGCCTTTCTGCTTTCTGCTCAGAAACACTGGCTGTGCTCCCAGCACCACACGCCAGAAACATCTCAGAGAGGACCGAGAGAGACACTGCCATCAGCAATGAAGGCGCTATGCTCTGGTAGCTACCCACACAGGGTAACTTTTGTCAGTGAGACACAGATTGCTTTGAAAGTGATGGAAATGCTTCGTCTTTGGAGACGAAGTGGAGGAACGAGTAATCATGTTTTCGTTTAGCTGAAACAGAACCTGGCACCCAAATGCTACTATAAACACTTGGACGAGGGATTAATTTAGTTGCATCTGTAATTTTAATTGGTGAAAGAAGAGGCAATATAAAGGTAGCAAAAAAAATATTCCAGGATATCAAGAGAAACCCTCATATGCATGATGGAAAGTAGAGAGAGAATGCTTGCAACGACTGAGGCAGCCTACTGGGAAGGTGAGCTACCACAACAAAGGAAGCAGGATTTTTTATTCCTGCCTTGCAAATATATGATTGCGTCCAAGGAATACTTGCCATTCTTCATTTTTTTTCCTAGCAGAAGCCCCCTGCCAGACACTAAGCACTGACTTATTCCTTATGCCTAAGGTCATTTGTGTGATGGCATATGGGTTTTTTTTCTTTTTTTTTTTTTTTTTTCCTTTAAGGATCAATGAAAATACAGTAAGAGCAAACTTCTTGTATCATCAGAGGTGAGGATTTAACTTCCAGATCTGCTACAGACTTTCTTTGTCATTCCAGAATTTTTTTTAATTTAAAATATTCAGTTCTTTACCTAGATAAGGTGGGATAGTATAGCTTATCCCCCAGCCTTTGTCCGCCATATGTGTTCAGAAGACAAGTTTTTTTGACTGTTTTTTTTTAATATGACAAACTAAGTCTTTGCTGTTTTGGCCAGTGTTTCAAGGTAGTACTGTGTTAGAAATAATAGCTTGCACAGAACATTGTAAATTTGACTAGAAGCAGACATGTAAACAGTAAAAATATCCATTTTATTTTATTTTTATCTGTAATGATACAAACAGAAGCGTTATGCTAGCTGTGTTGCAACAAATTTGTCAAAGGAAAATAAATGAAAATAACAAAGAAGGAATTGTTCAGAAATGGAGTTTTCAAAACGTGATCAAATTACTCGTCAACTGGTATTTCATCCAGAATTTGATAGGCAACCTTAAATGTCCATAGTTATGTTAAAAACTGTGTCAGAACAGTGTATATTCCCTTATGCCAGACCATAATTTTCTGTCATAATTACAGAGCAAACAGGAAACAAAGGTCCTGCTCTGCAGAGATTACCAGCTAAATTTAGACGCCACATAATCAGTGATATCAGGCAAATGCAGATTTTGGTGTACGTTGTGTCCCATGTCTTCTTCTAAAATGTACTCAATACACAAAGAACATTTATTGGAACCTGCAGTTCTCAAGACAATCTAGCTAAGCACCCTGGAATACGTTTGGCCTACGGATTTTACTTTGGCTATCCTCAGTATAAATTTATCATGGTTTTAGTTTTGCTTGAGTTGGGACTAAACCAAGAACAAAAAGAGTGTTTTGCACAGCCCCAAAAGTCCTTTGCAAGTCCAACCTGAGTAAATACCGGCTTAGCTTGTATGCAGGAGGTCCTAAGACTTTGGTGGGTGGTTGCACTAGCTGGTGGTGTCATTTTGTTATGTATACCAAATAGTCATTGTGATGACTTATGAAATACTGCAGATAATTCAAAGAATTTAATTTTATTACTGTTTTCAGGACCATAAGCATATGAAAATGGTGGCTCTGAGGCTTTTCAATCTATTTTTAGTGCATAGCAATGCTCACAGAGTTGTGTCAGCCTTTTTCATGCCAAAAAGGGAGGGAAGGGGAAATAGCATAAAAATTCTGGAGATTAGCTGCTCCTATTTTGTCTTTCTTGTCAGGAGGCCTATAGCATGATAGGTGAGACAATGACCCATCAGAGAGTGATGATTCCTAGCTCAGTAACAGTGAAGAAGAGTAGATGTTTAACAGTCTGATATATGATGAGAAAGTGGTGGTATCTGGGTTTGGTGGAACTGAGAACCTGAAACAGAATATTTAGAAAAGGTTTTATTTGATTATATTTTAAATGGATGGGAACCTGTCTACAGTGTCAGACTGATAACATCTTCCGAAGTGTGTAGAAAATAGGTGCAAATGTGGGAGGGAAGAAAGAATGGGGTGTAAGACATGTGGAAATGTCAATCTCAAGTAGAAGCAAGAGCCCTGAGGAATTAACTCATCTTTGGAAATATTTAGTTCAATATTAATGTAATTTTTCTAAAAGACTGTAATTGTAAATCTAAAAAAATAATTTTGGGTTTGTCTTGTCCAGAAATACAGTCTTTACAGTCTTGTGATCTCTGGTGCTTTTCTCCTCTCAGGAAGGTTATTGTAAGAGAAGTAACTATTTTACCCAGATCAGCAGTACAATACATAATCTGTTGTGTAAATGTTACTTTCTTTTGAGTCTATAAGCTTCTGTTTGTGCTGGAATTTCTAGTCAGCTGTCCCTGAAAAAATATCATGAAGAAACCTGTACATCTGATATTTCACTACATCATTGAGTACTGCATGTGGGCCAGCACAATCCCAAGCGCAACTACAGGCTGGGTGAGGAATGGATTGAGAGCAGCCCTGAGGAGAAGGATTTGGGGTTATTGATTGATGAGAAGCTCAACATGAGCCAGCAGTGTGTGCTTGCAGCCCAGANGCCCAGAGAAGCTGTGGATGCCCCATCCCTGGCAGTGTTCAAGGCCAGGTTGGATGGGGCTTTGGGCAACCTGGTCTAGTGGAGGGTGTCCCTGCCCATGGCAGGGGACTTGGAACTAGATGATCTTTGAGGTCCCTTCCAACCCAAACTATTCTGTGATTATGAAATTGGTAATTTCTAAGTAAAACAAATGTATACAATTTTCTGTTTCTGTTGTGAAATAACAAATTCATTGTTAACTCGGTTCAGATACAAAATGCACAAAATTTATGCTTAAAGTTTAATGTAGAAATATTTTCAAAAAGAAACACTTTTACTTCTTTGCTTTGAAATCAATTCTTGCTCATTTGGAAGTTTTCTTTGCTTTCAAAGGTAAAAATAAAAGTCAAATCTACGATGTTTTGATTTGGCCAGCTGTTTTTTCCTGATGCATGCGTGGCTTTTTTTGGCTCATCTAAGCTCAAAATTGTTGCCGACACCTCTCTTTCTGTGACTGTTGTGTAGGTGAGTGGCTGGAGCTCTAGAGTTGTCTCCCAGGTGACCTCTGGGGAGAGGCGCATGCTGTGGAGGTGCAGCAGTCGAATCACTGTGCAGATTTGGCATCGTCGGAAGTGGCACAGCAAAAGATTTGTGATAGCCTGTGCTCAAAATTCTCAATCATGGAATACCGTAGAGAGCAAATGTAGCCCAGCAGATGGTCTCAGAGTTAAGACCAACAAATGGGAGCCACTGTGTTGCTTACTGACCATTGCACAACGCATGCTAGTTTACCCTTCGTCGTGCAACTTAATAAGTATTACAGTGGTAATTTGGGATTTAAACCTTGAGAGTTATAGAAAACAAAAGTTTAGCTTGTAGATGATGTTTTTCTGACAGCTCATATTATATCTAATATCAATAACAGAAGGAACAGATTTGCTGTTTATCCATTGTAAAAAGAAGCAAAGCCAGTTGCAGTCTTTGAATTTTGAATTTTGGATTTATGGTTTTGGTGGGAAGTGGAGTTTCTTCTGAGAATACTATTTTGCTTCTTGAAGAAGAAAATAGAAATATAAAGAGTATACAAAACTTTGCCTCAGTAATATGGACCCTGACGATCATGCTTTGGCAGAATTCCCAAGTCCATTTTAGTTTTCTTGGTATTTTGGTACTCTAAGATCTCCCACTGTCTCGCCCATACTGTTAGAACTGGATCTATTAAATGAAAACCAAAACAAATCAGTGTACAGATTAACAAATGCAGATATATTTGAAAAGCCAGACTCAGCCTAAACTCAGTAGGAATCAGTAGGCTGATGTCATTAAAAATATATGTTGTAAATATGAATGTATGATGGCAATACAAAGTTATGTGGCACTAAGAATTCTGAAATTCATTGCCTGTATGCTTCATTAGGTAGGTAATGAATTTCATACATTTCGGGACTTAAACTGCCAGACGTACCATTATGGTTTTGCATCAGTAAGTATGGAAGTCTATGAAAGCGTTAGTATATGAAAGCTGATGTACTTCAATAATATTAATAGCATTCTTGTTTATGTGCAGAGAAAGTAGAATATCATTTAACTAATTTAGTGTCCCATTTTTAAATACAGGCACAAACAAGTCATATTTATTCTGAAAAAAGCTTTTCTCAAATATTTTTTTAGGTAGGTTGATTTTTACAAATGCTATCACCTGTGAACAGAAATTAGATTCATAATTATAAATTATTCTCCTTCTAATAGGTTAAGGAAAGAAAATCCTAGAAAAAAATATTAATGGATATTTGGACAAAGATAAATATGAAAATACCTAGTCACTTCTAATTAATCCTTACATTCTTGAGACAGAAATTAACATTTTTTTCCTATTAAGTTCTTTGAAAACTTTTCTATAAATTTAAAACTGAAATGATTGGATTGCTTGCTTATTCACTCATCTAGTTAATCAGATTAGTTTTAAACTTGTGGCTTCAGTTTGGACACCTTCCATCAGTCTAAATATCATTTCTAAATCTAATGTAAATCTTCATATGATGAATATTTAAGAAAGTGGCTAAATTCAATACTGCAGTAGATATTTTCTACATACAACAAAGGAAATTGAACGAAAACAATATTTTGAAAGATGATTAAATCATTCCAGCAAGGGAACCCTCTGTTTTCTCAGTTAGTACAATGTTGCTACAAAGTTATATTTTGATATCATCCAAATATGGGAGTCTCTGCAGAAAAAATAATTTAGTTAACTTCTGCTGGCTTGTCCGTATGCATCCTGCTCCTCGGTCATGAAAGAATCACTGCTGACTCCACATCCTGCCTGAGCAGTGGGACCAAACTGATCAGTGGGGCTGACTGTGGTGGTTCATTTCTCCATAGATGTCCTGCTCTACTTCTTAAGGCTCTATCTGATGGCAATAGAGACGTATCTGAAGTTCATGCCCTAATCTGTCTATACATCGGCCTAGTCAATACTTGTGTGTATATGCATATACGTGTGTGTGTTTCTGTAGGTTTCTAGCAAAACTACACTTAGGTTTGTTACCTATTTCATACTAAATCCTGAATAATCTTACTTCTCTTTAGGGTAAGTGTTTATTTCTCACATTAAAATTTTACAGATTGTATAACATTTTAAAATGCAAGGCAAATGTTATTCCTTCGTGTATCCTATGATCCGTTCCCCTTTTCATTTAGTGAAAAAATGACCATGAAAACTTCATCTGAGAGGTGATAAATGTTATATACATAAATACTTGTATAAAAAACTTGACAAACTACTGAATGCTTTCTGAAGGACCTGTTTTCCAAATAATAAGCTCTTGCATGCTCTTCTCAGTTCTCAGTCATGGAAGTTGCTTTTTGCTTGTTATAAGAAACTGATTTCTTTAGATGTGCTACCAGTTTAGTCTGGTCTCTAACTCCCACTCCATATAGCAAGGTATAAAGCATGTTTCACAGTGTTGAAGAATTATTCACTTGATGCTTAGCGAAAACCACTTGACAGTTTTGAGTTCATTCTGTTTGATCTGACACTTCCAAAGGAACAGAGTGACCTTCATTAGTTTGATCATATGGAAGTGATTTTTAGATAAAAGAAAAATAGACTAAACCTACTGAAAGAAAACAAAATTAAATCATAGAGTTGCAATAGTTGGAAATAATTACCCCCCAAAAGTATTGAACTATGAAATAAGATTATACATATGTGTGTTTAAAAAAAAAAAAAATAAAAAAAATCTGTTGAAATCTCTCTTACTATCTTTCTTAGCCTCTGAGAAGCCAAGCAAGGTAACATTCTTCCTCCTAGGTCTTTCATGACCTGACAGGTCTTTCAGTTACATCTTCATTGTTCTTCATCCCCCCAGAAAGACAACTGAAGGCTCTGAGCACTTCTTCCTGGTTTCCCTTGTAATACCTTTTATCTAATCTTAGAAACTAGAGTATTGCACTGTAGTATAGAGGATTACAGTTCCTTGCTTCTTCCCAGGTATTATTCATTCACTTGTTTAAATACAGCTTAATTTGTGTACATACTTTCTGTTTTGCCTCGTTTTTTTGTAAACCATAGTCTTTTTAAAATCTGTCATTACACATTATGATACATAAATGATAAGGAATAATCTTTCTATAAATACCTTAATAGATTAATGGTGCATAAAAGCCACATCTGACATCTTTCTGGCATAAATGACAGACTTCACAGTAAGCTAGATATTCTAAGTTGCCACCTCACCATTAATTTTGACTTTATTGGCTAAATCCTCTCATCACATTGCTGACCATCTGAAGGATACCTAAAATGTCTTTTATGACACCTTGTTAGTGTTTTTCCATATTTAGTTAAAGTGTTGTGATAACTTTTTAAGGTCATTGTTTAATAAGTATGACTTTTATAAGCCTCTGAAAAAGGTTAAGAGAAATACTGCTTTACAAGAAAAGATAAGGAAGGACAGATGAAGTGTAAATTACTGCCTGAGTATCTGAGTAGGCTGGCTCCAACTGTTCTCTACTGTGTACTCTGTCCTATCCAACCCCACTCCATAATGATAGCCTACAGGCAACAACTTAGTAGATGTTATAACTGTTCCTGTAAGTCCTTAAGTACTTCAGCATTTAAAAAAGAAATGTTTTAAACTTATCCTCTTTTGACTCTGCATCTACTATCCAGATGTTGTCCCTAGACCGGTCTCTCTCAGAGTCAGGATTGCTCATAGGAACAGAGTCAGCATCTTTTTGTCGAGGGAAGTTGTATGACAGACTTTAATAAAGTGATTCCTCCTTGAAGAATAAGACTGATGTCAGACACCTCCTGTTCTGGAGGGCATCAGAAGGGAAGGTAGAGCACTTTCAGCAAGAAATAATTGATAGATGGAGCACTTTAACTGAATCCTTTTCCTAGGGAAAAAAAAAAAAAAAAAAAAAGAAAATAGTCTAGGTTTATTTGCTTAGAACAATGCAATAATGAAAAGCAAGGTAACCACAAGATAAGGCAAGCTTAAATGGTATTTTAACTGTGATTCCACTAATGTGGTTTACAGAAATCTGAGCCAAAATTGGAAAGCATCAGAAAACTTTTCATGTAGCTTATGGTTGTTGTGCCTTCAGAATGGTCATGTAGCCCTATGAAAAACACTTCTTTTTCCTCGTAATTTTTTTCTCTCTGTTATGTGGGAAATTATACTGCTTAGTGGAAGAAAGGGGAAAGTCTAAAAAAGATGCAGTAACTTCATTTGTTTCTGTTTAAAATTGTATTTTCAAGTTTCTCAATCATGCCTCTCAGAAAACCTGCTCACTGTTTATTAAGACACCCTTAAAACATTTAGGATTGGAAAAACTAGTGTTATCTACAGCCACAAAAGTTTAGCTGAACTAAATTTTATATGGATAAATGTATGGATTACATAAATCCATTTTAAAAAAAGTTAAAATCATATGAAGTACGATGAAATACATAACAATTAGTTACCCAGAACATTCAAAGAAAAGTAAATTGGCTGCAAGTAAATGGGCTGCAACTCCAACAGAAATGATTCCAGCCTGATGGGCTATTCTAAGATGAAGCTTAAAACCTGTATGTATCTTTGAAAAAAACTTTGTTAAGGACTTAAACTCTAGAGAGATGTAGGAGTAATTTTCAGGATAGCGTATGATTGAAAAAAATTCTTGTATTGACACCTTTGAAGCTCTAGTAGTATGCTTCCAGGGCAACCCATGACAATGTTGGGCTTGGACTATTTTTAACCTGTCTCTCTCAAAAATCTACAGTTTTTAGGTTTTCAGTGTTTTCTAATATTACAATCACTAGGTACTCAGTTTATGTCCTCACATGACTGTGTCTTGCTGTCTTCTACTTGTAGTGCTGGCTGGTACATGCACCGTCATATCAAGTGGTGTGCTTGCAGTCCTATGATTGCCCAAAGCACGTTCAGACCAGGGCTGCACCCAGTTCTGTTGCAAGATTTTATGAACGCATTACAATGACCTCACCCACCAGTTTCTTAACCTGGTATATTTAACATTGACGGCTGAAGTTGTTGCAATTGGCAGATGATGTAACATGTTTTCTTCATTATGCTTTCCTTCTGTTTGCCAGTGACAGCTATCCTGTACAGCCATAGTGTTTAAAGGCTACTCAGTACCCTAGGACCGAAGATCTCAGTTACTCTTTTTTTCTTTCAATGCATTGAGTGTTTCATATTGCTGCAAAGGAGAGGGGAAGAAAACAAAATGTAAGACTCGAGAGATTATGCCAAAAATATGAAACTAGACATAAGTCATTTTTCAGAATCGGCTAGATTTCAAGTTCAATGTGTCTTTTCATCATGTTCATTGTTGCAAGGTATAAGTAAATTGAAACACTCAAAGATGCATATTAAATTGTTTTCATTTTTCAGCTAAGGAATATCAGTGCATCAGTAGCTTCTTTTGATAACATGAATTATAACTGTCCATAATTCTGCTGTTCTCCAGTTATATTCTGCAGCAGGTCAGATTGCATTAGTCCCTGTAGTCTTCAAATCTAAGAACCTTCAGTGAAAAAATTACTTTTATAGGAAAATGTCAATATATTGACAATACTGCTTTTGAAAAGCACTTTCCTACAGAGCAAAATGACTGCAGTTTAGGTAATTTGTTGGACAAGGAAAGTGGAGGTATTTCTACCTCACAAATTCTGTTGCTATTCATTTACTTGTTCACTTTTTTTGGGGTGTGTACTGGACTCAATGGACTTACCAAACTGGCATGGAATGATTGTTTATTTCATCTTTGTATAGGCTAAATGTAGCTTATAGTAACATGAACATTATTTCTCCTGTGACTGACAGCTTCTTCTCAGACTCCTGTTCTGCTGTTTCCACTGCTGGTATAAACAGCAGAGAATAAACTCACTCAGTGAAGAGACTTATATTTGTCTTACCAATGACAGGAACTCTTACCAGAGAAAAAGAGATTTATTTTTCTTTGTTGTTTCTCTATTATACCTAGAATGTTAAAAAAGTATAAAATTTTTTTTAATAAATAAAACTGAATCTTAAGCCAGCAGTCTCCTTCACTGAGATTGTTCTTTCTTCAGTGTACTAAATCAATGATAACCAGATTGAAAAATAGTTATCTTGTGTTTGATTGCATAAATGCAGTTTTCTGCTTTGTTATTGCTTCTAATAACTTACCAAATCTACAGCCAGTTCAGCAGAATTCCTTTTGTCCATCTTAGTCATGTAACAACTATTGAACAACTAGTGAATGGTAGTGATGAAAAAAAGAAATTGATAGCAACCTTGAAATTACATACTGGTAGAATCTCACCATGTCCCTAAATTATTCATTTGAGAGAGTTCAATGTGAACTGGTAGCGGTTGGAGCCATGCTGGGACACTTTCCAGTAAGCAAGCACAAAACTTCTTAAGTGAAGTTCAATGAGGACTTCTGCCTGGAACACTGTGATTAGGAAATGGGTGGGCTTTGGGTTTCACTTCAGGAAATGTCCTGTTGTATGTATTTTGTCATGCTGATACTCAGTTTAGATTTGTTAATTGTAAAATATTTTTGTGGTTTGATATTCAAATAAAACTAATTAATGGCCACATGATTTAATAAAATAATTTAGAATTATTTCTTTTTCTTAAATCTATAAAGAAAATGTTGTCCTTTTTGTCCAGATTGCCCCTTTGCAGATTGGTTGGTAAATAAATTCTGTATTGAATAATTAAGAATCCTCTTGGGATAAGTTCAAATACTGATTTTTACAATACAAATACTGTGCTGTTGCCAACTTCAGGTGAGGGGAGGAAAGGAAGAAAATTAGATACAAAGGGGGAATTCCATACTAAAGAAGAGATTAGGCTTTGAAATGGAGAAGGCACAGGACTTAGCTGTAATGAACAATGTAAACTGAGGTGCTTCAGAAACCACTGAACTATGGGGGGAAAAAAGGCTTTTGTCATTATTACTAGTTATTTGAAATATCTGTGCTTCAGTGGTATTAGTAGTGCACATGGAGCCACATTTGTTCTGTCTATGTAGGCATTTTCAATGTGTAGTCATCACAGTACGTACGTGCAATGACACATAAAATACAAAGATCAGAGTCTGATCTCAGTAATATGCTATTATAATCCAGAGTGCAGTAAGGACAATTACCTTACTTTTCCCTGGCAAAGTTTTTTTTTTTTAGCCATATTAAATGTTGTTACTTAGGCTTCAGGATATTTTGTAATCTTTACAATAGCCTTTTCTGTTTTTGTTTTATATAATTTTTTTTCATTGATTGAATACTACTTATTGAAGACATTAAATTCGAGGTAGGAAGTAGTGATCAAATTTTTTCTTTAGTTCTCCAAAACTTGGGAAAATCCTTTTCTGGAACAATTGCCTCACATGCCATTTATTCTTCTATTTCTCTGGGTTTCGAACTCTATTTCTGATTTCTAGGGTTGTCTTTCTGGTTCCAAGTAAGGGTGACTGGACTTCAGAAGAAATTTGTTTTCTCTATGCTGAATTCTGTATGTTCATTGTAACTTTAAGGATTTTATAAAGTCCTGAGAGCAGAAATAACCCTTCCAAGGCTATGGGCAGAGTGTTAGCCTGAAAGAACTTTATACTGAGATTCCTCATTGCTATCTTTATTAAATATTTTCATAAACCTATTCCTGTTAGTACTCAGTCAGAGAAAGCCTTTTATACATTCCAATGCCCTTGCACAAAACCCCCATGATATTCAGAATACTTTAAAAATTGTCTTATACTGTCCAACAACATCATTTAATAGCAATTCCCTGACAATTCTCCTCTGCAGTCAGTAACTCATTAGCTGCAGGTGAGGGGTTTGTGGGATCAGTTCTAACATAATATACACTCAAATTGGATTTTCTGAACTCGTTTGTTGGGCATAAATCTATAAGTGGTATTCACCTTTCCTTCTGTGGGAAACATCCCACTAAAGAGTATCCACAGGAGCAAAATACATCCTTAAGAGACACTGATTTACACTGTGGTTTTTGGTACATTTTGGAGGTGAATTCTCATATTTTAAGCTTTAGAGGCTTGGGGCTTTTTGTTATTCAAAACCCAGTCAATAGTCCGCATTCAAATGGAAACATCATTTAGAAGATATAAACTTTGGAAAAGGATTTGAAAGGATTTTTATGTTACCTTAAAGTAAATAATGCTGTCATAATAATAAAGGCCTCTCTGATAAGTGATCTCTACATATTTTGCCTTATATAGTACTGCACTGTTTGGTATATTCTAGCTCAGAAAGGCCAGATTAATTATGTAGATGTCATGGTGCGTTTATCCCCAAGTGATGTACTTTAAGTGGATTTTGTCAGTCACTGGTTCAAGGAAACAACATTTTAATTTTTTTGTTTGTTTGTTTAGATTACCTAGTAACTTCCTGAACTCTTCAATTCCAATCTGTAATCAAGCAAAACTACTACATATGTTATTTTTTAAGTGCCCATGTCAGAAGCTTTTTCAGGGACATAGCCCAAGTATTTTCATAAGGAAATGTGTTTCATAGATTTGGAACTTGTGTATTCAAAGTCACTTGTGTAAATCGGCTCCTGAGATGTCCTGAATACAGCTTTCATTATGCAGCCTCATTCCCCTCTTGAGTGGGAGAACTGGTCATCACGAAATTCCAAGACTGTGGTACGTGATGAAAAAGTCAATCTCGCTGGGAAAAGCACAGTCCCTAGAGAAGGTCTGCTAATGGGTCTGAAATACAAACCTTGTGAGACATTATGGAACAGATCCATCTATAAATATTTTGATTTTTGTTGATAAGAAATATCAGCATTTCTCATTAAAAGCAGCTATTATGAAGAATTAATACAATTGTAGGCCTAGTTTTCTTTTGAAGCAGTTCTGTGACAGAGTTTTCATTCATCTCCTAATTCCTCCCCCCACCCCCCTTAAAAATACCAACACAGCCCTACACTGACAAACAAAGAAACTTATAATAAAACAAAAGTAGGTGGGGTGTTTGTAATTTTTTTTTTCATGGACAGCTGACATAAACAAGCTATTATAATTTTTTTCAGCTATATACCAAAACCACTTGGTTGCGAGGAATCAAAAAATAATACACTGAATGTCTCAGAGTCTAAGGGGGAAGGAACTCGAGTAGTTATTTGCAAGAAATAGGTAGAAGTTATTGTCCATATGCCAGCAACACTGTGGAAAGTGTTTGGGCAGTCTTTGTCCTGTAGATCTCCAGCTCAACCCTTCAGCCACGTACTGTAGCCATAGCACAGGGATTTTACTTGAGCAGTTCAAGAACACCTCTGTTATTCACCCTTCCTGTAGACCGTAATCTCTTTGTTGCTTCAAGTATACCCTAAAGCTTACATCGGAAATCCTCATCCAGCTAGGGCACAGAAATGACTTCTTGTTTTGTGACCTTGTATACAGCTTTCTCAAATGAGGAGTTAGATTTGCTTCAGATTAAATTTAAGCATTTGGGCCTTGGGCTATCCTTGCTTTGCTCTGATTGTGCTTTGTGTTTTCCAGTTCTATTTCTTCAGTTCCTTTTGCATTTCCTTTGACTTGAACATGCCACTCTGTGTGCTTACTCACAGGTTTTCTCCCTATGCTTGAGCAGGGGATGCTGAAAGGTTTTGTTCTCTTTATCTAAACCTCAGCTGAGTCCATGGAATGATCTTTATCCCTCTTTGTGGAAAAAGAAAGAGCACAGATAGGTAGAAGTCTCCTTTCTGTGCTTAAGCATTTCTCATCCCTTTAGTCTTTAGCCTGCACCATTCTCAAATCAACCCTGCAGTGAGAGATGCAGTGTTAGAACTACCACTCAATGATAATTTCAATTGCCTTCTGAGTACTCTATGAGTATTTGTTCCCCTCTTTAGAAGGCTTGCAAATTTTCAATGTAGTGAGGCAGTCTTCAAGAAAATATTGAGAATGTAGCCTGTGCTGTCTAACCTCAAGGAATTAAAAAAAAATGTAAAAACCCTGTCTATCTCTTCATGCAGTACACAGATATTATTGTTTGTGGAGTTTTGGTTTTTTCATTTGGTTTTGTTTTGTTTTGTTTTTCAAATTTCAACTGCTTGGACGACTAGGTGTCCTGATGTTTTCGTGCTGCTATGGATGAGTCTGATGCTGGATGCTAGCCAGTACATTATCAGTGACTCTAGTGATTATTAAGTTCCCAAAAATCACATTTTTTCAAATATTGGATAAAGCTAATTGTTATTTTATAATTAACATGAACATATGAGAAAGTTTTTTAGCCTTTGCAGTCTGTTAATGAAATAAGAAAGCATAGCCATTAATTATATCTTGCCATAAATCTTTGACTAATATTACTGAAGTCCCTAAAGGACTTGTTCTTCAGAAAATATTAAACCTTGTGTTGGTTTGGTAAGAATGAAAGATTATTGCTGATGTCTTTTCTCAAACGTGATCCTGTTTCATAATGCTTTTTGCTGCACAAACCTGGCATTTCTGGCTGCATATGCATTGAAAACACATGCTGTGTACCATAGTGTTGTACGGTGTGGCCCAGAACAGTTTATCTGTTCTTCTTTGTTAAGCTAAACTTAGTTGCAATTGCCACTTAAAAGTACAAGAGATCTCCAATATGGTCAGTTCTAGAAAGATTTAAATATTTTTACTCCCTTAAAAAAACCCCAACAAAACAAACCCACAAAAAACCCAACCCAACCCAAACCAAAAAAGCTTTTAAGTGACTCAGCTTTTGTTTTTCCTTTGTGTTTCACCAGTTGAAAAGATACAGAGCCAGTGGGATGAAGTGCATGGACACCTCCAAAGCCGGAGACAGCAGCTTCATGAGATGTTAAAGGATTCAACACAGTGGCTAGAAGCTAAACAAGAAGCTGAGCAGGTTCTTGAACAAGCAAACGCTAAGCTTGAGTCGTGGAAAGAAATTTCCTACACCGTGGAAGCTCTGAAAAAGCAGAACACTGAGCTTAAGGTCACTACTGAGAATTAAAATATTTCCACTTGAGTTAATTAGATTGTTAAAGAAAATGTCTTCTAACTATTGGGTAGTGCATATTGAGAACAACCTCCTTATCCCTTATTTCCCACAAAAAATTAGAAAGAAATTACCTTAAAGTCAAAATTGTATGTTACATAATCCTTGAATTGATCTTACGTAGCTGAGCCATACCTCAAGTAGCAATGCAAATATGCCCTAACTTTTGCATCAGTTTTTAAGTTTCTTGTTATGGAAATAGTCATACTTTGGTGACATTCTTCATGAATAAATTTTGAGAACAGCTGTTTCAGATTAATAATATCTCATTTTCTGGTTGGGGAAAAACAAGATTGAAACCAACCAATTGATCAGCCTCTAAAGTGAGTCCTGCCTCCATGTTAATGGAACGTTACATTTTAGTTATTTGGGAGAATGGTTACACAAATATTTTCTGATATGTTCTCCTCTCCTGCCCACCAGATTTTTATTTTTTCTAACTCTTACCACTCAGCTGTTTGGTTAAAATTTGCAGACTTAGAACAGTCTTATTTGCACAGCTGAATGGTAATGAACTGCTGTGAAGAACAGTGGGGTGAGGTCCTCATCAACTGGTTTTGCCACCAAAGAAAGTACATGTGTAACCGCATGATTAGTCTTCAGCTATCTTCATTATCAGTTAGTCATTTCCTTTCTGATATTTAGATAGAAAATCTGCTGG
>VXBL01002387.1:351951-412550 GCA_013400195.1 Aramus guarauna | reverse complement strand
AAAAAAAAGCTTTGACAAAGTCAATGTCCCGGCTCTGCAAAGACTCAATTAACAAAAAATTAGTTCTGTGCAAACACAGTCTTACATCATTGTGTTGGAGTGTCTTATGTCTTGAACACAAATTACTTAACCAGGAAAATAATTCAAAATAGAGTTTTAGAAATGGATTTTCTGTCCACTTTTTTACAAGAATATATGAGGTTTAGATGAGGTTCAGCTAAGAGTGTATGCTTTTTGAAAAAATTACGGGGGTTTTGGATCAACATTTTCCAAGGACAGAAAAAAGAATATGCCCCTCTCTTCCATTGCCCAAGTTATAGAGAAAGTATATTAGTCTACTAATTTATAGAATGTATCTCTATGTATAGAGTTTTTGAAAGGATATCTGCAGATTCTTTTCACTCCTTCTTTAAATGAGATGAAGCACTTGGGCTATCCGTATCTTCAGCCACTCATCTCCCGGTCTGTATTCAATGTGATGTGTTGTGTTAAGTTACGAACAATAGTCTAAAATTACCATTTCAGTGTCACAACTAGTCCACGTTAATTTGCTCTGCCCTCATAATGATATGAACATCAACACGCTCTACTGTTTCAGGGCTGTTTACTTTCACTTGTTTGGTTTTGCCTAGCTTTTCTCCCACAAGTCTGGAAGAAATTCACCACTGTCTTAGAAATGTGTGTGGGGAGGTTCTTTTCTTTTTTCTTTTTTTTCCCCCTCTTTCCTTTGTGCCAGCCTTCCTAGAGGAATTATCTTTGTCTGCCAGTAATTCCTATTGTGTCAAATCCCTCAAGAAAGCTTCTCAGATGTGACAGCATCAGCTGGTGTGTTCATGCTTGAGATAAGGGGTCATGAATTCTAAGGAAAATGGAAATCTTTTTTGAGTTTAGCAGCTTTATATTTCTTCTGTATAGTATTATCTAAACTGAAAGACCTAGAAATACATCAAGTCCTCAAAATAAATGCTTTCCAGGCTTCTGTGCCAAACACATATATTTTGATGTTGTCCCCTGAATATGTAGACTAAGTATGCTGTCTTTTGGCTTGCTGTTACACTGATGAAAATAAAGCTGTCATTTTTATTCATTTACATTGAGGAAAAGAAAGAGGTCAGTGCAAGTCTTAAATAAATTCTTCAGACATTAATTTTGTCAGCTTTATATCTCAACACAGCTTGGTGTGAGAAAGTAGTCACCAAGTGTTCTTCTGATTTAATTGTTATAGGTCTGCCTAAAGACAGCTGAGTCAATGCAAAAGTTCCCCTCTGCTCTAAGAGAGCTTTTAATCAGTGCTTGTGTCAATGCTTTTCTGTTAGTGCATCCTTACACACGAGGAAATGGTAAGCTCAGCAATACCAGTCTTTTGATTATATATTTTTTACAATGCCAGCATAAATCAAAAATCTGTAACTGGGTTGTATTTGGCCAATTATATTTTGAATAGAATTTGACACATTTGTTTCTGACATTTAAAAGAAAACTAACTGGGTACCATGTAACTGATAATTAAAAACATTATTCATTTGAATCAGAAATTAATTCAGAGCTAATTTGCTGTGGAGTAAAGCATTTTTTCATTCTATTTTTTTAATTTGATATTTGAGAACTAAATGCAAAGTACTAGGTATGGAGAATCAGAATATGGCATCCTGGCCAATGAGAGTCCTTACCCGTTAAAGCCCTGTTTGTTATTGTTTATTAAGTGATGACTGCAGATGGTTAACTCAGCAGGCAGAAGGTTATAGGTCTATAAATAGTACACAGTCACTCTTCAGCTCTTTTCCATCCCCAAGTCATCGAAACATAAGCTACTGTAAAACTAGTCTCTTCTTAATATGATACTGAGCTTACATTAGAAAAAATAAACCTGCTACGATTGCCCCTCACTCCTTCTCTCCTTGGTTTGGTAAGAGCTAGTGAAGCATCTCTTCTCCCTCTGTACCAGTTTATCTGGGATGGCCACAGTGAAGAGGAGGAAGGATGGAGACAAGGTTTTCTTCCTTCCTTCATTGACCACCTATTTCTTGTTCAGCTGAATAGGAAATTAAATAGCAGCCTGATTACATCCCTTGCTCTGCTGGGACTCAAGAGGCCAGGCAGCCTTCCACTGGCATAGCCTTGGGGGATGAACTTTATGCCCTGGATTTGTGGGATAAGACTTGTTTGCCTTTGTCTTCCCCTTGCAGGGAGGTCACTTACTAGGTACTCTTTTGCCACGCCCTCTGTACCAATATAGGATAAATTACAGTCTCAGCGTTTTGTGGATTTTCATTATTCCAGGGCTGACGGTGTACTGCTTTGATTTTAGTAAAACAATTAACAGTTAAGTTAATTTTACTGACTCTGATGCAGACACTGGAATAGAATTCCTTGAATAAAAAAATTAATAATTCTTTAAGTATATAAATAAAACATGCTATAGGTATACATAAAAAGGACAGAAAGACATCCTGATTTTCCAGATTTGTGACATATACACCTGCTCAGTGTGGGAATTTACATGTTTAGAATTGGATGATGCTGTACATACATATTGCTGTATTTGAATTTCTATGCGTCATTTATTTCGTTCCACTGGGCAATCCTGGGATAGAAGAAAGCCCAGCTCTAATTTTTCTTACTTGTTTTTAATCAATGATCCTTAATTACACAAACTTTCTTCCTAATAATATCAAGTAATGTCTTCTAATTAAAAATTAAAAATAAATTTATACCTAAGTACCATGATAAATACACAGCCTTAATTCTTTAAGCCTTTTAATAAACTCAGCACATTCCAGTGGTGACGCAGACAGAACAAAGAGAATGCTTTAAAATATGTCAAAATGAAAGGAAGGTAATGAAGCATTTTCCTTTCAAAAAAATCAAACATGTTCTTAAGTAGCTAAAAGAGATATGAGATCTAAAAATATAAAAGGGAAACAAGAAAAAAAAATGCCAAGAATGTAATTCTAAAACGTTCATTGTAGTCATGTAAGACAGGAGTTAATGGGCCTCTGGTAGGACAGACAGTTAAATGATACACCACAACACTTTGTTATCAGTGTCTGCGCACAGAGCAAAGTTGAAGCAAGATATGCTCTCCTCGAAGTTGTTGAAAAATTACATACCAATTTCCAACAAAGTAGAAAATCTTTCCATTGGCAAAACTCTCTATATTCATCATTTCTTTCCAGAGTGATGATCTAGTGTTGTAATGTCAGGAAGTTAATGGATTAATGTTGAAGTTAATGGTGAGAACACCACTTTTGGAAATAACCTTGTAATGGATCTTTCCATATTTTTATTATAAAACTGGGTTTGAAAGGTTTTTATAAGGCCATTTATATTCACATGGGACTGGGCAAAAAGAATTTATTTTCAAAGTAAAAGTTTACAGGCCATTAATTTACAATACGGACAAAATGTTATGGTAACTTTTCTAGGTAATGCAGTGAACAGTCAGTCTGCTGTGATTCTTTGGCTGGGAAAAAGTAGCTGTATGCATGCATAATTTTAAACAAAGAGAAAGGCAGAGTATAATAAAGCTGGATAGACCTAAATATAGAATAGATACTTGCTATAAAAAAAAAAATCTACAAAACTGAAATGAAAATTACTGTAGAATTTATTTATTGTTTATATATTTTATTTGTGTAAATATTAATGTTTCTATATTTATTGTATATAATTCTGGCAGGAGAGGAACTCAATTGCAGACTATTTCCAAAACAACCACCTGTCTGTCTCTTCTCTGAAGCAATAGTGGATTTCCACAAAATTATCACCTCTCCTGACTACATCTTCATACTTAATACAGGGAAATGACTTAAAAAATTGTTTAGGCAGCTTCAGCTTAAGCGAGCTTAACCATAACATGTTCAGATGGTTTTTGGGAGGGGGGGTTAGTAACCTCCTCCTAATGTTTGATTGGTAGAAATAGGATCCCTTGTCCAAAAGAGATAATCAAGTTGCTGTCTTAGTACCTGAGGTTATCTGCTGCACAGTAATTGGGTGATCTTCTTCTCATGAAGCAATAACACAGGAAAGAGAGGAAATACATATTTTCAGTTTAAAATTATGGAGAGGACTTAGAGATGTTGAAGCAGCTTTTTAACAGGCAAGAGTTTGGGGGAAAAATCAAAACCCCCAAAACTCCACCTGGACTCTATTCAAAGATCAAGTACGTTTCCATCCCAATCTTAACCAAAATCAATCTACAGACTTTCTGAGATCAAAATATAAGTGCACAGAACATTCAAAATGTATTTATTTTTACTTGATATTTAGACTCTTTAATCAGGGATTATATATTTAATTTCAGCTTTGTGTGGAGAATTCCTTATCTGAGTCAAAACAAGATTTCAAAAGGCACAAAAATAAAGACAGTCAAGCCTTACTGTCTGTTTTTTGTCAATTGCTTCTTGTGTTTACATGCAACTTACTGTTTCTATTTACAAAGACAAACTTTTTTTCTACTTGCATCGTCCCTTTGATTGGCTAGTTAAAGTCTTTGCATAGTACAAAAGTACAAGCAGATCATCGATTATCTTTGCTTTTTCATTTTGTTGTTACACATTACGGATTAAATATGCAACTTCAGTGCATTTATATGGACATTTGCTCTGAGAAAAAGACTACCAGGAAAGATGCATGGGAGCTGGTTGCTGGCTGAATGAGTGTTCTGGATTTCCTGGCTTACTTTTGTAGTGAGACAGTTGGCCCAGCTGGAGAGGAGAGGGAAGAGGAGAGGAGAAAGAGGAGAGGAAAGGGAAAAAAAAAAAAGGGCGACCAAAATTTAAAAAGCGTTCTTAATACTAAGAAGCATAAATTAGCGTTATAAAGATATTGATAGGTTTACCAGTAGTATTTTGCTGTATTGCAGATTTAGTGCTGTTCCAGTAGATGGCACTAATTACATAAACAATTTGCTAAAATAAAGTAAATCAAAAAAACAAGTGAAAGCACAGGTATTAATTGTCCAAATTTTGGTATTATTTCACTGTATAAAAAATAAAATTAGATAGAACATATTATTTCACTATATTTTCCATCTTCATTCAACATCACAAATAGTGATAGTTAGCATAATATATAATAATGCGTCCATCTAGTTGTATCTCAGAAAAGAATAATCAACATTCTAATCAGTGTTTATCAATTTGAGCTGTCATGTTTTATCTGGCATTTAGGATTTGCTTGCTTGCTGTTCTCAGAGATTAGAAGTAGTCCTATGGTCCTATGACTAAAAGAATGTAAACATTTAGAAAGACCTTAGTTACCAGTAAATCTGAGGAAGTCCTTTTTCTTTCTTTTTTTTTCTTTTTCTTTTTTTTTTTTTTTAATTCATGGTATAAATTGTTCATGTCCTTCTCTAATTTTATGGTGATCTGAGGTTTATTCTTTTTCTTTCTCTTTTTACTTCAGCAATTTTCAAAAGAAATACGACAATGGCAAATCAATGTAGATGTGGCAAATGACATGGCACTTAAGCTGCTCCGCGATTATTCAGCAGATGACACCCGAAAAGTAGAACTGATGACAGATAATATTAATGCGACGTGGGCTGTCATTAATAAGAGGTAGGATATATATTCTGCTATTAGATTTGTTGTTAAACTTCATTAGCATTCATTGTCCAGCTTTGGTTGGACATCACAGGAGATGTAACTTTTGAAAATGACATGATTATAGTGAGAAAGGAAAGAATGATGACGACTCTTCTGTCATATTTTTTTGGAAATATGTCTTTGAAATGCCATTTAATTCTCTCAAATAAAATTCTGCTTCCTGCCAATTTTCCTCTGCCATAACCAGTTGCCAACTAACTGCAGTTGATAGGTTATATGTTTTAAATATTTAAAATGAAGTGTTTCATATTTCTATGTACTATCTCCACATCACAATCACTACAGTGATTTTGAGTCATAAATTGAATCTGAAAATGACAGACATATCCCATTGAAGCAGGTTCAAAGTAGAAATGTTATCCTGTACTTTTGAAGCAAATTTCTAGTCAAGAAAGTTTTTATTAGATCCTTGATCATATTCTTGATTACATTTCACAGTCTTGCAGTGTTTGGTTTAGATACCAGTTACTTACTAAAAGCAATTTTTGTAGCTTGCTGCCAAATTGTGAATCATCCAATATGCAATCTGTAAGCTCAGAACATATTGCAGAATAAAAATTACTTTATAGTAGTGAAGGAGCCTTAAATCGTTTCACGTTAGATGAGATACGTAAAAATTAAATCAAAGTTGTTTTAATCAGTCTCTTGGATTAAGTTTTATAGCTTATAACTGAAACTAGAACTGAATCAGATTTTAACATGTTTTTAATTAAAGTCTATGAACAAGGCCAGAAAAGTCAGGTTAGTTAAATATGCAATAAATTCAGGAGATCTTCTTGCATAATGGCAGTTACTTAAATCACTGATGATTCCCACTTTTTGTTTAATTTTTTTATGAAGTTGATATTCATATGAATCACTTCAGCAGCATTTTTTTTGAAGCAGACTTGCCACTGACTTAAGATCCTGTTCAAATGAGAGAAAAGATGCTATTGATGTCCACTAAAAGAAAGCTACATAATAATTTGAAAGCTCTTTTTTTTCTTTTTTTTTTTAAACAAGAGCAATGACTAAACTGAGAAATTATTGTAAGTATTCAGTTAATATCTGCTTGCATTTCTCTGGTTATATTAGTAGCTATTTTAGCCTTAGTAGTAGTAGCCATAATTTAAAGAAACAATGTTTTTCTCTTTGTGGTCTGAGAAACAAGGTAGGGGGAACACTTGTTCCTGGATGAGAAAGGCTGGACATCTAATGCTCAAAAGAGTTAGATGGGAGAAACAAAGGAAGTTGCTTTTGTCTGCATGCAGAACTACACTCCCCACTTGGTGAGATGGCTTTGTAATCCTTAAGTCCAGGATATGTCTGTAGCTGCTGTGGATGCTGATGTGTCATCTTTAAATCAATGCTTCAAGCACAAACCCAGGTGTGTCTAATGTTGCCTAAATGTGAGAATTGCCACTGTTGCACAGACTCGGCCAAGGAGTAGGCTGACAGAGAGTACAAATTCTTTGACACACGCTCCTTGCAAGCTTCTGTAAAACCCACAGACTGGTTCACAGCCCAAGTGTTAGATGAATTCCTGTAGTAAATCTTTTATGTCTTAGAAGAGAGCTGTTTAGGTGACGCAGTTGACATTTCCCATTAAGAAGTACAAGAGGATAGGATTAAGCTTGAACAGGTAACTGTAAAATTAGAATTTGCTAGTTTTTTTACTGTATGACTTTACTACCTTTCTAATATTATTTTTTAATTCAATGTTTTGTGTATAATTTTGGTGAGACTTTCATGAATTGGGAACTTGAAAAAGAAGCATGCTGCAAACAGTAGTCGATAAGCTTCTCTACCGCTGTATCACATTTCTGTCTATCTTTGTGAGACATAGCTAACTATGGAGGTACTAAGGCATCAAGTCAGTGAAAGACTTGTATTTGGAAGACTTTCTGCACCTGTAGATTCTTCATCTTGCTTTTAAGCAGTAGCCAAGCCTTTTCCCCATAGAGCAGCTCCTGAGTGAGGTTGAAAACATCTCCTAGATTTCTTTTGTTAAGCAGCTTTGTGGAAAGAGATGGAGTCTATGGTCCTTTACATGACATCAATGCCAATTTGTTCTGGGTTTTTTGGGTTTTGTTTTTTGTTTTTCCCTCCCTTTATGCTTCAGCTTTCAGGTTCTTGCATAGAGCAAAACAAATTGTTTATGGGTTTGAGGATCTTTTGAACCATAAGAGAATATGTAGCGAATCAGTAGAAAGGAGATACATGAACTGTTCATCACCGGCTCCAGGAAAGGCTAGATCTCCACTGAGATACGTATGCAATGATTTCCGATATATCAGTGAGTGTTATTCTCATCTAGACCATGAGTAAGTAGTGCTCTGGTGACTCAGTGACCTTGCAGTGATGTAGAAATATAATCCAAATAATGGTCTTGACCATTTCTCCAGTATTTCAGAAATAGTTTTATCACTGTTTGTACATGTCTTGAGTGCCAAGAGGAAATAAAGATTTTGGTTTCTTCTCCCTATATCCTTATTTTTTAATGGCCTGATTATTTTGTTGATATTTTCTTTTAAAAAGAAAAATTGAGTGGCTGACATTGTTTTGAACTGGTTTTCCTCTAACCTGCCCTTAATATCAGAATTGTGTCAGTGCAAAAATTGTGAAGCCTCCTTTTCCATGAACCAGATTATTAAAACAAGAGGCAGGCAAGCAGCAGTAAAATTCTACTTTGCCTGTTGGTAATAGTTCAGCCAAAGCAAGTACTTTAGTCATTAAGGCAACATCTGCCAGCTTGTGTTTTGTTTTGCTTAAGTAGATTTGCAGCTGATTGCTGTGTGTTTACCCTTTGCCTTACTGTTCTGTTTTATAACATTGAACCATAAGGAATAACATCCGAACTCCTTTAATAGCAAAGTTGGTGAGTGCTTGATGGTTGCTTCACTCTTTTCACTCGCCACTTTTCAATTTTTATTTTTGTTGTTGATACTGCAAAGATACACTAAAAAGCACAGGAAATGATCAGTTGGGCAAAAGCCAGAGTGACTTGTAAACAGGTCTCTTCCTCTTCTCTTTGGAAGCGTTGACTTTCCAAGAAATAACTATATTTTTTAAGCTGAAGCAATTAAGGAGAAAGCAATCCATATTGCTTGTACTAACAAAAATAAATCTAGTAGATGAACTAAAGTGTTCTCAAGAGAAAAAAATAAAATGAAGAAAGCAACCATTAGAAATTTACTATATAGAAAAATGTTTGTTATAGTATTATCTTACTCCTTCCTTTAGCAGGCACTCATGTTTTATATCAATTATCATATAAAACATAAACACTTGCTTAAATTTGTTCCTTTCCTGGGAATCCACCAAATGTCTTTAAATTTCACTAAATTAAATATTAAACTAAAAAGAGACTTAGATCTTTCTTAAGTGGAGCATATATTATGATGATAATTACAGAATGTACTCTAAGAATTGGTTGGCACTCCAACCCATCACTGTCTAGCAGACATCTTCAGATATTTGCATCGCCCACCAGTTCCTGTGCTGAAGTTCAATGGAACTCAGGCTGCACAGTAGGTGTTAAGAGCTTGCACTGCTCAAGATGCTTTTTTTGGCTCCTGAGACAAGACACAGGATACACGCACCAGTGAAAACATAAAAAGCAACTTCCACCACCACCCCCCCCCAGGGTCTGGGCAGTGAAGAATCAATATATAATTAGATTTATATCATTGTTATTAGTTTAAGTTGTAGGGAGTTAGAGAGGAAGTGGCAAGGAGTTGAGTTTCTAGACAACCATTCTGAAAAGTCTGATACACCGTTTCCTGTGTTTATCTAAGAATGGTGTTAATTCTCTGAAGCAGCCAGTTGTACAAACACCTTGATTATGCATTTCAGCTGGATAGTATGAAATGCAAATGGCCACACAAACTAAGGACATAAACAGTCCAAAAGTATGATGCATATCTCTTTCCTATGTAAATGCATAATGTAACAGTGATTACAAGTGTGAAAAAGGTCAAAAAAAGGTCATAATCTAGTTTTGATCTTTGAGCAGCAAACCTTTCCTTATCAGCGGTTGTATGTTATAAAAAGACAATTGTTAGCATGCAAACTTTGTCTATACATAATGTTTGTAAGTATGATTTTATTGCCTGCACAGAAAGAGCTTGAGCGTTCTACTGGAGACAGGTTTTCTTAATACACTGTATCTGCTCTACTACTGCTTTCCTTGATGGCACTTGTGGAAATAATTACATTTGTGTTACAGTTGAATTGCATTCTGGGTGACAAAAACTGCATTTACACATTGGCAACAGCCAGGAGTATGAAGTGTGTTAAGTTATACTGAACGTTCATTGTTGAGTTTGGTAGCTAGACCTTTCTGGGAGCTGTCTCTGAAAAGCTTATTTGCTCATTTAGGCTTAAACTGCTGAAGTCAAGAAGGAAAGAACTCACAATATCTTTTACTTTAAAGAACATTCCCACCTTCTAGGTTCTCCGAGCAAACTCAGCCTTTTCCTTTCCATTTTTCTATTGGTTTGGCAGTTGGTCCACATTCCTTAAATGAGTGTAATTCCATGCGTATGAGCAGCTATCAAAGTTTTTGGTGCAGGCACACTTTCTTTGAGCACAGTGAAACAACTGAATTAAACATGTTAGTGGCCATGGGAACCTTATTTATATGGGAAGCTTGTTTACACCTCTCTGCCTGCTGTTGTTGTCCTGGCTATAGAGCTGCGTTCGTGTGGGTGTGAGCAAGAAATCGTTGCCAATGTAAGACTTCAGATAAAGATGACAATAGTCAAATGTAATTTTCTGATGTAATTTTTTCTTTCTTTTTTTCCCCCAAAGAAACCATAGCATGATAATTTTTGGTTTTATCATCGTGGTGTGGTGATTTATTGATTGTTTTTGAAATAACTTTGCTAGACTCAAGAAAGTAGATTTGTAGCGTGACTGTTTTTTTACAACCAGTATGTCATGCTGAAGCTTGTTATTTACACCAGCTTAACAATAGATACTAATTTAAAATTGCAAAGACTGCTGATAAACATTGTGATTGTAGGGCAATTATTTTGTTTTGTCAGAGATGTTGATAATACATGTTTATCTTTGCCTCTATTATTTAAAAAGGCAAATTTTCAGTCTAGGTGTTTGTCATGCAGTCTTTAACAGCTTTGCTTGTTTTTAATTCTATAAGGACTTAAGTACTTTTACTTAGTAGAACTATTCACATTGAATGAAAATGAGTCTCTGCAGCCTCAGGTATCACACTCAAGATTATGTTAAGGAGCAAATAATTTTATATGTCAGCATGTCTTTCTGAAGAACTGATGTAGCTCTGCCGACTATTATTTGAATAGGCGAAACAAAGTTTTCAAAAAAGCGTTTAATCCAGAACTCTTCTGGAAAGCTTGATTTTTATTCAGGGTCCTAACGTCTTTCCCATTAGACAAAAGCATACAAAACCCCTTTAATTTTCATGAAACTAATTTGTCTCACTTTGTCAGTACAACACTCCATGCTTCTCAGAAGTGACTCTCCAGCAGTTAGCAAATTCTAGAGAAAAACTCTTTACTAGCTACTTGTGATGCAAGAATGTTAAGACTTTTGTGTTTAAAATATGGGTTCCTTTGAAGTTCCCTGAGAGTTTTTTCAGATAAAGGATTAAAGTATTTTTGTTTTCTTTGTTCCATTCTGTTACCATTATTTTAAATTAAATAGCGCACCCTCAGAAGAGGTCTATAAAAAGGATATGAATACTACTCTAGCAAGGTTTAGATGCTCTGAGCTTAATTTGAGATACTTGTTGGTTTATGTTTTACTTGGTTAAATCATCCTCTAACATATCCATGTTAAAAAGTACACCTAAAATGCCATTTGGGGGAGAGGGATTGTTTTATCATGATAGATAAAAGAGACGTTACCTATTTGAAAGACATTCTACTAACTGCCTACACTCTCAAACAAATATTTATATACAAAATATAATCCCAAGCTTATCAGCAATGACATCAGTTAACATTACTTTCTTATTTTTTTTCTTCCTAATGCCCCTAAGAATAGCCACGTACAGGAAAGAATATAAAAAAAGACATAAAAATGCCATATGAAGCTCCTATAAATAGGAGATCTTGAAGGTCACCTTAGCTGCTTATATTCTAGTTTTCACCTTTGTTCTCCACTCAGCTGACCGTACTTTTTGTGCTGTACTGACACCAATATGTGGATCCAAGACGAGAAGTTATCTGAAGGTACTGAGTATTTGTGGTTTACTTTGTGAGAGGATAGTCTTGGATATGCAATGCTTTCAAAATCCTAGTAGGATGAGCTGAAAAAGCAATGTTACCCAGAATATGGTGTGATTCATCATTTCCACCTTTGTGAACACATTCTTGTGATTTTTGAGAAACTCTTTTTGGATTAAAAAAAGGAAAGACTTCTTGAGTTATTTCCAGAGAGGGTGGCGTCAGTAATACGGTACTTGACTAAAAGGGTCTATGGATCTGTGTGACTTCAGGGACATGTTTCTTAAAACTTTTAATGTCAGTGTGAATAAACTTAACGTTCTCACCAACTTTAATAGATACATCTGTAGGCTAGTAATTTTATTACTTCCAAAAAGGCAATAGATCATCCATAGGTCTGCTAAGTCCTCCCACAGGCAAATAGGAAGGACTTCAAAGAGAAAAGTGTTGTTGTTCTTAAATTAATTGCTTTTTTTTCAACTTGTCTGTCCCACAGCTGGCTTGCTGAGGTTTTTAAAACACCATGAATTCAGCTGATTGACAATCTAGTAGTTTTGTTCATTAACTGTAATCTAATGTTAATGATTTAATTGTAGACAATTTAAAAGGAGGACAGCATTGGCTGATATAAAAGTGGAAGCAGAGTGGCGAGAAGACCATTCCTTACTGCTCAGACAGTTGCTCTTTCCATTTTTTTTTCTCATTCTTAGTTAATATCTTGATCTTGAGTGAAATAGAATTCTGCTGCTTTGTTTGCATTTACTGTGTGTTAAATGCTGTTTATTCCTTTCTGATGAAAATGAGAACAGTTCTCCTGTAACAGTGAAATGCAACAGGATAAAATCATTAAATAGTTTATGGTACATAATTCAAAAGAGAGAGAAGTTTATGGACTAACTTGAATCATAATCAGAGCTTAATATGGACATTTGAAAGAAACATGCCATCTGAGGAATCTCACTCTCTTGGATCCACAGGAGGAGCAAGGTACTAAGGAAGACATAAGTAAACCTGATTTTGTGAGAGAAAGAACAAAAATGTCAATTTTTGTTCTTACTCCATTAGAAGATTAAGACAAATATGTTGTTCTTTTTCTTAAAGGTGAGATTTTCTGAAGTAATTAGAGAGTTTTAGTCTCTATTTGAACAAGAACAGAAGCTAATGCTCTGTGCCCTGAAAGTTCAACCTTAAATCTATTTCCTATTAGTTTGCAGATAATTTAACAAACTGTAGCAAACTGATTATTGCTCTCATCCAAAGCTTATTGCAGCAAATGAATGTCTTTCCCCTCAATAGACTTCTTATCAGGCTTCAGGTCCTTTAAAACAAACAACTGAACAGAAATTAATAAGGCTAATAGACCAGCAGAGTGCCAGCAAAAAGGAATTTGACCTTAATTGTCATTTTTTGTTTGCACTATTATTCTTATGGTAACCTTGTTTTGTTTGTCCCCGGTGTTTTCTATGATTTTTTTTTTTTTTTTTACAGCATTTCCTTGCTATTGCAAGCTTTGGTACTTCATAATTGTTTAGCTTCTGATCAGCTGCTGTGCGGGCAGTCTAAGCTTCCCTCTCACTGGCTTGTCAGTCATGCTTGAAACTGAGAGGTAAATTCAGTCTGCCTATTAAATTTTTAGTCTCTCTTTGAAAGTTGCCAACAAATGTGTCAATCTGACAACACCAGTGCTTGCCTTTTGTTATGTGGCTGTGTTTTAACGATGAAAGAAATTTCAACCACATGCTGCTTTTATGTAAACTCACAAAGAAATTGGCAAATGACAACAAATCCTTATCATTTGGGATGGGGATCAGTGGCACAAGAGGCTGATGGTCGTGACTCTCATTGACCAGGGCAGAGACCTGGGGAAGTGGCAATATTGAGGGCAGATGGGAAAGCAAAGGAATTAGCAATGTAATTTTCTTGCATGTCCTAAGATAGGGGTGATGAGAAATCGTTGAGGAATGGTGAGATTGAACTGATAAATCTTAAGGACAGAGCTTTTAAAGTGCATCTGATACAGGTACATAGAAGAGGAAACAGTAAGTAAGCAAGGAATTTGTGAAAAGGAAAAGGTCAATATTTCATGTTGTTTAGCAGCCAGTATCAATCACTTGTTGACCAATACCCCAAATTTAACTGTATTGTGCTACATCCTCTGAGAAATTTAAAAAATGTAGAGCTCTTCCCCAGCTACTAAGCATTACATCTCCTGCAAACTATAAGAAATATTATCTCCTGCAGATGATAAGAAATAATAGCTCTTGGAATTACCCCTATAGCTGGTATATCTGCAGATTCTTCCTTTGTTCAAGAGGAATAATCAGTTATGTATCTCATACATATCTGTTTAAGCACAATAGTGCCTTGTGGCAATGAATTATACAGGTCCACTTTTTGTTGATGAAGAAAAAAAAGCATTATTTTGAACTGTTTAAAATGTGCTACATATTTCTGAGATTCCATTTGTTCACTTGATGCAGTACATGGTAAAAACAAATTTTTTTTAATTACTTGAAGTGCCAAGCTTGCAACACCCGTTTCCCACTTTCTGCATTTTATCTTATTATATCTTGTGGGGTGTTTTTTCCTTATTTTCTTTTTCTTGTTTTCTTTCCTATTGTTTAGGTGCTTTCTTATTTTTTTAATTCATGGTGAGCTAGACTTGAGCCTAATTTAGTGTTGGGGGTTTTTTTTTAATCTAACTTGGATGCATTTTCTGTACCCCACAACATGACATATATGCTGATTTTGGTTATTTTTTTGTTTTAAAATCTGAAAGAGATGCCGCTGTTTATTATCAGTACTGATAAACAGTTCAGAAATTTCCATGATTTCTTGGTGTTTAGAGCATGTCGGAGGTTGATACCTCAGCTATGTTAATTGCTGATAGTGTCTATTGCTCTATTATGAACCATACATCTTTATTGATTCCAAGAGGGTAGATTTATTTTTGTGGTAGTTGACCTGTATGTTTTGCAGTGTGGTTTTACTCCAAGTGACTGGAGGCAATTCTTCCAGGGCTGTCTTCTCTCTTTGTTCCTGTGGGAACACCAGCAGGATAGGCTTGTTCAAATGAGATGCCACTAAGAAACCATAGTTCAGACCTGCCTTTGTTGCTGTGCTGAGCCCTTGGAGCTGCGGACATTTGTCACTGTTACTTCTTTTCATGTTGGGGAAAGTAAAAGTAGAAGCATGGGACACTTTTATTAAATTTTGCTTTGGCTAAATTGGTTTTCACATCATGTCACTGCTTTAATCATTTTATGTCTGATGTTACTCTCCCCTGTGCTGGTTGAGATGAGGTATCCAAGAGTCATCATCCATCAGGAGAGTGAGTTAAAGATGGTCATAATATTTATTCTGGGGGTTTTTGAGAGAGTACTATTTCAGATGCTAGTATGTATTGACTTCTTCATTAAGCTGTTGGTCTTGATTTTAAATACTAAATTCCTTCAAGGCTACAGCTAGTTCAGAACCCAACAGTGTATACTGAGTTTAAATCTTCTTTGTAGTGTCTGGTATTTTGGACACACCTATATTGAATCTTTCTGCTATCACATTCCTGATTTGTTCCATCTGGAATTATTCACAGTCCTTTCAGGGTTTGACTAATCTCAATAAGCTTGCCATCTTGCTCTTCACACTCTTTTCCCAATGGTTAATTAATGCACTGAATAACACCCAGTGCTGCTCCCTTGGGACAGGTTCCCAATGCTCAGGGTTCAACGCTATTTATATCGACTACATTGTATGTTCTTAATCTCAGTTTTGTTTCATTCAAGAGGTTTCTGTAACAAAACTTACCATCTCTGCAATGGTTCCTAAGTAGCTCCTTGTACAGGGACTTAACTTGTGGATAGTAAATGGGTTATATTGCTGTATCGTTAGTTTTTGTCTTTTGTTTCAATTAATTCTAAGAAAAAGTTGGCAAATGTATTTTTCTCAAAGACACAGATTTTTATTGGTTCATAACACACTTATTAAAGAAATGTAGAATGCTATTTACACATGAAAACAGAAATCTTCTCAAGTATCCATTCCCAATAGAGGGCTTCATCTCTGGTTCTGATGGAAACACAACACTTTAGTAATTATATATAATCTTTATAAGTGGTTTCTCCTTCTAGATATATATTTGTTTGGGTGCTGTCTGATTATGAAGGGGCAACATTTAGCTAGTCATAAATATTAAAGATTGTTGAACATAATTATGTGTTCATGCGGTGTCATCAGCAGTTTACTACATGTAAAATGTGCTTAGTTGGGACTGGGTCAAATGAACCAGTCATGTTAAATTTACTAGAATAATGTCACTACTTGGCATTTGGGACTACTAAAATTAGTAAGATAAATAAGCTGCTCTTGTTCAGATTGTCATTCTGAATAAGCTGTGGCACATTAACCAATCATATAGAGATCAGACTTGAACTTGCAGTTATCATTAAAGATATTTAACAATTTCAAGTAATTGAGATAAACTGTTATTGCAGGTATTGGATAGCAGATGATGACCTTTTTTAGATCAGAAGTACAGATAATCAAGAAAGAATTACAGAAGTTAATATAAGAAATCAAAATAGCACATAAATATATTAAAGACCTGTAAAAACAATGTGTCATGGCAATGCCATATGGATTTTATTTTATCTATTTATTTCCTTGTCTGTTCAGTTTTTTTATCCTTTAGATAAAGAGAGATTGTACAGTATATAAAAATCATTCAGTAAAGTATGGAAATTTTGAGATCTGTAGGTGCTGTAAAACATGGAATTTGTGAGAAAGACTATTCTAATACCACATTTCTGCATAACATTTTTATGACTAATTTTTACACAGTCTTGTGCACATACCTCACACTACAAGAGCAGAATGAAATGAATGAGATCAAGTAACACTGCAGGTTTTTTTACTAATGCACTTACACATTTACTTCTTTGCATTTTTAATAGGAAGGTTAATGAGTTGGCTGTAGTGCACCCGTGCATACCTAATAAATGTGTTAATATCAGTTGAACTTAATTTTTGTCAATTGCAACACAAGGCAGCCATCACCAGTGTTTGCTTGAGGTTAAGAAAGTTAGAAGTTTTTCTGTTTTGCTTTCTTATGATTCTTCTGAGATAACCTGTCTCTGGTTTTTTAGTGATTTACATTATTTTTTCTCCCATGAACTCTTAACACAATTGTTCTAATCTAATTTCTAGGAATCCTTTGCAATACTAGAATATAGCTTGAAAAATTAAGATGACTACCATCTGAAAAAAAGTAATATCCAAGCCAAACAATGGGACGTTGTCTGCATGATCTGCATCAATACCACCTTTTGCTACTCAGTTATTTTCTTGTGATTTCTATTGTGGCTGTAGATTGGGTTTCACATCTGTAGTCAACTTTACGCATACAGGTTTCTGACAAAACAGAACATTTTCCCTCTCAAGCTTTGTGCACTGTTAGAAAAACCAAGCCATGACTTCTCTGAACAAAGAGGAAAACATGAAATAAGGAATCATTTAGTGATTCAGATATTCTTGTAGGAAATTACAATGCAATGCTATAGCAACAGTCTGTCAGAGCTCAGTACCGGATCTTACGGAATGGGAACGTGATTTTTATTTTAAATAGTTTCATATACCTATGTACTCTTCAATGTGTTTGTCCCAGCTGTCTGTCCAGCATTTAGGCACCAAAATGTTTGTATCTGTTTCATCCATAGGAATTATTTGAGAGTTTTGTCTTCACATTTCTGGAGACTTTTCCCCCTCCCTGTGATGGATAAGAGTTATTTCTTGCAAGATCGTTTGAGTATGTGTGCTACTTCTTTATTCTTTTTTTCTCAAATCCTATTTACCAGAGATGGATACATGAAAAAGAAAATGGCTTTCAAGTTAGTATTTTAGAATGTATTGCCATGCCCTTTCACCCGTGAAAAACTCTAAATGTAAGCATATTTCTTGGAAGATGAGCTGGGATGCAATTTTTCAGCTAATTGCAAAAAGCAGGACTAAGTCAAGGACTGCCAACCAGATTTCGATCTTAAGATATGATGATGATTATTGTGTCAAATACAATCATGAATGTGAACAAGAGTTCAAGTTGGTTTTAATCAGGCTTTTATTTAGATTTAGGCCTCCTATTCAGAAGTAACAGCAGCTAGGTGGAAATGAATGATTTTAACAGATGAGCTTGGTTCCTTCTGCAAAAAGAACAGGAAGAACCTCGATGTTTCAAAATCTCATTGTGTTGCCACATACAAGCCAATTCAGTCTTCATTAACACATCTGTTTATACAAGACAATTTTAAATTTATCTTTTGGTTAAATAACAAAAAATATAAAGATATGTTTCCTTTAAGGAACTTACGGTATACTTGATGAATTTCTTTGCATCCGCTGAAGTAAAGATGAATTGTCAGTTAATCTGATGAATGCATCAGTTATGCATTCATTTCCATGACTAAAATTTGGAAAGTGATTTGAGAACAGGTATACATAAGTTAAGAAAAAGATATGTATCTCCCCAGACCTTAGATAAATTATCTAGAATATATAGAGAATACTTGCCTGACAGTGAATACAAACTGATAAGTCATAAGCCAAATCAAATGTCTTTTTAATGTAAACACTTGACAATTATTTCAAAATTTATGGAGGAGGAAGAAAACATTGCAAATTATGCACTGTTTAAGAGTTAGATTTGGATGAGTCAGTCAGAATTGCATGTAAGCACACAAAATTTCAGGTATATCTACTTTTGTCATGGCTTTTCCTAGCAGAATAATCAGTCCCCCTGACTTCCAGACTTAGTGTTTTGTTGTATTTATGTCTGTCTCCACTCTGTTAAATTGCCCAGAATTGTTGTTTGAAGGGTTACATTTTCTTCTGCTAAGAATTTTTGTATTTGAAATTTGTCCAAAAAAGAATTGAGGTAGAACTATCACAGAACATCCTGTTCCCTTTGAAGTCAGCTGAAGGTTAGCCATTCATCTCGGTGGAGTTAGGATTTTCTCTGTAAGGGTTTTATATAAAACACATACTGAGTTCTGTTGAACTGAGTGTGAGTTGAACATTGTCTGAATTTGCTGAATTAGGCTCTGGAATTTCATTATTTATCTCTGCGTTTATATTTACATGATCCCAAGGAACAGAACTAGAGTTACAGTTTCTTCCCAATATTGTTGAAACGCCATAATAATAATTTATTAGTATTCCTCTGTATTTTCATATTACCTCTGGTTATAATTCCTGTTATATGACAATCTTTCTGCACTAGATCTATTTTAATCACATTATCTCCTTATATTTGGGAATTTATTCTATATTTCAGTTTTCTGTAGGAGTCTGAAACCTGCTGAATAGTAAAAAATAAGTATATAAGATACAGAGTGGTTCTTTACAACTAATATTACTGAAATAGATTATATAGATATAAGAAACAGTCTGCCGTCTGTCCTTCTGGCTCAAATGCCAACAAACTGCTTCTGAGCTGAACATTACAGAACTGGACCTTGACCATCATCTTTATTTCTATTTAGCAGTTTTGTGCTGCTTAAAATATATTGAAATATTGGAATAGTTGTTTTAAAATATCTTGAGTCAATCTGATCTGTCAGCATCTTTGTGTAATGTGAGTAGTACTTCAGGCCCATGTTTTAGAGGGTAAGAAAAAATTATCTGTGTGCTTATCTAAGTGTTTATTTAGTGTTATTCTCACTTAAGATGACGCATGGTACAATAAGAACTGTAAGTGCTGCTAAAGGAGTTTCCCAGTCTGGAAACTGAGGCTTCTTTCTCTTGCATGGTAGCAAATCACTGTTCCGCTAGACCACTGAGCTCAGCCCTCAGAGGTTGCAGCTTTAAACGAGAACTACACTAACAGTTTAATAGTATCCTTTGTGAGCCCTAATTGATTTCATGTAATGCCATCAGTGCATTTCACAGTCTTATTAAATTTAGTTGTTTCTACAGTAATTAAGGGTAAGAAAACAAGTGACTTTAGAACATAATTATTTTCATAATCAGTTTTAATTACACTTCACTGTCTTAGAAAGCAAAGATTTTATCTTAATAAAATATATCTGAGTAATTAATATTCTGTTTATTAGATGGCACTGTTGACTGCCTTGGAATCTCAAAAGAATGGTATGTTTTGGAATGCACGGAAAAACTTAATTCTACGTGTTATAGACCATGAAGTGTGAAGAAGACTTAAACAGAACAATAATCTTTTTACTTCTTTTGGTGGAATAAGAGACCAGTTTTGTCTGTTTGTTTTTAGTTTTGATTTTAGGATTTCTTCTTTTTCTGACTTCTCTCTTTGTTGGGAATACTACAATTATTAAACATTATCTTCCTATTTTTTGCTGGGGCATTACTTGAATGATATGAGGGTTAGACTGGAATGGGCTCAGAGAATTGAGGGTGGGGGTGGTGTTTGTGGGGTTGTGTTTTGGGAGAAGGTTTGTGGGCTTGTTTTGTTTGTTTGGGGTTTTTCTGTTTGTTTGCATGCTTTGTTTTGTTTTTGAAGATACTACTTTTAGGTTTTGACTAACGGTTATCTAGAAAAGCCTCTTGAGTGAATCCATCAGAACATTACTCTGTATCTACAACTCATTTTTAATGATACTTCATATGTCTGTGATAGTTGTGTGTTGTTCAGATTCCCTTTTCTTTAAGGTGCTTTCTTTGAGGTGCTTAAGGACATGCTTTAGTGGTGGGATGGCAAGGTTAGGTTAGCCGTTGGACTTGATGGTCTTAAAGGTCTTTTCCAACCTAGATGATTCTATGATTCTAATTCTTAAGATTTAGTCTCTGGAAAGTGATTGATTTTAATGAAACTTTGTCAGATTAGAAATCCCAAGTAAAAACATACAATATTTTCAATAACATAAAAGATAACCTGTAATTAGTTTTAAATACAGATGAATTAAAATGATCCACTTAGTTTCATTAATGATTTTTCTGTAGTTCATGATGTAAGTGTGCTAATCTATGGTTACAATGAACATAGGGAAAATGTGCACTTATAGTATGTTCTTATATATTCTCGACCTATGCCAAGGCAAGAAAGTAACCTAAGAGAAAAGCAATGGGGGCAAGAAAAGCTCGTTAGAAAAAATTCCGTCTAATTCTCTCTATGCTTGGCATCCCATTAAGAGGCATTTTGGGAATGTGGGATGCCATAAGTGAACAGAGTATAAGAAAAGACAGAAATTATTCTTAAAAACGTTGACAAGGAATTTTCCTCTGTAAGAACACAGATCCTCTGTGCTGATGTTGGCAGGTGCTTATTTAAAAAGAGGTTATTTAAAGGTCCTATACAGAAATCTATGTATGTGATTTTGTGCCCCAGGGTGTGATATTTCCTTTGCTTTTAGCAGCCCTCAATCTGACAAATAATGATGTAGAAGAGATGGGGAATTAATATCCAAGGTTGATCTGAAACTTCACAAATAAACGCAACTTTTTCTTTTTTCCCTTTTTTTTTTTTTTTTCTCATTAAATATCAATGGTGTTTTAGTGAGGAAAAGGAACAAACAGTTTAAACTCAAAGATATGTTTTTAAATTGCTTTTGTGTCTTTAGCAACAAAGAGAGCAGTTCAAAGGAGAATGCTGGGTGCATGTGTGAAGATTTTTGTTTTCAAACAGGGTCTGGCTATTTTGAGAAGGGCTGTGACAGGTATAAGAGTAGAAACAAGCCAGCCAATGAACAACAGCAAAAGAAGTACTTTTTCTCTCTTGTTGCATCCGTATTCCTATGTACATAAACAGCAGAAACATTTTTTAATACAACATATTTTCTGGTTTTGTAGAATTTTACAACAGAAAAACTGCTCAGGAAAAAACAATTACATCTTTCTTAGCAGACTGAATAACTGCTCTTTGATGTGTTTCCCCTTTCATGTCAACAGATTTTTAAGAAAGGACAAATTATATGGGCTTATTACTATGATCAGGAGATGGCTTAGGATGCTCTAGTTTTATTATCTGAAGAGACAGTCACCATTTAAGAAACTGTGTGTAATTATCAGGGAAAGAACAATGCTGGGTCCTTATCAAGACAGATAGTCTGAGTTCCAATGGGGCATTGAGAGGTTTTGTTCTTCTTTCCTGCAGAAGTAAAGAGAATCAGCAAAGAAGTGCCTTTGAGTGTTTATTTTGATGCAGCTGTTGCACTTAGTCTCTCTGTATGCACAATTACATCTGGAATTTTAAATCATTTAACCAGTTATTCATACGTAATCAATATGGATAGTGCAGCCAAGGCAGAGATGCCCTTCGACTTATCTGCAGACACTGAGAGTCAGCTTTCAGCCAGCAGATCACATTGTTGAGAAATAAATGTTAGGCAGAGAGAAGTACTGCACATTGAAATACAGAAACAAATATGCCACTGGTCGGAATCCTGTTCATATGCCTGAATCATCAGGACAGTACCTGTATGTTCCCATTGGAATCCAAAACTGGCTTTTTTTTTCTTGTTTATTCAAAGACCTTTCCACCACTGAAATGAAATCTTTCCTTCTTTTCTCCACATCAGCTATCTTCAGGGAGAGATTAGCAGTGATAAAGATATGGCAAAGAGTTCTAGAAAGCTGCTCTTGCCTTTTTAGAGGTAGCTTTTTCATCAGGTTTGTCCCACAGTGTTCACAGGAAGGGACTAAAACACAAAATGACTGAAAAAACCCGAAAGCCTGTCTTTCAAGTACAAAATTCTTTACCAAGCACACCAAAGCTGTCCTGGTTCCTCACTCAGAATAAGGGTAAGGGAGGGTAAGAGCCTGAGCACGAATGTCAGCTACACTTGAACGCTGATCTCTGGAGTGGTTCAGATGCTGATATTGTAGATCTGCATTTAGTTGCACTTTGAGGCTTTCTAATCATTTACAACATAGATGGCATTTCAGAGGTAGAGTTGCACGCAGGTGAGCAATCTCCATTACTCTAGGATCAACTTGGTGAAGAACGCTTTCCAACAAGCTGGACAAAATAATGATAGTGGGACATAAGCTCGGAAACCTCAAAAAATTCAGATCCACAGACACATGGCAATGCTCTACAGGAGAGAAAAGCTAGTAACTTCCATCAGGATGGTCAAACTAAAAGGAACATTTAAGCAAAAGTGTTATTGGAAGAATACTGTGTCCCTGAGTGAGGTGTCAAGCTGGTTGAGATCCAGAAACCACATGAAAGCAGTACCTAAAATGCTGTCTCAACATACTTTTCCACACTTAATGTGTAGATTAATCACGTACTAGTGTGTATTAATAACTTCAACTAGCACTATAGCATATAGTCCCTAGATTCTGGAAGAAAGTTCCTCTAAGCAGCATTCCCAAAATAAATTACTATGATTAATTGTTGAATTTGCATTTCAAAATTCTATCAATAACAGTTAAGAAATTAATGTTCATTTTAAGAATTTAATTTTCTTTTCATATCTGTGACATCTCCTCCTGTTCTCAGTTTATCTGAAGTTAAATTATTCTCCCTCTTTGATAGATTCTTTACCAGTCCAAGTTAAAGCAGCTGAGGAAGAGTTACTAGTAAGAGCTTAAATTTATTTAGCAGTAAAAATTAAATGCTCCAATAAAGCTTTGCAATTGTTCCTTTGTCACACTGGCAGAAGTGATATGATCCTCATGAAAAAGTGCAAACTGCTTCTAGCATTAGCAGGAAGATGTATGTTCTTCAAATTGCCTGTGACAGTTGGCTCCAGAAAAGGGAAATTCAGGTAACTTATTTTTAAATTGTGTGGAATCGTAATGTCAGATAGGAGAAAATACAGTTATAGAGAGAGAGCCACATGAACTATAGAAGTAAAACCATTTGCTGATACTTTGTCAGACAGTAGTCCAGGATATTTTATTTTACATCTCAGTGTGATAACATTAGATCACCGCAGTCTACAGGTGGAAGTGTGATTAATGATCTATAGAGCACTAAACAATGCAGAATTTGTCCACTGTTATTGCCCTTAAAGAAATAACCGTGGAACAGAAATTTATTAGTTTGTCCATTATGAATATTTGCTGTGCTCACTCTTCAATATATTTCCTTACATATTATATATTCTGTATCAATACAGTGTAGTGTGCATTGGCATAATGCTCTGCACTTACTATGCTTCCTGTTATCTGAGCATCTCAAAGCGTTATTTAAACACTGACCCTCACAACATATCTTGTAATGTGAATAAACATTACAATTTCAAATAGACAAAGAGATACTCAGAAAATGTGAATGATTCATTCCAAATTATGTAGCAAATACTACGACTGAAGAAAAATCTGTTATTCACATTCACAGAGCCTCTCCAAATGCTGTATTCCTTATCTTGTATGGGATTGGGGATTGTTGAATGACGAACTTGCAATACATTTAATAACACCATCATTCCCATATCTCAGCACTTTCTGTTCTTGTTGGATTTCATAACAAGATGTTCAGTTGTAGGTTTTGTATTTTGTTGTCTATATTTATTTTCTATGTGTATCACAGTATGGACTCTGACTTTTAGTTAATAATACAGTACCTTGCTTATGAACTTAAAGCTTTATCACACAGATTTCAGATAACTTAATTTCCCCCTGCTTATCCCCCCAAACATTTGTAAACAGTTACATTTTAAAATTATTAGCTTTAAAAGTTCTCGGCTTCACAGCAATGTCTTGTAGCAGAAGCTGGTATTTTTTTATTTTTTTTTTTCACAGATTTTTTTGTTTTAAATCCTTAAAAACTTCTTCCTGTGAATATAAATGTTCACAGTTATACACACTGTGTGACTCACTTCCTCTGATGTGTCTCCATTTTCTCTCAACGTGAAGCCGTCAGCTGACACGTTCTTAAGATAGCAGCATAATGTCTGTCCTGGAACAAAGCTTATATCATAACTAGAGTTGGTCAGTCCACTGTGACTGATGTCACTAGTTCCTAAAAATCAGTCCTCAGACTAGATTGGGGACCATCTTACCTAACTTTAATTGTCTAAAATTTAGACTCATGTAAAATTAAAATTGTATAAGCTTTAAGTAACTTACCGTACTCAAGAGAAAAAAAAAAAAATTACTCTGACCTTGAATCGGCTTCCACAGATATGTACAGACTGGGGAGGGAGGAATTAAATTCCAGAAATTCTTGCTTCCCTTGCAGGGGGAGTGTAGTTGCCTAACTTCTGGGTGTCTAGATGGAAATAAGATGAATCCCACCTTTAGTATTTCTTCAATGAATAAGAAGCTTTTGGTTATACCGCTATGTGCTTGGTTTTATGTCATAGTAGAACAGAGAAAAAATAGGTTAATTCCATTAAAAATATTTTTTTTGCTATGACTATCTTTTAGTATTTCAGCAGTATTTTGTTGTGTTCATACTGTGCAGTTTTCCATTTACACTGAAATATATTTCTGCTTACTTCATGTTCTTTTCTCACACACAGTATGGAATTAAACGTATTTGGATGATACGGACTAAAAAGAAAGCATCTTTATTTTGGTTTTGTGCAATAATTTCTTATTCAATATACGTATTTTTGTCTCCCCTGTAATTTTGTGCAATTTATCTTATCACATGCCGCATTTGATACTCAGTTTTATTCCTCATTTTTTAGACCTTCTTTTCTGTATTCTAACCTCATAATTTTGAAGTAATTAGAAAGCCAAGTAGAGTGAAGCTTATTGATACGCTGCAGAGTTGTCAATGTAATTGAATGTTTATTGCATGTTAGATGTATCAAAATTTAAAATGCAAAGTACTAGACGTTTTCCAGTGGAGGTATTAGTATGCTTATAGATAAGGAACACATTTCTGTAAGCTGAAAGTATTATGTGTCATAAGATTTCTGTGCATCAGAGAAATGCCAGAAGATTCTTCATAACTAAAACTTAATTCTTTACCCAGATCAATATTTTTTCATGTAGTCTGGAAGTTTTTCTAAAACATAATTTCTGATTTTTAATAATACTTTTAATAGCTTTCCCTTTGAATATATTTTTCATATCTATGCTTGTGTTCTTATTTTTTGTAGGTTAAAAATGCACTAGGCATTTACACAAGTGGATAAATGTAGCTTTGGCTCCTTCTTCTCAGGATACCATGCAAAAAATGCAAAAAGTTAAATATACACAAATAGACTTTTAAAAAAAAAAAAGTAAAAAAAAATCCTCACTGTGTATTTGCAGAGTGCTGTTATTAGAGCATTGCTATGTATTTATAGGAATTCAGGTGGACTGTGGTTAAAAATGTGCCCTTAATGTTTTAAAGGAACTGCATGTAAAAAAAGTGTTATACCTGATTCTGTAAAAGCAGATATTAGTCATCATGCTGCACATGAAAATTGAATTAGAATAATGCTATAAAGCATATCTTATGACAGAATTGTGCTCTAAAGAACTGGATAAAATATTTTTAGTTTAAGTAAGTTTATTCCATTTCCAAGCTCTATTGAATAAATGTGATGCTGGTTTTGAGCTAAAAGTGATAAATAGGTCAATACAGTATTTTCTAGGTAAAAGATTTTCTGTTTCTTATTGTCTTTTTTCTAAGTGTATACTGATTTAATGTATATTGTTAGTATATTTACATATGATATCTATGTAATTAATTTTTATTTTAACAAAAGAACCACAAATTCTTTCATCCAAGTTTTTTTACATCTAAAGAGCGGCCTAACCACAAGCCATGTTTATGTCCACGTACAATAAAGTTGGGAAAGAGATCGTGTTTGCTATTCTGAAGCTAAGTGTGTGTGTCTCTTCCTAAGAGACCCCTGGGGACACATTCTAATACAGGCTAAGCAGTGCCATGATGTGGAAAATTCTTGTAGATGGCAACAGGTGCATCTGAGATAAAAATCCAGTCCATTTTTAAGTTTTGAAAAACTGGTGGACAGCTTTGTATTGAGGCATTCAATAGCTTTCTCAGTTTTTGAATTGGAAAAAAGATCTACGAATAAATTCCTGTTTTCATGAAATGCTTGGGAAAAGCAAGAAAGATGTCAAAGGATTAAAAAGATGATAAACATATAGTAACGGTTGTGAGATTTGACTCTTAGGGTGGTTTTGTTGTTGGTGGGTTGGTTTTGTTGTTGGTTTGGGTTTGATTTTGTTTTTTGTTTTTTGGTGTTTTGTTTTTTTTTTCTGAAATGGTTGTCCTTACCTGTACTGAATTTTTCTGTTCTTCCTCTGCTGCAATTTACTTCTATGCTTGTCAAAAAACATGTTAAGTTTGTGCCACTTGGCAAAACTTGTGTTAGTTTTTTGTTTCTTTTCTTAATTCAACTAGTGTACTAGGTTTTAGGATGATAGCATTACTTATCGAGGAGTACAACCTCCTCATGACAGCAAACAGGATTTGAAATAGAGATTAAGACTTAGAAATTTCATGGCCTCCTCTAGTAAAGTTATGATAAATTACAACTTGAGAAATTATATCTGCTAAAATCTAGTATCTTAGTCTCTGTCTAAACAACTATAAAACTAGTCAGGAAATCTATCTAGAAATATCCAGATCACAACAGATTTGTAGACTAAACATAAGTGTGCATCAAATTGCATTAATTTCACTTGAATTAACAAAATTATCAAATGACTTTACTATATATTTTCTGAGCTTAAAAAATTACTCAGTTACCATGCTGATTTTAAACAAATATGCATACAATGCAATAGCTAAGTAGTCTTGACAGACTCATGTTAATGAACGGTATGTCATGCTTACCTGCTCGCATTTCTAAATCCGAAGTTCGATGTAACAAATTGATGAGTACGTTTGACACCTACATTGCACATGAAGGCTGATAGAACACAGGTATACTTTAATGTCTTTTCAGCACCAGAATTGCTGGAGCCTTTAGTATTTTTTCCCATTCTATGATTTAGATCTTCCCCAAGGATAAGATATCCTTTGTATTTAAAAATTGTATTTTATCATGTAACTGATAGTGATCTTTCTTGTATTTTATCACATTCACATTAAAACAAAACATATACACCAAGCTTCTCTTTTATTAGGGTTTAAGGTGTTGAACGCTATCTCCAAAGGTTTCAAGCCATAAAACTAATAATTAAATTCCTCATACCATGCAATGGCCAGGAACTATTTTGTGATTTCTAAAAATAAACATGTTTTCCCACTGTAGTGTTAATGACAAATAAGAAAACAATCTTTGATTAAAGCAAATCAGGGAATTCTGATTTATTTTTTTTTTTCAACTGTGCATGTTTCAGGCATAGTATTTTCAAAGAAGTACTTTTGCTTAATTTGTTACCAAATGAATTCCAATTATTGCTTCTGAGGAGCAAAGATAAAAAAGGAACCCTACCTGCCAAATATGCAGTGCAAGTTCTGTAGCTAATGTAGCTGCAAACTTACCTTGACTGGTACATGAAAATTATATAGTGTGTCTTTGTTACATTTTTATTTAATGATTCAGATTTGTTTTCTTCCTAAGAATGCTGCATTTGTCTATTTGTACTTGCACAGGGTTTGTGAGCGTGAAGCTGCACTGGAATCAGCCCTGAGAATGTTGCAGCAATTCTACCTGGATCTCGAAAAGTTCCTTGCTTGGCTTACAGAAGCTGAAACAACTGCGAATGTCCTGCAGGATGCTACACACAAAGAAAAGATACTAGAGGATGCCAAAACGGTTCGTGAGCTCATGAAACAGTGGCAGGTAAGCCAAGCGCTTCAGTTTGGAGTCATGTCAGGTATCCAAAGTGGTGAGGTTTTTTCCAGTGTGCGGCTACTCAGCAAAATGGAAATTGTTTTGAAAAAGAGAACTGATTCTGCTACTAACCTTTAAGTGTTGCTTTGGAAATCATTACAGGGGTCTAATGTGAGTCACACCATGATTCTGTCTTACATCTTTCAGCATATAACACATTTGAAAAACTGTCTTAAAATGTACAGAAAGGAAACTTTGCTGTAATGGACATTTAGATATTTCTTTTTTAATCATATAAAAATGAATTACTCTACCAAGCTACAGTCCTGAATTGAGCACTTGACAGACATAAGAGTTTATTAAACATTTCTGATATTTATAGAAGTTACATAAATTGTATCAAGTTTATTCTCTGTAGCTTAACTGAATTAGTTTTCCTCCATTACTTTCAAATACATAAAAAATGTTAATTTGGTAGTTGGCTGATTATTGTCAACATGCTCTGTTGCAATAATAAAAAGAGATAATGATTAAAATTTTCATAGTTACTAGCTGGACAGTTTTCAGACAGTTATTTTTCTCTGGAAACAAAATATCTTAAAAAAGACAGAGAATGTTGTATTTAGTGTTCTGGGGAATCTTGAGGAGAAAGAAAAATAGTTTGGATGGTGCAGTTGAAATATGTTGTTATACTTTCATTGTGCTTTCTTCATTACAGTTTTTGAGAGGAATAAACATACATCTATGTGAAGTCTTAGATTTCTTAAACATGAGGTTGATTGTCTGTGTGGAAGGAAGAGCCCTTTCTTCCAATAATCCTTGGCAGTGCATGTCTTTCATGTTGACAGAAAGTTGAAAACTGGAAAGTCCAGACACTGAAGGCTCTATGCCTTAATTTACTAAAGAAAAACATACTGTGAAAAATTCTAGTTATAAGTGATTATATTGAGTAAGTACATTGTATGAAGTTGCTGCTACCTTCCTTTGGTACTACTGTATTAATACACGGTTTTAACTATTTGACTGAACTGCTGCTAAATGCCATTACACTATACTCTGAAATTTACAGTTGTTGCACTGGACAAAAGTGAAGTCTGAACCACATTTTCAGTAGTGATCTGTCTTTATGCTAATTTGAAGTTGTAGTAATTTACTTCCAGTCCTTATGTTTGTCTGAATTCAGTTGCATGATCCTAGAGAGCAGATTTGAATGGAAGATAGTTCTAAACTGAGTGGTCAATTTTCAGTATAGGCTATCTTTTTGTATTCTCTAGATTAGGTTTTTTGGTTGTAATGGTGCTCAAATTGAATTATCAAGTATTTGCATGAGTTATTTTATATGTGATCATTGAAAAATGGATTATTTGGCAAAATAGAGATACCTAAAAACTTAGGTCAAGTGCTTCATTTTTAAATGTAATGGAGCTTTTTAGGCCTGGTTATATTTTCAACTAGTATCTTGGGGGTTTTTTAATTTCCATATAAGAACCTTCCAGAGCTATAGATGAGAGGAAAAATAAATACATATGAGTCCTTCCCTCCATAAATTAAGAAGTACATAAAAATATCCATCATGTGAACAATCACTTTGAACTGTAAGCTTTCTTCTAATGATTTTTCTGCACTTCAGTTGGAGTTGTAAGATTAAATTTTCAATTTTTCTTTCCAGTTTTTTAGTATTTAAATACCAGATCTTCTAAGGCAGGAAGGGTAAAAACTGTTGTAGAATCTCTATTTGTTTCACTTCCAAAAAGCAAGCATCATTCTGTTCACTATTGTTGGCTGTACAAGAGAAATTCTTACATCTTAAGAAGAAACATTAGCATGCAGAGGCAAAAAAGTGGTTGTTACCTTGGTTTTTGCTCCTGATTCATACGTACCTGTCCACCAACAGCACCATAATTGTAGACTTTAGTTAGAGTTGATGATTGCAGGAGGAAATATTTTGATAGTGAGACTTGTGGGCTTTTTTTCATTTGCATCTGCATGCTGATCTCTCTCTAAGTAGATGGACTTGGTTTTCTTCCTGGGCCTATCGCTGTTTGTGTCAGCCTCTTTATACCATTTGTAAGCCTCAAAAAGAAATATCATACTATAACAAGCACAAGTGGATTTTCAAATGCCCTTCTCCTGAAGGGAGTCTGATGGATATCTTTCTATTTTTTCTAAGAGCCGGGAGAGCCATCTTTTTTTTTTTCTTTTTTCTTTTTTTTTTTTTTTTCTTCCTTCCTTTCTCAGGTAGAAGAAAAGTTCCTTATTTCTACTGGAAAAAGAAAAGTTCTGTTTAAGTAAAGAGAATGGGGCTTCTTTCAGAAATCATAATTGGGAAAGAACTTTTTTTTTTTTGGTAATTTTTTTAAGAACTACAGTAAAGTGGCCATTCAAGACTTGCATCTTCTTACATTTCATTAAATTATCATGGATTTGAGACATAGTCATTAACTATAATTAATTTAAAAGTATGTATCTTTTTACTCATGTGTGTTCTTAGTAATTAGAGCATCCTTTTTAATTCTAGTAAGCATTCTCTTACTAGAATAGGGATTTCGGTAATAGCAAATGCTTTAGGTTCAGAAAAGTTAACTGTACATTATTTGAACCAAGCAGCGTACTTGTTTGCTCAGTAATACAATGTGTTAACACGTGTGAAGCTGTTGTAGTGACTGCAGGTTTTTCTGGAGACTTTGCATTATTCTCAAGTGATAAACGGTGCTTTTGTAGCAATTCACCATTACTGGAGGGACATGTGCAGATGAAAACACAAATTCACATAAACTTCTGTTTCTCCACTAGTAACTGATAGTTTTTTCTGATGACATGTATGTGAGTTTCATATAAAGTGAATGGACAACACTAGTAAAAGTCAGTTGGAAACAAAGTATGGGAATAAATTAGTGGGAGGCCATGGCTACAGGTAAACTAGCAAGTTAAATATGTCCTTGATCGATCCTTCTCTGGTGCTGAGGCCAGCCATAGGGAAAAAGCTATATCCATGTTTATGAACTTTGCTACAGTTCAAGAAGTCAAATATTATGCTATGGTTCTTATAGAAAACTTTTCATTAGAAATAAATAATTTGAGTGACCTAAGGAAATTATTCAAAAGCAAAAAACCCACCCCTAAATTTATATAATAGTCTGAGAGTGCTTAGCTGTAAAATTTATTAAATCATTAAGATTGGTAATATTCGCAATAGTCGTAACACAGTGCTCCATATCAATAGTCTTCATTGTAAAAGCTTTCTGTCCAAATAGGTATAGTTTCTTGGTAGTGATGCAAATAGTGCCCATCTATGTTGCTGCAAAACTGAATAATGGAGCAAATGTTAAGGATTTTTACTACTTAAAGCACAATTTTGTCAATAAAACCATTTTATTGATGTCAGCTGAATGGTACAGAAAGAGAGTATGGCTTTTCATCTGTTCTTCAGTTATTGCTGCATTGATTCTTCCACTCCTCATACCCTGCTTGTAAGATTTCTCTCTCACCATTTGCTTGGATGCATAATGATGAAAAGTAAGAACATGACAAAAGTGTGGCCATTTGTGCACAGCTTATGCACATAAAAGATTCTTTTTTTTTTTTTTTTTTCCCCCACATGAAGTCATATTTTTTCTCTCTCATCAGCCAGGTTAAATCTAGATCTTAGGAGGTAAAACAAAATGGTAGTTTCTGATTAGAGATCACTGTGTCACAAGTCTTTTGAAAGAAACTTCAGCTACTTAGGTATATAGAGTTCACAGAAGTTATGGTTAAATATTACGTATGGAGTCTCTCTTGTTCTTTATACAGTTGCATGGACTTGGATAATGTGAAACTACTCATTAGGAGGCCTGAAATGTTACGATTCTGTGGTAATCTGCTATTTTCAGGCAATAGGTATAAAGCAGTATTTTGATAAAGAATTCTCTACACAAATAATGAAAAACCTATATTTCGGAGTTTAGTAGTAGCTTTAACTCCTTGTCACTAAAAATATTGGTCTCTCCTTTAGTGATCCACCAGTTTTCTGCTTTACACTCTCAAGCTATAATTTTTTATTTTTTTTTTAAGCAACTAAGGAAATAATGTCTTGCTATGCAGGAAGTGTTTTACGTGGTAGAAGTTTCTTGTCTAGGAAAATCTCACATTTTTAGTAGTTTTTTTTGCTTTTCGTGTTCAGAAACCATTATCTCAAATGTCGCTAATAAAGATTAATCTTCCCTAGTATTTAGCAGTTCATTTGGTAGCAGAAGAAGAAGGGTGAGACTTACATAACTGCACATTCTAATTACCTGATGATGTAATTATATTAAACTGTTGCTTTATAAGCATGCTGTTTGTTTATATAAGCATGTATTTGCATGCATCATTTGTCTGAACTGACAGCAATGTAATAGTTGAGGTGATTCACACAGTTAGAATACTTTCTGGAGAATTTTCAAGGATACAAACCAGTTACTTGAAGGAGTTGTGTAATTATGTGCTGCTTTTTATTGTCTCATTGAAATACATCATGTGTCCCCATGAGGCCTGATTTGATAAGTAACCATATGAGCGAGATGAAAATAATTAATTTTACTTTCTGCTTTCGTACTTCCAGTGATATGAACTCTCAGCTGTGTTAATTACTTCTCTGGTTTGTCTTTTTAGCAATAATTGTATGTGACGTTTTATACATCTTATGTAATATTAGATATAATTTTGAAGCTAGTGTGGATTTATCCTGTTATTTTATGAATGCAATCATTTAATATTTAGCTTGTAAATGAATTTTATCTTAGGATTTTTTCCACTGAAATTTGATAAAGAATACTGCATGTGACACCTAGTTAAACAATAACTGGAGAATGCTTTATACCATATACACAGGTTACCAAATGTATCTGAAATAATCTATGATGACTGATGAATTATTGGTAGTGTACACTGACTAAAAGTATGACAGCGTATGATAAATGAAACAAAGTTAATAACTTTGGAATGAAATACATAGCAAATTTATTTTTATTACCACCTTCCTGCTCACTTAGCCTATAACCTAAGTAGTTTTCCATTAGATGCAGGAGTTTTGCTGTTAATAATATGAAAAATAAGCAGTTCCTTAAGTTATACCTAAGAATGTATAGTATGGGCAGTACCCATATTTTCTGACAGTGTTGTTTTTATCTAAAACAAGGCACATGAACAGCAGGCAAGGCACTCTCGTCTCTTCTATTGCTGTCAATACTTTAAATGTGCTTGCCTATTTTTAAGGTGTCCAAGCAGCTGTTTTCTCAATAGTATGAAGTTGAGGTGGATACATGTTCCTGACTTTTCTCCATTGTTTAGCAATATAGGTTCTTTGAGAGAATAACATTCTTTCCAACTTTATTTCAAGCATAATTTATGTATAATTGCCCAGTACAATTAATTCTGTGACTTGTTGCATGGATTAGATGATGAACCTGACTAACAAGAAATATCTGTAACATCCTTGCTCAATTCAGTTGACTTCACTAAAAAATATTTAATAATAATTATTTTTTTAGTACTTCAAACACTTTCTCATTCATTCCGCTTGAAATTTTTCTCTGACCGCTTTAAAAATCAAATATAATAATTTTCCCTCACTTATTTTTTTTTAAAAAAGTTTAATCCTCCAGATTTGCCTTTTACACTAACCTGTTACTAATTCTGAAATAAAATCTGTTCCATAGTACCTGAAATGGAATAACAACTGTCAGAGCCATCTTATTCCATTGAGTAATAGAAGAGAAATTTGAAAATCTAAGTTTTAACACAAGTGCTATTACAGCTTAATCTGAGACAGGGCAAGATATTATCTCAGAGTGAAAAGTTACCATATGGCTTTGTAAAATATTGCATAATATTACTTTGAAAACACCTGGTCAAGAATTTTTCAGTATTGTGATTGATGGTTATGAGGGAGCGGTATAATGTTTCTTTGTTGTTAACAGCAAGTGCCAAGCTGACCTAACAAAACCTCTACGAACCTACCCTTGAAGTTTTGGCAGGTGTGGAACTCCTGACTGGAGAGAGAACTCTGTCATGGCCAGTGACTCTGTCATGGTTATGGCACTCATTTGCAGCCATTCCAGTTGAGACCAAATGCTTGAATCTGAATGTTTTCTATCAGAGCTAAGTGCCTGCTCTCCCAGCTAATTCTAGGAAAAGCCTTTCTCCATCTTCCTTCAACTGATTTAATTTTGTCCTTAAACTCTAATCTGGCACATTTGTGGCAAAAGCAGCCAACAGCACCCTGGGGTGCATCAGGCAAAGCGTTGCCAGCGGATTGAGGGTGGTGACTCTTCCCTTGTGCTCATCACTGGTGACACTCATCTGCAGTGCTGGGTCTAGGGCTGGGCTCCTCAGTACAAGAGAGACATGGACTTAATGGAGCAAGCTCGGCGAAGGGCAACAAAGATGATTAAGGGTTTGGAGCATCTTTCACATGAAGAGGCTAAGAGAGCTGGCACTGTTTAGCCTGGAGAAGAGAAGGCTCAGTGGGATCTTACCCAGGTGCATAAATACCTGACAGAGAATGTGTAGAGAAGACAGAGCAACGCTCTTCTCAGTAGCACTCAGTGACAAGATGAGGTGCAGTGGGCACAAACTGAAACATAAAAGATTCCAGGTTAGTATAACAAAACAAAACAAAAAAAATTGCTGTGAGGAATGTCAAATAATGANGATGATTAAGGGTTTGGAGCATCTTTCACATGAAGAGGCTAAGAGAGCTGGCACTGTTTAGCCTGGAGAAGAGAAGGCTCAGTGGGATCTTACCCAGGTGCATAAATACCTGACAGAGAATGTGTAGAGAAGACAGAGCAACGCTCTTCTCAGTAGCACTCAGTGACAAGATGAGGTGCAGTGGGCACAAACTGAAACATAAAAGATTCCAGGTTAGTATAACAAAACAAAACAAAAAAAATTGCTGTGAGGAATGTCAAATAATGAAACAGGCTGTCCAGAGAGGTTGTAACATCGCCATTGCTTGAGATCTTCAAACCCTGTCTAGGCACGGCCTGCTATGAGCAGAGAGGGTGGATCAGACATTTCCATGGGTGCCTTCCTGCCTTGACTGTTCTGTGGTTTTTCTGATCTCTGATCTGATCACATAATCACTGGTTATATAGTCAATCATTCTGTAGCCTAATTAATTTTTACTTAAATATACAAATGGAAAAGCTTTAATATGAGAAAGTAAGAAACTGAAAACTTTCTTGCTATTTCTTGAGAAAATTTCATAAGCATCTCCCAGGAGTTCCTGAGTAATGTGTTTAAGTGAATAAGGAAGAAAAGTGGATAGTAAAATGAAAAAGATGAAGTGAGGAGAAGGGACCACAGAGAATAAAAATAATTATATTTTTTAAAATTACTCTTATTAGTGGAAACTGATAGGGAGATTGAAAGGTGAAAAATAGAGGCAAGCAATAAAAGTAGTACAAGTATTTTTCAGAGTGCCATAAATCAAAATTGGTATTTCTTTCCTTATGCACAGAATTGGAATCCGCAACCTTCGACCTCCAAGTGTTTTTTTTTTTTTTTTCCCTCTTAATCCATTACTCTTCACCTGAAATAAAGATTTCCTTAAAAGTTCTCATCCAAACATGAATGGTGACTTGCTTAAAATAATTAATTTTTTAATTGAGATTTACCTTGGTAGTGTGTTACCAGATTGATGCTTTTGTACAAACAGAGTAGGAACTATTACCACAGTTCGGGATTGAGACCTCCCACAAGCTACAGCCCTTCTAATTAGGTCTATTCACCCCGAGTTCCTCATTTGGTGGTAAAATCACATATTTTGGTAAAAGAATAGTGTTTTGCGTTAATACCTGTATTTTTAATGGAATGCATTGGTTGAAGGGGAAAGTAGTACTTTAGAACACAAAAAGGTAGCTTCTGGTAACTCTGACAACATATCAGTGTATAGTGTGTATAAATGTGCCTGAAGAGCAGGACAGAGATGGTATCTATGTTCAATCAGGTTCTGTGGTGTATTTTTATTTTTATTTTATGAACCATAGGTAGATTTGATAGATTCAATAATCCAGTAGCACAAAGGGCCAAAGAGACTTTTTAACATATTTTAATGTCATGCCACTCAACCACATGATTAATGTGCTGCTGTAGAAGGCACAAAGATAAGGACATTGATAGTTCAAAGAATATATAATCTACAGTCCTATAAAAATGAGTAGAACTGCTGAAATCAATAAGATTTTGTATGCACATAAATAGAAGTATGTATTTATGTTTGAAGCTTTAAGTCCTAAAAGATATGCAAATGAGTAATCTTTCAAGTGCATGCATTCTAAGGATCAAGACTGAAAATAAATTACATTATTTTTGTTTATTTCTGTTTGTTTTATACTACTGTAGTTTGTCATCTGGATTAGGCTTGCTGGTTTATGGTTTATTTTTCCTTCTCAGAGAAGTAACAGTTTTATTTAAAAACTGCTTAACAGCCCAGCATGTGGTCAAGCAGTATTTTATAATATTGATATTCTACCGTTCCTGCTATCTTTTGAGACTGTGATTTAACTCTATTCAAATAACAATGGCAATTTCAGTGTCACATCCATATGATGATGTGCTTTGATGTAGGTACGGGTACGAAAAAGGGGAACAGGAGGTTTTCAGCTCAGGGAGGAGTAACACAGAAAGAGAAGAAAAGCTGGGAAGTGGAGCAGCTGTGTAGAGTCGAGTTACTGCATAGTGCTACGTTAGTGGAAAGCTGAATACTTTCACAGGGAGGTTTAGCTGTTGATTCTCAATGGGGAAGGCAATGCCACAGCTGTTCTTCTTCGCTGGATAATCTGCCATTTAGTTCTTCCATTTACTTTGCATTGTTTATAGCAGATTTATTTGAAAAGTGAATAATCAATAAAAACTGTTTGCAAAAGCTCAGTGGTAGCTTTTAATATATTCTTCTGATGAGTTTGAAAGGGTATCTGTGCCTTTTGCAATTATACCTTATACCAGACTATTCAAAACACATGGCTGAAGTGCACATAATTTTTGTTAGTGAGACCAGATGTGTATTTTCCCAAGGCAGGTAAAAAGAAAAATGCTTGTGTTGTGATTATTAAGATGTTAATATAAAAAGGATAAATTATATAGCACATAACTAAGGAAAATTATTAATTTTGGCTTAGGGCAGATATCTTCCTGAATATGTAAGAAGGCAATGACCTACAAAGAATACAAATAAGGAATAAAATAAAATCGCAAATGCTTTTCAGAGACAAGTTCTGCTTGTTTTGTGAAAGGTTTTTAGACTGTTCTGAGAAAAAGGGTTGTCTTCTAAGAAATGCTGCAAACTTTTCCTTTTTATATCGCTGCCATAGCACAGGTTTTCTGCATGTGAATGCACACATTTTCACAAGACTGGCTATTCTGCATTATGCACTGTGCAGCAGTGGTATACTGTAGCATAGTAAATTGTGCTACCTAAACTGACAGCATGTTTGACAAGAATAACTTTGTCTGTATCATCACCAAGTGAGTGCCCCATTTCACTTTCTGTCAGAAGTTTAGACTTTCTTTCAACTGCTGACAAGAAATTGAATCCCTTCTGCCAGTACAAAGATCCACGTGTGCATTTATCCTTTTGTGCCACATTTTTTATTTGAATAATTTCTTTTCCTTGGATACCATTTCATTTTGCATGTTTTCTCTTGGGTACCTGATTTCAGTTTATTGATGGTCACAGCAAACTGCCATTTATTCCACATATGAAATGAATGTGGGTTTTTTGTGGCGGGTTGTTTGTTTGTTTGTTTTTTTAACTAGAGTGATTAGTAATACAGAAGTATTATCTCAGCCTGTCTTGTAATGAATCCAGTGGGTTCATCACCTGTTATCACCAAAAATATTAGCAGCTCTCTGCTGGAGGACCTTTGTCCTTCTTTGTGGCAGTGCTGTAATTATGTTGGAAGACTCTAAACTGATGTTCAGGATTTTTCTTTTGGGTAAAATGCATGTTGTTTGGGAATTCTGGAAAGTCAGCCTTAAATTACAGTTACTTATCATAGGTTTGCTACATTTTGTCTCAGTAAAGTTAACTAGATTTGGGTTTATCTTCTCTGAAATTGTTAGTATAATAATTGCATTTTCAGAGGCTGAATATTGTAATGAAAATATATAGCTACTTAAATGTGCATTAGTACTCTTGCTAAGGTTTATCATTTCTATTTTTGTGTTGTCACTTCTCTGTTTTTATGTATACTTTTCTATGTGTGGGAATTATCTGATGTTGTGATATCTACCAAGTATCCTGAAATAGCAGTATTGAGCTGCTTTGCATGAGATTGAATGACATTATTTAGAGCCTATGTCGCTGGAAATCAGATGCAGGCTCACACAAATTCTATTATATAGATTCTGCTGTTATATGTATTGTATTTTTTAGACATTTTCTAATATCCTTCATATCTATTCTCATCTGGTTTTAGTACTATACGATTTCAGATAACCTGTTCACTTTGTGGGCTATATATTTTTTTTCAAATAACCTTGTCATCTGTGAATTTTCTTCAGGTGAAATTAGGAGGATGTGTCCTTAAACACTGGTACAAGCAGCCACAAGCTCCGCTGTTTGTATCCAGATATCAGTTGTTAGGTACTGAGTAACCCAATGATAAAAATACAATAATGTCATCTCTTCAGTGTTTTGCCTGTCTTTACTTTTTTTTTTTTTTTTTTTTTAGGCCAAGTAACCCNTTTTTTTTTTTTTTTTTAGAGGCCATGTAACCAGTCTGTGGTGTATCTGCCACCTGTCCTTACTGGAATACTGTAGGTGATAAGGTTGAAGAGTCAGCATCTGACACCTATTTTTAGGTGTCAACAGTGTGAGTGTGAGATAAGTGTTTAAGTTCCCACTAAGACTGGCAGTGTCAATGGAATCTAGAAAGCTGTTAGACTGGCCAAATGTGATTATCCCATTGTCCTCATCTCACTAGCAATGCAACAGCAGCTCACGTTTGTACCTTCTCACACCATGAAGAAATGCCCAAGAGATGTTTCTGAAGCTGCATTACTGCAGGGGTTTGTGCCACCCAGCTCAGCTTGGTTGTGATTCCTGTTCTTCCTAGTTCTGCACAGACAATGGTAAGAGAAGCACTTCCAGAGGGCAGTTTAGTCCAGCTGAGCTGGGGCTATTTGCCTTTTAGAGAAGTCTATGTCTCTCTGTATTGGGTTTGCATGGCAAGGTTTTGGTAGCAGGGGGGCTACAGGGGTGGCTTCTGCAAGAAGCTGCTAGAAGCTTCCCCTGTGTCTGACAGAGCCAATACCAGCTGGCTCCGAGACAGACCCACCGCTGGCCAAGGCCGAGCCCATCAGCGCCTCTGTGATAACATGTTTAAGAAGGGAAAAAAAACAACCTAAGAGGAGCTTTTGCAGCCGGAGGGAGAAGTGAGAAGATGTAAGGAACTCTCTGCAGGCACCCAGATCAGTGCAAATGGAGGAGGAGGAGGAGGAGGTGCTTCAGGTGCCAGAGCAGAGATCCCCCTGCAGCCCGTGGAGGACCCCACGCTAGAGCAGGTGGAGGCACCTGAAGGAGGCTGGGACCCAATAGGAAGCCCACGCTGCAGCAGGCTGCTGGCAGGACCTGTGGCCCTGTGGGGGACCCACACTGGAGCAGTCTGGTCCTGAAGAACTGCACCCCATGGAAGAGACCCACAATGGAGCAGTTCCTGAAGAACTGCAGCCCCTGGGAAGGACTCACGTTGGAGAAGTTCAGGAAGGACTGTCTCTCGTGAGAGGGACTCCATGCTGGAGCAGGGGAAGAGCGTGAGGAGTCCTCCCCCGGAGGATGAAGAAGCTGCAGAAACAACGTGTGATCAACTGACCGTAACCCCCATTCCCCATCCCCCTGTGCTGCTGATGGGGAGGAGGTTTGAAGCCGGGAGTGAAGCTGAGGCCAGGAAGATGGGAGGGGTGGGGGGAGGTGTTTTAAGGTTTGATTTTATTTCCCATTCCTCTACTCTGTTCTGTTTGGGAATAAATTAGATTAGTTTTCTCTCTCTAAGTTCAGTCTGTTTTGCCCATGATGACAATCAGTGAGTGATCTCTCCCTGTCCTTATCTCGACCCACAAGCTTTTTGTTATACCTTTTCTCCCCTGTCTAGTTAAGGAGGGGGAGTGACAGAGCAGCTCTGGTGGGCACCTGGCCTCCAGACAGGGTCAGCCCACCACCTTATGACTCAGAGAGAACCTAGGAGTAGTGAAATAGCTATTTGGCTACACTAGCTGCCTGAACTTGGTGTGAGCGAGATATATATATGTACAAAAAAAAAAAAGTGTGTGTTCTTTCTCTCTCTCTCTGTTGGTAGTGTAAATATTCATGGTGTTTTTCTGTTGGGTTTTTTAACTTCTTCATTTGGTTGTCTTTTACCTAAAACAAGTTAAAGGGCTTATAGTTTCATGTAGGTCTTTCCCCTCAGAATATTTCTAAATTGTGCAATTGCCATTGAGGCAATAGAAGAGAATCAAAATGTAGCTCAGCCTGCTGAGATCAATTTTTCCCCATGTGATGACCACGAATTTAGTCATAGGTAGCTATGAAGATATGTGAAGATATGCCTAGAAAGTTTTCTCTGCCAGATCACTCCAGCTTTTAAGATGTGTCTTCTGCTGACCCACCTGTTCACATGACCCGCGAAGATGATCAGAGGGCTGGAGCACCTCTCCTGTGAGGTCAGGCTGAGACAGTTGGGGTTGTTCAGCCTGGAGAAGAGAAAGCTTCAGGGACACCTCATAGCAGCCTTCCAGTACCTGAAGGGGGCCTACAGAAAAGCTGGAGAGGGACTGTTTGCAGGGAGTGTAGTGATAGGACAAGGGGTAATGGCTTTAAACTAAAATAGGGTAGATTTAGATTAGATATCAGGAAGAAATTCTTCACTGTGAGGGTGGTGAGGCACTGGAACAGGTTGCCCAGAGAAGCTGTGGCTGCCCCATCCCTGGAAGTGTTCAAGGCCAGGTTGGATGGGGCTTTGGGCAACCTGGTCTAGTGGAGGGTGTCCCTGCCCATGGCAGGGGGGTTGGAACTAGATGATCTTTGAGGTCCCTGCCAACCCAAATGATTCTATGAATTTATGAATGTCCTATAAGTGTTGAGGAAGTGACATCTGTGTGGTTTTACTCTGCCTCGCTAAGAAATGTTTATGTCTGAAGTTGTTCTGGCTTGTCTTAGCTCTTCATTGTCACCAAGTGGAAAAGGTGTTAGTGCTTTCTCTTCTTCATGTGTTTCTTTTCCATAGAAAATTTCCTTGAAATGGAATATATGCTCACTCAGGGAAAGGATTTTGGCTCTTTTATGCCACTTCTTGGGGTGGCAGCTTTCTTGCTGTTGTAGAAAAAGGTTTTTCACTGCTTCTGTTCGGCTGGTGTAATTATCAGGATATCTGAATGGGCACAGCTATGAACCCTCTCCATGGCTAACATAATGTCAGATTTTTGCCCATGAATTCTTTGTGGAATTCTGCTATGTGCAGGACTTCTGCTGTTCTCGGGAGAGGGAGGGAAGCGGGGTGAAGAGAGTCCACACAGAGTGCAGAAATCCATTCGCCTTCTGGTACTGTCGCCAATTGGCTATATTTGGTAGCAGGCAGTAACTCAGACTAGGGAAACAATTTTTCTTAGTAGTAAAAATGAGGCAAAACAGGCCTAAAGAAGGGAAGCATAGTGGGCAGTAAGTTTATCTGCTACCCTGTTCATACAAAAGGCAGGTCTTTTTATTTTCAGGTATGTGAAAGGGACACAATGCTCGTGTTCTTCAGACTTGTGGAATCCTTGTGCTCTCCTCTATCTCTTTCTCTCTGCCTTTACTGTCTCTTGTCACTTTTCTATTAGATACTTTGGTCATTGAGACACGAAAGAGTCTTTATAGGGTTATGATATGTTTCAGAAGTTATTTATGCCAAGCTATTTTCAAGAGTCTGTTTTAGCAGTTTACCTTGCAAGCGTGGGTGACTTGTGGTTTAGATATGCTAATCTGGGGCCCTTTGTGTTTTCACATTGAAGTGACTGCAATAATACAGTAGGTTTTTGCATTAGTCCTTTTGTGTGGAATAACTCTGCTGAATCAGAATAGAGCTGGAAGAGGCTGGAGGAATGGCAGGAGAGATCTGAAACGTAACTGTCCATTTTTGCTTCAGTAGATTAGAAGCTTTTGGCTGACCAGATTACGGCATCTAAACCAGAAGAAAGTATTTATGAACAAATATAGCAGAGAAAAGAATACATCGCTTATCAGCTGGTTCTTTAGGTTGTTTTTAGTATGCTATACTAACAGTCACCAGAGGTGTTGGTATATGAGGGAAAACATCTGGACTCTTGATTTAAAATAAATGGCTTTAATTCTGTACTGTCTATATAGTTGAAAAGATAATGCAAAAACGAAAGAGGCCATGAGCACCAAGAAGCATGCATATTAATCAGTTCAGAAGATTAGCATTTTTATTTTCTTGTACCTTTCTTACTTTGCATATTTTTTTCAGGTTAGAAGTCACTACAATTTATAGAACCTTGATTGACAAATTGGTATGACACAAAAAGATTGTCAAGTTACACTGATAATTTATTATAAAATAACTGAATTAACCCTTAAAAGAAACTATAAGACTATTTTTCTTAATACCAGAATTTTAATTTCTGGCATCTGAATCAGATATTACAGCTTTTTGGGAGAACATTGCCAATGGAGCAAATACGAGAGTTAACTAGTAGCTAAGCAGATTGAAGATATAAATTAAATCCTCTCTAGAAATACCATACCTTGTCTACTGTATTAAACCTAATTTTAATTTCTACCTAATGCTGCTGGGTTGGATACAGTTTTGATGACTTTTTCTGAAACTACTTCATAGTTCAGTAAAAAAAAGAGTAGCAAGACGCACTTCCTAGAGGACTAAGTACAAAAACCAAAAGATTGAGTCACTAAATTTCATTGTTGAACTTCAAAGGTCTTTTGCTGGGGAAAGCTTACAGTTGTCCTGCTCTTTTTTTGTACTGTTTATATCAAAGTCTGTTTCAGTGATCTATAAATGAAGTGGCAAATCCTTTCTTCCCATAAACTGGAGACCTGCTGGAAACTGGCAGATCAAAGCTAGGAAACAAACCTGTTCTCACTTACATTACACCAATTACAGACACAACAGTACATCAACCTCTCAACAGATCATCTCTTCTATTTAACTGTGGTATTGTAATTCCATACTTCGTGAGTAAGAGTTGCAACAGTGTTTAAATCCCAGCTTGTTGATTGGCTTTAAATAGTAAAATTAGCCATTAGACTTCAATTTGTGGGACATGTAATACTATGGAGGGTTCACACTGCCTGAAAAATAGTGCTGAGCAATGTTATTTCTGTAATGGGAGCTATTACATGACAGCCTGTTATTTCATTATCTTGTTAGACACCTAACCTATACGTTTTACACCCAGGTGTTGCTGGGCTGCATGCTGCTACCTCAGGTAAAACCAGGATCAATAGGCAGTTTTAATCCAACTCTGACTCAGGGCCTGAAGAAAAGACTGCATGTTGTCTGTAGAGCAAACTTGCAGCTGCAGTTACATTTCCACAACTATGAATTCCTTGCACTAAGCCTAATCCTGAGAGATTCAAGTCCTGTTGATATCAAAAGGAATTTTGCAGGTTGTCAACATGTATCGTATCTGGTTTAGTATAGAGACTCTGCACCATGTGTTGGGGTGAGCGGGAGGAAAGAGAGGAAGTATTTTATTTTATTTTATTTTATTTTATTTTATTTTATTTTATTTTATTTTTCAAGATGGTTTACTTAGAAATTTTTTTTTCTTTTAAAGCAAATTAAGATCTTTACGACACCAGGCTGGAGGTTGGAGTTTTCCATACTAGCAGAGGCAAATATTTAGAATAAAATATACAAATATGAATCAGACTTACATAAGTTAAAAAATATTTTTATTCTCAATTTCTTTGTCCTGATGTAGTTTCTGCTTGTTCATTGTTACATAATTTTCATTGTATGTCTAACTGATCAAGGACAAATACAGACAAACTTGAACTGACAGAAATAGAAAAAATTATTTTATGAGTTTAGTTAAAAAACTTTGTACAAATCTGTCTTTATTAACATGGGTTTTTTTTCCTGATGATTTCTCCGTTTTCATTATGGTTTATAGCATTGTAAATTAATTTAACATGAAAGGATAAAAATGTTGCTTTTGAAATGTTTCTCATTAAATTATGACAAAAATATTACAATAAATAATAGAAAAGAATGCCTCTGGTAGAAGCTTCTGTTTGCTCAATTATTGCTGTACCAGGAGTGAATTATTGCAGAGCTGACTTGGAGGCAATATCATTGCAGTTACATTACATAAAACAGATGAGCTCAAAACTTCAAAAAACAGCACAAAAAAAGAAAGCACAGGCTGTATCCTTTGAAAGTTAAATCACTGTTTATACTTCTGTGAGAGGCTTGGGCAAGACAGTTGGCTGGAATTGAAGCCACTCACATCTCAAGCATTGTGGTAATTAAGTGAAAAGCAGATGTGGTTTATTTCATTGATACCCCATATGCACCAGCTAGAGGTGCCGGCAGTTTGAAGTGAGGATGTACTATGTACGTATTGCAGGATGACTATAAGCACAGTGGAGTATTTTTCTCTTGAATCTATAAGATGAATGGGTAGGTGGAGAATAATTTGGTAAGTTACCAGAGGCATGCTGATGATATTGTCAATCTTAGTAAAATATCTGTCATTTTGCATTACCTGATGAGAGCATCTTTTGTTGCATTTTGGTTTTGGCTTCCTATTTTTGTCTTCATATGGCCAGTGTGGGATATTTCTGTATAGCTCTTTGTTGCCTGGGGGGACAACTACATTTCTTATGCTTCAGGTGATATCTCAGTTCCACCCCTTGGCAGTCATCTGATTTAGTTTCAAGCCTGGATTGTCCCAACCTTATTCCTCTGTACTCTCTCTGATTAGGCGTTAAATTAATTTAAAGAGATGTGATACCATACATATGCATGTGTGTAACTTCCTGTACATTTAGTTTTAAAACAAATTATTCACATTTGTCTGTCAGTCTCTAGAATGTATTCTAGGATACACATCTAGGACAGTACAGTGCTGACAGTAAGTAGACTTCAGGAATAGAACTATTAGAATCACAGGTCACAGAATGGTAGGGGTTGAAAAATCATATCTGGAGATCATCTAGTCCAACCCCTCTACTAGAGCAGGATCAGCTAGAGCAGGTTGCACAGGATTGCATCCAGGAAGGTTTGTTTTGAATCTCTCTGGAGAAGGAGACTCCACAACCTCTCTGGGCAGCCTGTTCCAGTGCTCTGTCACACAGTAAAGAAGTTTTTCTTCATGTTCAGATGGAACTTCCTGTGTTCCAGTTTGTGCCCGTTGCCCCTTGGCCTGTCACTGGGCACCACTGAAAAGAGTCTGGCCCCACCCTCTTGACATCTGCCCTTTGGATATTTATAAGCGTTGATGACATCCCCTCTCAGTCTTCTCTTCTCCAGGCTAAACAGCCCCAGCTCTCTCAGCCTTTCCTCATACAAGAGATGCTCCAGCCCCTCATCATCCTTGTAGCCTTTGCTGGACTCTCTCCAGTAGTTCCCTGTCTGTCTTGACCTGGGGAAGATGCAGCATCTTTCCTTCTGGAATGTTGTTGATGATATTTACAGACTTGAAGATAAAATGTTTACAAGTTTTTCACAATGTTTGGTTCAGTCGTGCCTTCCTACAGGCCTGGAGGAATTACTGGTCCACGGTAGAGAATGGTGGGAAAATACGCTGTGTCACAGATGCTGCTGGGCGACTTTGAACACTTTCTGGAATGTGCAAGCACCGCGCTCCCATGCCACTTCTTCCCACTGTCTTGTAAAAGGAGTTAGTGTAGCAGTTTATGGCTTGTATTATTCCCAGTCCTTTTAGGTTTGGGTGCTTTGGGAAATGAGGGAAGTAGAAGCAAGAAATTTATATTTTCCCGAAAGATTGTTATTCTTGCTGACTTATACCTGGTCAACCAAACAAATAATGTGTTTATGCTTTGCTATCTTCAACAATGTATTTTTTTAAAACAAATATTTGACATTGTGTTATACTTACTTTAATCTTATTTTAAGAGCCACGCATATCCACTTGGGCAAAAAAGAAGCCATGCTACATGGCCTCTGTATCAAACCTAGTGATATTGCTCTTGTTAGGGATAATAAATACTGTTAATAAATTGCTTCAGGACGTTCTACAGAGCAAAATTATTTGTTAAAATTATTTTATAATTTCAATAAATTATGTTGAGACTATCATAATTGTCTCATGGAATATTAATGGACAGAGAGAGGCTAAATTTAAACAATTCCCTTTTCACCTCTCTTTTCAGGCACAGAGAAATATTGTGTTATTTTATTTTGTGCTACACTTAGATATCTATTTTGAGTTAAAACAGCTGTAGAAGTCTTTTTATTTATTATTACTACTTTTTGTCTTTTGTTCCTTAAATTTTGCCCTAGCAGTTGTACCACTCAAAGGGAAAATTCTGAGAAACAAATTTCCAAATCTCATTTAGTATTAGTATTTTGCTGAAGATGTACATATTATTATCAGAGTACAGTAAGTGTTATTATCAGAGTACATTAGTGCTGTGAAAGCAAACCAGTGCATCTACAAGGATACGTATGCTAGTTATAAATTTGTGATATGAGTAGCTGATATTACTCTTTATTTTCTGTATAGTTGTTTTGCTGCTATTAGTGAATTAGCATCTGGAGGGAGCGGGGGAATGTCTGTGATATTCATAGGGTAGCACAGATAATAGCTGCAGGAGTGTTGCAGAAAGAAAGTAAAACATCCAGGCATGTATGAGGCACTAAGGTCATAAAAATAAAAGTGTCCTTTCAAATGAAAAATAGGTTATTTTTTTAAAGGTTGGACTATTTCAAGCTGCAACGGTCAAGCTCAGAATGCACCCAGGCCAGATTCTGTTTAACTACAGGGGGTGTAACCACAGATATGCTTGTCCACTAGTTGGGCTGGTTTGCAAACCTAGTGTTCTTGACAGCTTTTACCCTGTACTTTTGCAAATTCTGTTGCTATGAAATGCTTAGCACTTAATGTTCTGTAAAGAAGCCATACTTTTCCTTTGTTCTATATGTGCTTCAGTAGTCTTGAAGAAAGCCCCTGTTAAGAGTGGGGTTCACTGGGCTTAAATTAAGACGTTTCTTGTGATAAATGAATTTGACAGTTGTGAAATAGGATTTTTTAAAATTCATTTTACATTACATTCCCAACCCGTCGTACTGATTAATTGTATTACCATTTTAAAAAATATACTCGCGCTGCCAGGTGAGGAGGGGAAACAGAGCAAATTGATGTTCCGTAACCTCTAAACCAGTCTCCTGACACTACTGAGATAAAGTGGAGCTTTCCGCAGAACAGGTGCCCAGGCTCGAATCAAATGTCAGCAGTTATTTTAATGTTAATGGGCTGGCAAAGTTGATAGAACCAAGGAAATCCGAAGTTACAAACTCTTCCTTCTGTCCAGAATGTGTTTCATTATTTCATAGTGATGTAGCTGTCCCGAATCTGTGAATTACAGATCTAGCGATAGTCTTAATTGTTTGAATCATTACTGTTTTTTTCAGTCAAACAAATCTTTACCATGATTGACTGTTTTCCTATGAGTTTAGAGATGCAATTAGATTAAGGGCTGTTCTGTGCTGTTCCAGCTGAAGGTAAAGAGAGATAATTATGATATATTTGTCATTAATACAGCAGGAAAATTGTTATGAAAAAGAGGATGAAGAGCCAGCACAGTAACAGTATCATAACTTCTTTTTTAACCAGTGAGAAAATCTTTTGTAATGAAGATCATATTTGCACGGGCTGGCTGCATATGGTCTTTGTGAGCAGTTCAGTGTGATTCCTGAGGCTTTTTAGCTAGACTCTCCTAGGTAACTCAGGATTAATTTTTTTTAAAAATACAATAAACATATTAGTGTTTCATGGTTTAAACTAAGGAGGTAAAATATCAGAAGATTAATTGCTAGAACATGCATCAAAATTAAACGATAGAGAATCACCGTTACCTTAGGAAATTGATTCTGAAAGCGTATAAAGCTCATTGGTTTTAATACTAGGGTGAGATAAATATAAAGATTCAGATTTTTTACTTCTCCAGACTAAATAAAGTTGCATTCAGTCTCAAAATTTATCAGTTAGGGCTAGGTTTAGAGCTGGTTGACTTCTTTTGATAAGCATAAATCTTTTCAAAATTAAAATTTTTCAGAGAAATGAATGAATTTTAATGTCATTGTAAGAGGAACATGTTGAATCATTTTGGCTTTCTTCTTTCATTGCAGTGATTTGGTTTTAGAAAATAAAATATTACTTTTTGATGTGCATATTATAGTGAAATATCATTTTGACATAGATACAGTATATTATTATTCTGTTTTATGGTTTTGTGATGTTATCAAAGTAAAAGATGGCAGAGTTCTGAGTCATAACTGTCTCCCTCAATCAGTGTGATACTGTACTTCCAAGGTTTCAATAATTCAGTATTCAGACACTCAGAAGTCTTATTCAGAGAGCAGGAGTCTTCTTGAAATTCCCAGAATGTGCTTTAAAAGAAAGGAAGAAGTCACAACAGACCAAGAGTAATGTTGAATATCTTTTTATGCATGTGTTCTTCCAAAAGCTACAGAGAGCTAAGGAGGAATGAAGCAGATGAATGAACATGGAATAAATAAGAGTTAACTCAGGCCAGATAAAAGCAGGGGAAAGGAAGAAGGTGGTTTGAGATGAAAATAAAAAAAAAAAAAAGAAAGAATTAAATTCTCCCCATCTGTCTGTAGCACTTAATCTTTGTGTAATAACTGGAAAGGCAATGTCTTTTATGCTGAATCGATCTGAAAAAAAGGACATGAGAAACATGTAGTCAGCTGTACTTTTCTGAACTTAAAATAGGTTTGTGTGTGCATGTACAAAATTGCATGAATTTTAATGTAAGGTCCTTAATGTAACCTGTCCTTAACATAGCAATAATACACCACCTACTATTTTAGTCACATTTCATTAAAATCACTTTTTCATACCAAAGTACTGGGCATGAGTAGAACTAACATGAACACCAACATGCAATTGTATCAGTAAGCAATGTCTCTAGAATTGCCAGGGTCTGAGTTGTCTTCAGTAGGAATTATTTTTGCATCATAAAAACATCATTTGAACTAATCCTCAGTCTAGAATACAAATGCTAGTTTTTAAGTGCACTGTAGTTTAGTAAATAACTAGACAAAATTCTACATTTGAAAGTATAAAGAAACCTTGCCTACTTTTTTTTCTGGAATTCCAGTATATTTCTTTGAGTTGATAGCTGTAAGCAGTATCCCTATAAGCTTCTTTTTGCTCACTTCTGAAATCTAAAGCAGAGACAGTCATAAGCAGAACTTTTAAAAGTGTATTTTAGCAATCCTTTAGGTGTATACCAGTCATGTGTGTACTATACCTATCATACTGTGTTCTGAAACTTCTGCTTTATAAACCTTGGGGAAATGTGGCTGTTAAGAGTCATTCTATGAGTCCTAGTAGAGAAAAGCCATGACATTTAACTGTAAGAAGTGGTATTTTTTCACCTTGAATTTAATGGAATGAAATTGCCTAAAGAGTGTAATCCCGCTCCAAGTTGCTCTAACAACATGGGTTTCGGTCTCTATGACACGTCATTCATTTATGGCTTCTTAATTTCAGTTCAACCCTTCATGATTGCCTGTGTTTACACTGTCAGATTTGAAATTGGTGCTGTAAAATTGGGGCTTCAAGACAGTCGTTTCATATGTGTGATCAATTCTTCTTTGAATCATCTGCTTGTTACACTTTTGCAAGAAAGGAAAGAAAAGGTTGAGGCATTTTCATTTCTCTTCCCAGAGGGGCACTGCAGGTCTTTGGTACTTGGTAAAATGATGCAAGGTGGTTTTTGTATTACATCTACCAAATCCTTTCTGACATGCCACACTTCAGCACTAGGACTTTTTGGTGTGTTATCATTATTTGCTGGTTGGAATAGAATTATAGAATATGCCCACAGTAGAAGCAAATGGTATTTTTATTTTTTTTTATAATGAATACCACTGAAATTAAGAAAAAAAATTTGGTATTTCCTGTAAAGTATAGCTATCATGCAGCCTATTGGAAACCTGTAACTCATTACAACAAGTACATATTAATTAATGCTGTATTACAGTGGAATTCCTATTGAACTATTTTTTATACAGACATAGAGTGAAATAAAGCTTTTTGGATTAATGTTATTGCAGTCAACTATCAATAAATTAAAAATGATTAGCCATCTTTTAGAATATCTTTATGATGAGATACTCTGTTTTACTAAACTCTAATAACATTACCTCAGGAGGAATTAAGCACGTACATTCTTTGCTGTTGTGAGTTAACATATGTATTTTTCTATAAAAATAATTTTAATGTATTAATGTTTCTATTTTGATTTTTTTTTTTCATTTGATAGTACAAATCCATTTGCTTCATTTATATTTATTTCCATGTAGAAGAGTTGATAGAATGTTCTAAAAGTTGCCAAGACAATATCAACTGATTTCCAGGAGAAGAATAAAATGGAACTTGATTTGATACTCATAGTCTTTGAATATGGAACTAAATATTAAGTAACATCTACTTAGAGAAGGGACTAGAAGTTACAGAAGCAAAATTAAACCTTTCATATACTGTTTTTAAAGTGTAATTGAGCATACAAATATGAAGGTTGATAAAAATTCAGGCTCTTTCAATAAAGAGAGCTTTCGCATGAAAATACAAGATTTGAAAATTGCCATAGCAACAGTGCTGTTTCAGAAAGTAACACTGTATATTTTCACTATTATATTTCCATTTCAATACATTTTTCTTAAAGGCATGCATTTCTTGGATTTTGTAATGTTGAAGGTGTGTCATGCATGTGTGCTGGCTCTAGGGTCTCTGAAGGAAAAATATTTAGCTAAAAGGAATCGATGTTCAAAGCCATAAAATGGCAACTCTAAGCTTTTCAGAGACAGCATGTGTCTGAATAAAAACAGTGGTAATGCAGCAGAGAAAAAGCAGAGTAAGATTTTTAGTGCAAATACCCTAATTATCTGATTTAAAATTATTTCATATAGTTAACCTGCGGGCGTACACATTTTCTGATTTGTTGGAGGCAAAAGGAAATAGCTTTTGGCAATTAATAATCATTTTGGTTTTAAAGAGACAGGAAAAAAAGAGAAGGTTTTGCCATTTAATGGTCTAGTTTCTTCAGCACTTCCAACAAGGAATCACTGACCCTTGGCATATTTTCAGGATATTCTTTACATAAGGACAAGCTCTTTTGGTTTGTGTGTCCTATATAGTATAAATAAATGAGTTTGCATATGCATTTTACCTTTGTTCTCAATAAATATTTTCCAAATACATTCTCTACAATTTTGTCCTCAGTCCTGTGTTTCTGTTCCTTCCCTTTGGACTATCAAGGCTGTGGTTGCAAGGCTGTTGTTATGTCCGTTCTGCCAGGAAGCTAATACAGCTGAAGACATGGCAAAGAATATATAAAATTCAACTACAGCATCCTAGTTGCTCTACATTTTTAATTTATTTATTTTTATTTTTTTTTAATTTAAAATTGCTCTAGAGATTCCAGACTGGAATCCTGGAGTGGAGGGGCAGTCAGGGTAAAAGGGGAGACAAAGACCATCCGTGCTTTGGTCAAGCATTGGAACAGGCTGGAACAGGCTACCCAGAGAGGTGGTGGAGTCACCATCCCTGGAGGTGTTCAAAAAACATGTAGATGTGGCACTTCAGGACATGGTTTAGTAGGCATGGTGGTGTTGGGTTGACGGTTGGGCTTGATGATCTTAGAGGTCTTTTCCAACCTTAATGATTCTATAATCCCTTTTGACAGCCCGTAGACTGGTTCAAGTGGTTTATGAAATGGCATTTAAAAAAAAGAGAGATATGTCTGAATTTTAATCACCTTTTATATCTACAGTTCTTTAATCTGGAATTAGCATCTCTTCTATTAAGTAAGTATTCATTTAATTTTTGGTCTTTCTTAAAGGATTTACTTTGGTGGTTCTGTTCCACCTCTTCTGTAGTCCTGGTTATGGAAAAAGTTTCTTCTAGTCTTGCTCATTTCCTACTGCTGGAAAATGTTATCTGCTTTTACAAAAAAGCCCCACAATTTTGGTAAGACCTAAATGCTGTCTGGAATGAAGTTAGATTTGCAGAATTACAAAATAACAATTTTAATATTCTTTTAGAGACACAACCAGTATTAAAATAGCAAGGATAGAATAACCTGAAAAGATAGTATTGGCATTCTCTTTACCTGACTTTTTTCATTATTTTTTATAAAGTACATGCAAAAGAAAATTCCGCAATGAGAAACACTTTTATATTTATTCTAGACAGCAACTAGAACCTGCTCTTTTGTCCACCGAGAATTCTTGTTTCTTAGACATAAAAATAGGTTTCTTCTTTGAAATCTGTTTTCTATTCTGAGATCTGCTAGACCTTAGCTGTTTGCTAGTGTGGGTTCTTTGGTATTAGGTGTTCTTTTAGCTAAAGGCTATGGCCTTCAGACTCAGGATTTTCTGAGTTTGTATTCCACATAGACTTGGTGTACAGCTTTTCTGAAAATATGTGTTCACTTCCTCATTCTGAGCACGAGTTAGCTTGAGTTAGGTTTGCAATCAAAGGTCAAGTTTCCTTTTTGGGGGATGAAAATATGACTTTTCTAGTAGATATAAACTGCCTGTTTCCCACAGCTGATACAGTTATGTTAAGGGGTGGGAGGCAGCAAAGGCCTTGGCTCTGGGTGAGCACTGCTCAGCAGTAACAAAAACATCCCTCTGTTAGCAACACTGTTCTCTGCACAAATTCAAAACCCAGCCCCATACCAGCTACTATGGAGAAAATAAAGTCTGTCCCAGCCAAAAGCAGCACAAATTTAATAAAAACAAATGAAAAGAAATTAAAGAGAATTGAAAAATCTTTTTAAAAGGTACTTTCATAAAGCATGTTCATTCTTCTTTGTCACAGGAGACACTGGAGGTAAGACTATTATTATTTGTTTGCAGTACTCCTGGTTTCAGTGTCCTCCTCTTACTCTGCATAACACAGCACCATTGCAGCTGTTGTGGAGTTGCAGATCTGTTTAATGAATAACAAAACACAGTGCTATCCTTATAGCAGACTTTCTGTGCCATTGACTGTAGGATCCTGCCACTGTTTGTGCTCTGGACAGTTGTAGCTGGTGCCAAGTATCAGGGCTGTGACATGTGGCTCTGATGGCATTTGGAATGGGCTAGCTGGTTTCAATTTATGGACATGAATCAATGCCACTTACAAATGACTTGCCGCTGCTCTTCTGTGATAGAAGGCTGCTGCTGAGTTGTGTTTGTTCAATTGACGCAAGACTTCTTGGGTCACTCCTGCTTTTTGAGTGGATTTAAAAGGCTTTTTTGGCTGTATCTGTAAGCGATACACCATATGCTGTGCCATCTGTTGTTTGTATACCAGGTGCTTATTTTACAGAAATACGTACAGCGTTTAGAATAAAGGCACTTCTATTAAAAATCGCACTATACTCCTGTTTTTCAAGCACACCTTGATAGGTAGAGCTAAGCTAAGTTTTAGTACTCTTTAACTTCCATTTGAAATTGTTGTGATTACAGCCATCTCCATGGTCAGAAGAAAAGCAAACAGTAGCAGATGGCTTAGAAATCAAACTTTAGCTTCCATGAGTGTTAATCTTTACTGTCTTTGTCTAGAATCAAAGCACAGATTTGAAAGAACTTTAAAAATGGCTCTAAAACATTTAATCCTTTCTGTTAAGGTATCTTTTTTTCTCTTTTAATCAGGAAAGAAATCTAATGAGCTAAAAGAAAGTGACATCAGCTGGAAGCTGAATTTTGTCAAGGATAATGATATTGACTTTGGTAAAGCATTTTAGAGGTATGACTTTCAGTATAAATGTGATTTTGTGAGTTTCTGAGAATGAACAGGCAGTATAGAATCTTATACTAGACTATGAAAAAAATGTTGGTTATTTGTTATTTGTTCTGTTATATCTCAGAATACACTGGTTAGCGAAGCTGGGAGGGGAACAAATAAAAAAAACCAAACCAAAAAACCCAGCCCCTCAGTCAGCTCCCTCCACTTGCCCCAAACCTGGAAGGATATAAATCTCATATGATTTAGCCTCAAGATTTGACCAAACCCAGAATTTCTGTTTCACATATGTTTCAATTTGGTATTAGCTTGAATCAGACTAGAATGAAAAATAATCTAAACTACCTTGAAATTAGGCATTCTCTGGAGTTTATCAATCTCTCTACTCGCTTTCAAAATCCTTTAGTATTCACCAGGAAATTCCCTGAGGCTAGTGACCACAACTTCCAGAACTTTCAATCCTAGAAGAAACCCACCAACCTTCAGTTGTATCATTTGTCCTCCTTATGCTGAGGTGACCTGGAAGCAGCAGATGCTGAGAGAGGGACATCCTAGGGGAGCTGCAGATCCTAGAAGGGTTTGTGTTTGTGTGCAGTTTGCTATCAATCTAGGCAGGGCTCCATCGAAACCTTATCTTGAAACTGCTGAAAGTTGACTGAGCCCGAGTCATTTCTAGAAAGTATTTCTGGTAGTGGGAGTTGGTCAATGCTGATTAAAAAGGCTATAGAAGAATTTTTGATCATAAAACATACTCTTTGCTTTGCCAGGCAGGCTATTTTGTCTTCTCTTTCATTTGAATGTGACAAGTAAAACAGTTTCCATTAATCCAGTAACATTTCTTAATCAGAAAAGTGTGTGTGTATATATATATATAGGCATCTTGATTCAGTAAGAGTGATGGAATGGTTGCCGACTGATGCCAAATAAAATAGATTTGAGCATTACATTAGTGCCACACGCGTGAATTCAAGGTTGGACAGGCTGCACAAGACTGGAGATTCCAAAGATACTCTAGGAACATTTAAAGAAATATCCCTTCTACCATCCATTCCCAGACTGCTGGATGCTCACGTCTGGAATGCTAACTGGTGATTGTGGAGGTTGTATACCTGATACCTACTCAATTCTTTCAACCTATTTATTCTCTAGTTGAACTTTTAACAAACATTTTGACATGCAGTCAGTTAAGTATGAAATATATGGGGTTTAGTTTTATTTTTTAGATGTACATTAAATATTTGGATTAAGGTTGTTTCAAAGGTTTCTCATTACATGCTGCATCATCAGAAGAAAGCTCATAAAATGTATACTCTTGTGATCTGAGGTTGCCTTGCTTCCCCTAAATATGCCAGCATGTGCAAGATATGCTTTGAAATTAATAATATTGAAAAACAACTCAGCAGTTGTATTTGCCTTATTTAATTCCTGCTGAGATGATTATGCTTCTATTAACCATGCAATTGTATTGCACAGCTCACTTGAATTTTCTCAAGCTGTAGCTTTTTTGATTCTAACTATTTTAGCACTTCACAGAAAACTTCAAAGGTTGAAAAACTGTGAATAGATCTCACCAAACAATTTATATTTCTGACTTTGAATTACTTTGGCTAAGTTCTGTCTTATTTACTAGTAATAAGTGTCATGTCATGTTTAAATGTGGTATTTTTGCATGTGAAGAAATGCATGCAAATACAACACTATAGGGTTTAAATGCATGGAAGCAGCCATATGACAATATAAGATTTCCATGTATTTCTATAGTAAGCTTTATTTTAAACAAATATTCCAAGTTTATATGTGTTTAGGCTTGGATGTATAAAAAATTGTATGTAGAAATGAGAGTCTAAAAAAGTTGATGTTTGAGAAATGCATGCACAGAAGTGGAGGTTGGAAGACCTTCTCTTTAGGAGAGAGAAAGCTTCCCATTCAAAGATAGTTTGTGGAAATTCGGCTTTGAAGTATTAGTGCATTTTGCCATAGTAAAATAAGATTCTATTGATTCATTTTCAAAGTACTAAATTACTTGGATATTGGTTTTGTGTTTCTGTTAATTTTGATTTAGGTTAATGTTCACAAAGAACTACTGGAGAGAGTCTTGCGAAGGTCTATAGAGATGATTAGGGGACTGGAGCATCTCTCATGATGAAAGGCTGAGAGAGTTTTGATACACAATGTGTGTCATATTAAAGTCTATTTGTACCATATATTACAATCTCCTCACAGAAATATCATTGCACATTTGAGGGTTTTTTAGTGTTGTGGTTTGGTTTTATCCCCACCTCTTGGTGTCTTTTTGTTCATTTTATTCAATACTTGACCAAAAAAAAAAAAAAAAAAATAGTCCAAGCAAGAGAAAAAGAGTATTTAAATCTCAGAGACAGAATCTGCAGAAATTGATAGTTTAGGATAGATTTCAAGAATAGCATTGATATGAAAAAAAAAAAAAAAATCGATAAAAAAGTGGTCAGAATGGCTTTTAAAAAGTCAATGTAGGAAGAATTTACTGCTCCATGACACAGGTGGCTAAATTTCCAGTTTCTGAACTTTTTGTAGTGAGAAAAGATTTTAAGGCATTTGTTTACTCCATATTATCTATTCATGTGAATGTAAACAGAGTTAATACACAAACAATCACTTAAAAATATGCCTCCAGTTTATTTATAAACATGTGCTGTTAAAAATACTCTGTTTCAACTGGATTTAACCATCTGAAGCATATGTCCCTCATATTTTCTGACTTGCACGTACTTTTGCAAACCCATGTTGCAACTTGCATTTTGAATGAATCTCTAAACTGTATGTGGTAAACTATCAGTAGTTGTTGGAACTAAGTGGCTTATACAAATGATGCCATAGGAATTAAGGCTATGTATGTAGGGGAGAATTTCTAGTTTGCAGTTCACGTGCGTTTTAGAAATTCTTAGAGCTTTCACACATGAATAGGGTAAACACAGTAGCTTAATCCTACATTTCCCAGCTGCATCAGACTTGCTTTGTGATTACACAGCACATGAGCAGAGGTTATTCAGAATTTCTGTCTGAGCTGCTCTTGATGGAAGCACTCAGACAAGCATACTGCCCACCATATATATGGTGACATTGCAAGTTTAATCAAGACTAAGGTGATTTATCCCTGCAAATCATGGACAAGAAAAGTAGTATTCTCACATTTACAGGGATAGAATTGACAGTGGAAATGGAGAGCATATTGAAGAAAAATTAGTATGAACTGGACTAAACCAACATACTGACTAATTTTGAACAATGTTTCCTTGAGACCAGCAAAGTTTCTGGAAGCTTCAGACTTGAAATTTTCAATTGATTCTTGTGGGCTTGGAAAATATCAGATGCTTATTTAAAGAAAGAATATTTCAAATACAAAGGTGGCTATAGTACAATCAGGAGCAAAATATGCAGAACTTTCTGCTAGGAGTGACAACTTTAGTGAGAACATGAAGCCAACTGCTTAGATTTTATTTTTTGCAGACCCATAAAAATGCACTTGTGCATTCTCTGTCTTCCCCTGTTGGCTGGAATTAGGAGACATTTTTGTTGTTTGGGTTATTTTAAAGAGAGTACAGTGTGTATGAGCCAGGAAAACTTATGGGTTCTTGGCTTTACTTCCACTTCAGGATATTAGGGAAGTGCTACTGTTGGAAGGGCTCCTGGGGGCTCTATGATGGTTTAGGAGCCCTGCTGAACCCCCTCCAGGGTATATGCGTCTGGATAGCAAAAGCCCTGGTGTGGGCTTTGAAACATCTAAAGGAGGATATTGAAGCAGGAGTCTCCGTTTGAGAAGGTGTAAGAGAGGCTGGACTTCTGAATGATATCCATCTGTAAGTGTGTTGAAGACATGTAAGGATATGTGGAAGTCAGGGGATGAATCTAATCAAACTCCACCCTATTCTGAGGCTAAGACTGCAGTGGGTTACGACAGTAGGCATTGTTTCCAGGTGTAGGAAGATTTTACTGCTCCATTACTCAGGTGGCTAAAGAATAAAGATTTAGAATTTGATATCCATATACATCATTTATATGTAATGTTTTTTGTATTGGTAAGGAAGTTTTGGAGGAAAAAAAATAATCTAAAAATTCATCTAAGAGGTGTCTAATGAAACTAAGAGATGAAAAAAGATGGAAGGCAAAGCCCAAGCCGACATGAGTAGTTGTCAGTGTTGAGTCTTGATATGGTAAAGTGAGGACGACTAATCTGTGACTGATGTGTAAGAATAATGATCAGGACCATGAATAATGGCAGAATACTTTGACACATTGCAGGTGGAAGAATCAAGTAAAATATACCAAATACTTCTTTTGTAATGAGTGCCATGTTTTTAAATTAGCCAAGTTATGAACTAGCTAGAGGAAGGAAAGCAAAGAAAATAATTTATGATGCTAAGTGTGGGAGAGTTTATTGATAAATCTTATAGCATTGTACCTGCTTGCTTCCAACATGTAATTTTGAAGTTGCCAGAGTATAACTTATTGCTGATAGTGAAAAGGAACTCTAATATAAGGAAAAATTTTGCAAATCAATGAAAAAATTAACCTAATTTTAGACATCTGCTAAGAAAGTAAATTTTATGCTAAGGATTAGGTCCAGGATTGTTGACAGAGCTTTATTTGAAAATAATTAAAATATTTGAAAAAGTTTTGTACTGTGAAAAAATTAATGTAGGGACATACACAACTCCAGTTAAGGAGACTGAATAAGCTGAAACTGTCATGTAACACAAGAACATATCACACTGACCAGTTATATAGTAGAAAGCTTTCTGCTCCCAGCTCTACATGCCTTTCTTAAAATATATGTGTGCCAAAAGAAATTTAAAAACTGTACTTGCCAAAAGTTAATGTTCTTGTTACTATTTTTTCTATCCTGTCAGCTATGGTGTATGAAACTGTATGGATTTTTTGTTTTGTATGAGTAAATAAGTATTCCAAATGGTCTTCAGAACAGATTGCTAAGATTCAACATCAACACTAAATGTTCTTTTGAACATTTTAATCAAGTTTAAAATAAATCTTGCATTTCCAATTAGTTGCACAATACTGCAGGGAAGAAGTCCAAAAGCAAATCTAATATGAAAATTGTTGCTGAAGCCATTACATGTCAGTAATTAAAATAGGTTGTTGGTTGCCTTTTATTTTTTAAGCTTACGAACCCACGCGTGCTGTGCAGATTTCATTCACAATCCATCATGCTACCTCTTTTGTCATCAGTACATTTGCAGTTTATCATCACTGTTTCATAGGAGTTTTATATATTTCCATATATATACACATACAGACCCAGATTTCACTCTTTGAGGCTGTTGGAAGAGCACAGAAAGCTACAGGGCCAAAGATTTACAATGATGAAGTGTCTTGTAAGCAATAATTTCTTTATATCCTTAGTCATATAAAGCTAAGCTTGCCTTAGACAATGAAGTAAGCTAAGTGATTTATGTGCTGACCTCCATTTATTATCTGCAACCTCTGCTACTCTGTGGTGTAATGATCTTTGAATTCGCACATCACTTAGTGGGTTTTGTTGTTTTAGAGTCATTTAGTCTTTTTTTATCTTGAGTGCAGTTTCTCTCCTGTGTAAATGACAAACCTCAAAGACTAACAACAAATGCAGTTTCTTGTAAGTTCCTTCTTTCTTGAACTATGCTAAATAAAATATGTTGAATTGATTTTCTCTTTTCCTAATTCTTTTTTCAATTCTATCCCCAAAGAGACACTAAGAGAAAAAATAATTTCTGCTGTGTTACTTCAGTAAGCGTGTATGTAACTGCTATTGACTTAGAATGGAGCCAAACAGTAGCAAACAAACTAGTTTGAGTAAGTGTGTATAGAAACATAGGATCAATAGGTGGTAGGCTTTTAAAAGATCAAAACTTGACAAGACAAACGGTTAATTGACAGTTACAGAAGTGGTAATTAAAAAGAACAAGTATCCTATTCCTGAAGTTGGAATGTGTGTTGCTGTTTGATTAAAACCAGCTTGTAGACTTTATACATCATTCAATCTTTGCTACTTTGTATAGTAAGGTCCAAAGAGAAATAGCTGCCCACTGAAGTTTGAAGGATGAAGCAAGAAGATGGAAGGAAAATTGTTTACAGTGAAACAAGAGGTCAATAGGAGCTAAATGGTTATATCATGGGGGGGG
>VXBL01002387.1:263976-351871 GCA_013400195.1 Aramus guarauna | reverse complement strand
CCAGAGTTTAAATAACCCTTTTTTTTTTTTTTTTTTTCTATAAAGGCGATGATTGTTTGCATGTAACACAGAATTATTCTGGTGGGTTTATGCTGTGATGTGGCATCACAAGATTTGTCTACTTTGCTTTTTATTTTTCTCTCTGTCTCTTTCTCTCTTGTTTGATTTTACTGGTTTGCTGAGCTGTGGATTATATTGTCCAAAGGAAACCGTTTGGATGTTTCAGTGTTATGTTTAATTCTTTCTCTTTTGAGTTCTAAACTATCTTTCTTCTTCTTCACTCCTGTAGATATAATTTTCTTCAGCATCCTTTTTATTTTCCTGCCTTCTTATCTGTGTAGTACACTTGCACAATTCAGCTTCTGTGACATTCATTGTTTCCTTTGTCATTTAGATCACTTCATAAGAACAGGCGTCTTTGATAAGCTCTAGGACACTGTGGCTTAAGACATGGCTTTTTACTGTTGTACATTATGTTTCTTTAAGTTTTTCATGTAAGTCTTCATGTCTAATTGATTTGAAAAAATAAAAATTCATAAGGTGCGCAGCAAACATTTTTCTAAAATCTGCATCAATTTCAGCACTTTTTTTGTTGAATACAGTTGTTTACAAGGAGGTAGTCATTCTGCCCTGCCAAAGAAGATTTTTTGTGTGTTTGTGATGGTAAAGCAGAGAAAAACAGAAGCCAGTAGTTCACAGGATACAGTTATGATGGGACTAGATAATTCCATCTCATTCATTAGTAGGATATAGGCCTGTATCTCCATCATATTTTTTAAGCAAAAAGGTAAAAAGCTTATGACTGGTGTAAATTTCATAGATGTAGTGTAGAACTGTAAGGTTTTAAACCAGCTTCGTTATCTGCTCAAAGTGATTTTCTCAAACTGAGAAGCACACTAGTACCCCACTGCCTTCCATCCTGAGTTACGCATTACAGTTGCTTCCTGTTTTAAAAACACATTTTGGTTTCAAAGTATTTTATGATTCTTGTGTTGGAATGCTCTAGTTTTTTATTTTATTTTCTATTTTTTACGGTGGAAGTATGAAAGGATGGATTCATGCACATACGCAGACAATCTGTGTGTTTCTGTGTATATGCATACATATTAGAGAGGAAGAAAGTGTTGGTGGAGTGAAGATCAGCTTGTCTGATGACCAGTGACATAGATCAATTTCTTTTCCTGCTACATATTTTTTCTCAGCATTTTGCGTGAAGTCTGTTGGAAAGGTTACCAGATTTCAGTTGCCTAAAATCTAGCTGTCATCACTGGAACAAAGTCATGTAGCTTGCCTTTATATATGAAAGAGAACTATACAGTTATAGGGTGCATCTCAAGTAGATAAGTGATGTGCTAGATGGGCCTCTTTCTCTCCAGCCTGGAGCATCAATGATTAACGTGGCTGTAAATGTCTAAAATTTGGTGAAATAAGGCCCTCCTTTAACGTCTTCAGTATCTGTTAAATAGGATCAGTAGTACCTTGGATAAAATAATATAAAGGGAAACCCCTATGTTAGGGTGTTTACAGACTAGTCAGAGGGTCTCAGAAGTACATAGCCTAGGCAGAAAAAGTAAAAATAAAATAAAATAAAAAAATAATTAAAAGATAATAGCATTTTGGCACAGCAAATTGTTTTTTATTTTGCTTTAAAACAAAGCAACAAAATAAAAATTTTAAATAGCAAAAGTAGCCAATGCAGTTTATCTAGCAGGAAGTTAGTCAAAGTGACCAGAGAAGGAATGGTCAGTAGTCTGTCACATTGTAGGGATCAGAAATTTAAGATGATTGCTGTTTAATCTTCTCTATTGCTTGTCTTTATATTCCACTTTTCTGTGTTGCAAGTGACTTTTTTTTTTTCCTGAGTCCACTCTAATATGCCCTCCATCTATTTATTTTAATTTAAATTTTTCCTACTTTAATGATGAAGCTTGAGGTGCTTAAGTAAAGGTGGCAACTTCAAAGTGTTCTGACCATGACTCTGAGCAAACTCATCTGAAGACTTTTCTCTTCACTAGTACTTTTTAGTTAACTTTTCTCACAGTACAATAGAATGGGAGCAATTTCTTCTTGATCTCTCATTTATACCTTGCCACAAGAAAATAAACTTTTAATTTTTATGCATGCTTCAATAGGTGCAAAAGCAGAGAAAAGTGCAACAGAAAGTATTGAAAAAGTAAGTATGGGAAAAGTAATCAGGAAATGGGCAGGAACAGCTAGAAAATAAGAATTTTCCTTTTCAGAATTCCAACTTGAAAATACAGAGAATTTCATAAGATAAGAGCACAAGACACTGGTACCAAAAATGAATGACTGAGCTCTACCTATGTCAGAACCTAGGGCTGAGAACTGGTTAAGGTAGAAATTATTTTCTTAGTTATATTTCCTTAGAAAATCATTGGAAAATCACTGAGCCAATAAACTTAAGGACATCTTCACAGCAACTTGTCAGAAGAGAACCACTCCTAACTGTGCTTGCATCTTTCTGAAAGAGTAAGACAGAGATGGCCAAACTTCTCTTTGTGAGTGGTTGCCTGAAGGCATACTGGTGAAATGAAAATGTTACTTGACTGAGGTAACATCTTCAGTGATGTTCACTGTCTGCTTTTATGAATTTTAAAAAAATTTATTAATAACTAGTGGATGCTGTGAGCGCAACACGATTGGCCATTGCTGGTCTCAATCATAAAATACTTCAAGTTCATTTCTCTGTTACAGGGAGGTATAACTTCAGTGACAACTTGCATATAATGAGTCATTTTAACACTTTTTCTCACACAGGTGAAATAAATCTTACTTATGAAAAACTCAGTCTGTCTTTTGCTGTTTGTTGGGTTTGTATAAGATGAAAAGTTGTAAAAATTGAACAGTTTTAAAGTATTCTTTGATTAACTATGATCTTTGATTAAGTAACAGAGGGGTTTTTTGTCCCAGATTATGCCAAGTCAGTCATCCGTATCCTATCCTATCTCATTCTGGGTGGGATCTTCAAGTGTAACTTCAAGTGAAACTTGGAGAAAAACAATTTCCAGAACTGAAGTCTCCCAAACAACTCAGTTAAAAAGAATTAAATATTACATAGCATTCTAGAAATCTTCCTCTCTCTCTCTCTTTTTTTTTCTTTTTTGGCTATGTCATAGCAATCAATAATAAATTCAGACAATTTGATTTAAATGACAGCTTGTAAAATAAAAAAATAATTGAAATTACAACTACTGAAGAGAAAGGTGCATGAACCTAGGTTTTCTACATACCCTATGACTAAGACATTGGCTTGCTAGCTGTCAGGATACTCCATCTGCTTTTCAGGGAGAGGGTACAAAAAAAAAAAAACCACCTCAGGTTTATTCCAATTCAAAGCGAATTCCAAAAGTCTAGCTTTTTCATGTAACAAAATTTCTATTTTCTTACCACCAGTTGCCAGAAATGGTTCTAATACGGTAACTGCAGTATATTACTATATATAGTATATTACTGTATATATTTCCATGTGACTTATAGAGAATGCAGTCACATAAAAATGTTGACTTTAATTTTAAATCCCTGAAAAAAATGTTATTTAGACTATCTATACTCTTAAAAAAAAAAAAAAGAGGAAAGGCAAACTCTGGTTACATAGAGCAACTGAAATACATGTAGAGGTCGAAATTTTTTATTGTTCCTGTTTTGAGAAGACCTGCTATAGAATTTATAGAAGTTTACTTTCCATTTTAAAGGAATTGGACCCAAGACCTTTTGAGGTTACCAGGCACGAAGGAGATCTCCTTACTTTACAGCTGGTATTGCCCTGCGGGAGGCCTGAAGGATGATTTACGCAGATCCTGACAGTGTTCTCCAGCCCGCAGCTGCCACGTTCGTGGAGAGTTACCGTGGTTTAACCCCAGCCGGCAGCTCAGACCCATGCAGCTGCTCACTCACTCCCCCACAGTGAGATGAGAGNAACCCAGCCCCATACCAGCTACTATGGAGAAAATAAACTCTATCCCAGCCAAAAGCAGCACAAGAGCTCAAGTTTTGGAGTAACTATAAAGGCAGAATAAGACATGTTGCCATAGGTAGGTAGAGTACTGTGTCTGTTCCAAAGCAAGCCTTATGAGTAGGGGGAGTTCGTTAGACCTAACCTGAGGGACTAATACGAACAGCAGGGAAAGTCGGTGCGTCCAGTTCAAATGATTTAAGTTTCACAATTCCTTCAAGGAATTCTCTTTTTGCTGCAGAATCTTGGCTTGACTGTTCAGTGCCCATCAAACATTTTCCTTCCTGCTCTTACATCCTTTTGAGTAGGCCCTTAATCCTTCTGGTTTACCAACAGGGATTAAAGCACCACGGCTTGATAGGAAGCTAATCCAGGGCAGTGGTTACTTTTCCATCCCTGAATTTGGGGTGGTGCTGAATTTGGGTCTTAGGGATCTGCTGCTGTTGTTGGTAAATCAGTGCAGGCTGGGATTCAGATCTCACATCCCATCTGCATGCAGCTTGGTGTTGTGCTGAATAGACCGTGTGTGTTTGATTCTTGGAATTAACTGTGACAGCAAGATCATTTTGACAGATGGCTCCTGTGGCACGTGTATAGGTATATTTGAAAGATGATGATGTTCTATTTTCTGTTTATCATACCTTTGCTTATGGCAGAGACTTTCCGTCCCTCAGCTTCTATTTTACTTTTTTTAATCAAATATGCAAATATATAAATTGTAAAGTCATTTGTTGGTTTTTTTTCTTTTTTTCATTTCCTTTAATCTAGGATACAGTCTGCATGCCAAGCGTGTCCTTTGGCAAGTAAATGAATATAAAAAGAGGAAATATAAAAGGTTTGCCATTATTTCCTTTTTCATCAGCCTCTAAAGTTTCTTCCCACAGCTTACTTTATTTCATTTTGTTTCTTATAAGGCTGCATCCTCTTGAGACATTGTTTAAGCGGCAACTCATGTCTGTCCTCAGTTGTGCATGCCCTCGGCAAACAGACGCAATTGCTGAGTAACAGGCATCAGAACTTTGAATGTCATTGTTTGGGTTTTCGGCTTTCAGCAAGATTGCAAAGGGAACACAGAGGTCTGATGGGAAACTCAGCATCAGTGTTTCATTTAGTGGTACAGTTAAATTATGAAGCTCTGTATGTGCAAGGGTATTTATTTCAGAAAATTTGATTGTCTGGAAAGAGACTTAAATTTTGTCTATGAGCAAGTCAAATATATAGAAGCTGTTTGAAGAATACAGGCAAATTCTCAGATTTAAATTTTAGATCAACTTTTTTTTTAATTTTAAAAATACTTTGGTAAAGAAAGTAAAATAAATAAGAAAGCTGCCTTTTCTAGAAAGTTTTAGAGATTTTATATCTATTAGCTAACTCATTCTCTTTTATTGATTTGGTCAGTCATCAAGTTTTCTCACGTTTAAGAGTGAAAGCAAGCTTTTCACTACAGAGCCAAAGTTTTATTATGCTAGTGTTAATCAGGAGAATTTCAGTTTATCTCAGTAGGTATTTGAGATAAAAGCAATGTATGTGAAAGGAAGTTTTAATCTTGATGAGACCTAGCACTGAATGAGTGCACGATGCAGGTGCACTATTATTCCTTGCTCGGTGAGTTTTTATTGAATAGTGACATTACTCTGTCAGAGTTATGAATAGATCTATGTCATGAGAATTATTTTTACCCAAAACTGATTAGATGTCACATGTATGTAGATAGAAGAGAAGAGGGGTAAGTGGCATTACACTGAATAGCATAACAGTGACTGCTGCTATGAGTGCCTTGAGGGATATTACACTTACCCTGTTTCAGTCATAGTTTGCCTAATTTCATCTTTTAAATCTCTAGGAGTTCTTATGATCATTCCACTGAGTTAAGACAATGTCCTAAAACTTCAAGAACTACTTCTGTAGTTCTGTAGTAATTTTTTAACCTAGTGTCTCTCTCTGCCTTTTCCCTCACTTCTAGCCTGGAATTCCTATTGTCAGGACTTCATATCCAGACGTTAGCAGACAATCATAATGGGATCTTTTTTAGGCATCATTTCTAATAAGACAGGGACTTCTTTCAATGGTATAAAACATATCATGTGTCCTTCTTTTGCCCTTTGTCTTCTGGAATTAAAAGCTACACATAGATCTCTAATTCTCTGATGAAAGCAATACTGATACTTCAAAGAGTATTATAGAAAAAAAGAGATACTTCAGGGAGAAGGTGTAACTTCTGGTTTTGTTTCTGAGAGCAAGCTGTATTCCCTGGTGCAAAGGTGGAAGCTTTCCCTCCGTGAGCTCTCTCATGTTACACAGTAACCCAGATTCATGCTCTGTATATACAAGTTTTTGGAATCAGTGAGTGCTAAAATTTACAGAGTTTTCTATGAATCAGAACATGATATATTGCACTTCATAAAAAACATTAATTGTCGTGGCTGTTGTAGAAAACACAAATATTCAGTAGTAAGATGATTTCAACATGTCTTGTCAAAAATATCTTTGTACCATGGAAGTATGAGCATTTTTACATGCCAGTTGTTGCAGCAAGGGTGCAAAGAGGCCAGAAGCTCTGCTGAGGACTGCACAGTGATCGTGTTGATGTGCAAGAGGTCAGGGCAGCAACACCAACTGAAGCAACTGTCCTCAGCACATCAGAGGCTTTGACTCAGAAAGAAAGCCTGGGGGAAGTGCCACCAACCAAGTCTCTAGCCATTTTGGGGTGCCTGGTGTGTCTCTTGGGGCTAGAGACAGCAAAGTCCTTACCTGTGGGAGACATGCTGTGGTTGTAGGAGTTCGCAGCAGGAGGTGAACAGACTGCGCACCATCTGGGGAAGACAAACATGAGATCAACAGGGTCTTCATGGAGGGATGTGAAGGGGCAGTGAGAGACACCTCTGTAAGTGCAGTGACAGCAAAAGGAAGGTTAAGGACAATGCGGAACCACTGCTCGGTGAGGTGAGAGACCTGATGAGTAAGGGCATGCATATGTCTGAGATACTCAGTGGCTGTCTTATCTCAGTTTTCACTGGCAAGGTCTGCCTTTTGGACTCTTTAAGGTGCCCAGGCCTACTGACAGAGTCTGTAAGAGTGAAACATTACCCATTATAGAAGATGATTAGGTTAGGGAGCATTAACCCATGCAGCAGTACAGGCCGCGGCCAACCCCGCTAGACAACAGCTTTGCAGAAAATTATATGAAGGTCTATGTTGACAGTAAGTTAAAGATGGGCCAGCAGTGTGCCCTTGCAGGGGAAAAAAACAAACAAACAAGCAATCAAACAAACCAGCTGCATCCTGGGCCCTGTTAGCAGGAATGTGGCCAGCAAGTCCAGAGAGGTGATTCTTCCTCTCTGTTCAACTTTTGAGAGCCTGCAGCTGGAGTTCTGCATTAAGTTTTGGGCTCCCCAATACAAGAAAGACATGGACATACTAGAGGGAATCCAGTACAGGGCCACCAAGGTGGCTGGGGGATGGAGCACTTGATAGATGAGGAGAAGCTGTTAGAGCTGGACTTGCCCTACCTGAGGAGGAGATGGCTCAGGAAGACCTTACTCATCTCTACAACTGCCTGATGGGAGACTAGAGAAGGCAGAGCCACACTCTTCTTAGAGGCAGACAGAGGATGGCAGCAGGGGCAAGCTGGAACATGGGAATTTCTGATGATATAAGAAATTATTTCTTTTTTTGCTGTGAGAGTGGTCAAACACTGGAAAAGGGGTCTGTTGTGGAATCTCCATTCTTGGAGATATTCAGGGCTCAACTGAGCAAACCGTGAGCATCTCGCTCTCGCTGGACATGCTTGGAGCAGGAGATTGGATCAGATGGCCTCTGGAGGTCCCTTCTGTCCCAAGTGATCCTGTGATTCTAAATATCAGCTGATATTGCATTTTGTAGCAGGCATGATTGGACAGACATATTTCTGGAACTTTATGGTATTGTAGATTTTCACTAGACAGTTTAATTGACAGTTGAATCAAAATTCTGTATGCCCTCACATTCTTCTAATTTTTATTGCCCAACATGTATATGATATGTATTAAATTACTTTTGTTGCAACAGAGTAGAAAGGTGCATTTTTCACTATAATTCCAAATATTATATGGTGAGATTCTTAATGGGTGAGCTTTTTTATATGGGTTTGATCAGCATATCGCTGTACTTTTAGGGCTCTAGTAATCCCACTATAACAGCAACATTCGATTTTGATCATCTGTTTTCTATAATCACTTCATGAATATTTCTACTTTTAAACAGAAATACCTATGTTGTGGTAAGTAAGCACCGTGCAGCCGCTTGCTCACCCTTCCCACCCCCAAGGGGATAGGGAGGAGAATGTAATAAACCTCATGGGTTGAGATAAAGACAGTTTAATAGGATAACAAGGGAAGAGAATCATCATCCTTTATAAAACAAGTGATGGACAAATGCAATTGTTCACCACCCGCAGAAAAGAATAGGAATAGATGAAGCAAGATATGAAGTTGTTTTTTACAGAGTAGGAATAGTGAGTGTTAATCCCCAGGAAACACAAAGAAACCTAGGTGTAGAAAGAGTGAGAACATTTCTATTACATCCAAAGTAATCTTTTGGTAAAAATGATGCTCCTTCTTTCTCTGAGCTTGATACAGACAGATGTGACAACTAATAGGTGTGTATAAACAAAGTGTATTTTTTTCAGAATGAAATTGAATGCGTGGTTGTTGGTTTTGTTTTTTTTTAATGTTCATTGGCTGCATTCTGATTAAATCTGAAGAGAATCTGGGAGGATGAATTTCAGATGGCAGCAGTCCTGTTTAAGTCAGCTTATACTGCTTCTCCTACCCGCTATCAGCAGGGATCATGCAAGAGCAGCTACTGTCAATATCTTTGGGTATATGAATGCTGTTCAGAAACCTTTGGTATATACAGTTGCTGCAGAAGCTGCTGTAGTAGTAAAACAAGTATGGCAAGCTAGGTTTCCATAATAATTGCTTTTTTTCATTTTAATTTTTCCCCTGAAAATATTACTTCCCTTCTTAAATAGTAGTTTGCCTTTATTATGAATAACAAACTGATAGTCAGTTCCTTTTTGTTGCAATCTAATATGTTGGTTTTGACAGTGTTTCTTACGAGATTGTCTTTAGTACCATGCAGCGTTCCTCAGCACCTGACTTTTTCACCGTCAGGTGGTATTACTAATGGGGCTGGACTGTATGTTTGAGGAAAGTCTTTAGTTTTCTGAGATATTTAAATCCTGTTCCTGAGTGTATTCATAAATTTCATGAGCATGTAGTACATTGGGATATTTTATGAGCTGGTTTCTGAAAAAGTATCTATCAGCCCCATGTTTGTGTCACTTTTAGGGTATTGTCAAGACTAATGAAAGCAATGTATTAAAAAACTTCTGGATATAAGAGCAACTTTGATGCGATTAGTATTGAAGTCAAGTACTTGCAGTGTCCTAAGTCAGCAATTTATAAAGTGTTTGATAAGTAATCTTGACTGAAGTGCTATAAAAGCAATTCCAGGGTATAAACTTGGGCCTGGATGGCATACTTTGGAGTGACAGTAGGAGAAGATGACATGTTTGATCTCTGCAGGAACTTCAGTAGGAGCATATGACTTTCTTAGAGTATTTAAGATCTGCCTAATGTATTGACTTACTGACAAGAATATACTCAGTCTTCTGAGAACATATCTAAACCCTGAGTTCTTTTTTAAATTTGAAGAGAAAGAGTCTGATCCTAGGAAGGAAGGGTTGAGGTTTTTTAATTCTGTATATATTTGCTACATGACTTCTATTACTGTTAGGCTCATCAGACCCACCTCAGTTCCTCCTTTACTACTAAGTGCACTTTAATTTTAGAAGTGTGTATTTCACTTTGCTTTGCTTTTTGGCTTTGGTTGTTTTTTGGTTGGGTTGGGTTTTGTTTGGGTTTGTAGGTTTTTTTTGTTTGGGTTTGTTGGTGGAGTTTTTTTGAGACAGAAAACTGAATAGATTATTGTATCAGCTACTTACACCTTTATTTCTGTAACAGTATCTTCATTTGTCTATCTGGCTGTGATCTTTCTTTTGTTAGTGTTAGAAATTTTTATTTTGGGGCAAAATTCACATAGTTTTTCATTATTCCTCAAAAAAAACCCAAAAACAACAACAACAAAAAAAACCACAAACAAAAACAAACAAGCCTCTGAAAGGCATAAATAATGGTTCCAGGTGGTTGTGTCAATGTGCAGATCTCAGAGGTGGTTGTTCCTATCTAGATCTAGATGAAAACACTTAGATGACTTCCCCAATACAGCCTCTAAATTATAAGTATTTAATTTTATTATGATAATGGAATTATTTCTCTTTTACTAGAAGTGAAGGGAAGGTAGAGGGAACAAGTATATATTTTTTTTTTCCGTTGGTAAATTTGAGAAAATCAGTGATTTGAATTTATTGATTTTTTTTTTTTACTGACAAACTGAAAAACATTAACAGAAGTTGATTTTATCCCCAAAATAGCATTTCTCTTAAAAAAAATGTTAAGATTAAACAACAAGTTTATCTAGATTTCAGAATTTCCTAATGATCTCATTACTTTTTTCAGTGATATTTATAATTTTAACCTGAAACTGTATTTACTGTGGAAGTGCATGCATTTTGCTAGGAAATCCAAGAACATACCAAATAATTATTTTCAGGATGTAAATCTTATTCAGAGACCCCTCAATACAGGCATCCTGTTCAACTTTGCTTTTGATTTTTTTTTTATGTAACAAAACATGATTAAACTGCCACAGGGACACCAATCAATATGATAGCTAAAGTTGCTATTTTGAAATATTTTGTTAAAAATGTCTTCCTTTTTCAGATTCTGAACTTTTGGCAGTTAATTGCTTATTTCAAGGCAGCCAAAATGCATTATTACATCATCTGAAGTAACTCATAGCAGAACATACTTCTGGGTGTCACTGCCTCTGTTGTTTAGGTTTTTCTGGAAGAACCAAAATTAATGGAAATTCTTTGAGCTGAAAACTGATGAGGATGAAACTTTTCCTCTTACATCAAATTCCTCACAAATGCAGTTCTCCAATGAAGTAGCATACTGAAAATGGTTAAACATCTTGCTGAGCAGGTTAACAATAGCAGGTGAATGGACTAGAAGCAATACTATGCATTTTAATTTGGCTGTTGGGTTTTGGGTATTCACAGAAGCACAGTGCTGGTTTAAAAGTAGAAGTCCTGGTGTTGTGTTTGGTGTTGGTGTGAGCAGACAGCTGAGGATTTTGGGTCAGAGGCTCAGAAGGAAAAGCCCACCGAGGGAGGCCGTAGCACTGTGCTCCCCTCAAGACCTCGCAGTGAGCTGTGGTTGGAGGCAGCTCCTTTCTGCAGCCACCCTTGTCCTGAGCCTGACAGCTTTCATCTCGATATCAGCTCTTTTGGCAACAGCTGTTCAGAGCTACCAGACCCTCTGTGGCTCTGCCCGTTGTTGCATTGAGAGGGGGGTCCATTCACGCAGGGAGGTGCCGTAATCCCACAGGTGGTAGCTTTGATCCATTGGTTTCTCACCAGATATCTGAACATGTGGTACCACTCGTACTGAGCAGGGTTGCAGTTGTAACATCATCAGGAGGGTAAAACTAACTTGTCTCATGGTAGTCTAAACCGAGCTTGTGTTCATTGTTAATGAGTGAACCGACCAACACTTGATGAATTCTGTTTCGTGGTGAGAGGAAAAGCCGACATCAAAGGGTTAAAGTAACTTTGCTAATACTTGACTGCCACAGGGTGGTTTTCTCTGTGGTAACTTTTCTGACATCTCTTGCTTAAAATCTAGAAAGTCAGTCAATCCTGAGGCCACACTTGTATGGCCTGTATTCCCACTGAAAATCAAGATTAAGTGTACTTTTACCCTCTATGCTGCCCAAGTTTCTGTCCTCCCTGGGCTTGCCTCAGGACACCTGATAGGGAGGATTTGGCATGAGTATCTGCAGAAGCACTGGAGCTTTTTCAGCATTCCCTCTTGCATAAAGCCCACTGGGTCCCATTTAACATGCTCTTGATTAAGAGCAGTTAACTGCAACGGATCTTGCACTTTAGCGGAGAGTAACACCTGAAGTAGTATAAATTCCTAATTGAAATATCATAATCTTTGGAACAATGCTAACTTCTGAAAGGAGCCCTAAAACCATTACTGTTATTGTTCTGCTTGAACTAGTTTTAATAATATGTAATGCATGAGGCCTCTAGTTTCTGTGTTATGTTCTGTGTTCTTCTCTTTAGAGTTTTAATAAGACTTTATGTTGTTTTAATTAAGTGAACATTATGTTACGAAACTGATGTACCAATTACTTATCCCCAGGCATTGAAGAAGTTACCAACAAAAACGTGAGATGTCAGAATTTACTCTAAAAAGGAAAAAAAGATTGAAAAATTATTTGTGACAGAAGGAATTAGGATAATGTATAGAACCAAAATAGTTTCTTTAATTATAAAAGGCTCTTAATTTTTATTTCAAAAGGGTTTGGAAGAGGATTGCGTATGTTTGCGTATTTGAGGACGGGTGAAAATATATATGAATCCTGTAGGTGGTAAAATGAGATGTCTTATTGTTACATGCTGGTGCATTGAAACCTTAGATCCTTTTCTGTGAAACAAATATACAGTCTTGTTTGTAAAAATAATTTTTCTTCTAGAAATGATCACTTACAATTAACAAATGTCAGGTATAGTTCACTATGGTTTGGTGATAGAGAAAAAACTTTGTCCTTTCTTCTTTTGTAAGATTTTTCTTCTCCAGGCTTCGAGACAGTTGTGCAGTTCAGCCTTTCTGACTGCTTGCTGTAAGAGAAAATCGGTATTAATTGGAAGTACTGGGATGTCAGTGGAACTAATAGAGGTAGATGCTCTCCAAATTATCCAGCAGGACTTTCAGACCTTGCCTGAGTAACTGAGTGGAAGTAAATGTTCCTGCAGAGGATGATGCTGCCTTTGCGCTGCTGCTGTTTCACCTCTGGCAAATGGGGAGAGGGCAAAATTAGACATGCTGAAAGTAGCGGCGTAATTATTTGGCTGCAGAAAGATTGCCGAAAGATTGACAGGGTGAGCATGCTGACAGAATGCACAGGTGCAATGGGATTAGACACTCATTGAAGTATGGGGGTCAGGACCTGCATATTTCTTAGGAGCAGACTACCTTCTAAAATCTAGAAAACTGTGCTAGTTTGCAATGGGCCTAATGGCTTTACTTCCAAAAGTTGTGTATATGACTACATGCCCATTTATGCTCTTTCCGTCCTACTCACCCAACCCTCAAATACAGAGTTTTCAAAGGCAGATATCTAAGCCCATTCTTAGACGTCTCAGTAGAGGTGGCCGACATACAGAACACTCACAACTCCCACTTTAAAACACATGCTTTGTTTGCTTTGTTGCATTTACTTACCTGAAAGGTAGTAGTTTATAGTAGTAAAATAAATATCATATAGTTACATCATAGAGTAAAAGGTCTTCATTGTTGTGGCTAGTAGGAATTTTTCTGCTTAGTGTAACCTCAAACTAACATGATGTTTCTTTCTAATTAGGGTTTCCATCCTAGATATAATTACAAGACAAACAGACAAGCAGTAAAAATAACAATTTCCATTAAAGTTGCTATTACCACCATAGTTTATACTTCTGTAATCTAATACCAAGGATTTGACTGGATCAAATCCTAGGTGAAAATGTGTCTATAAATGTAGAAAGCTTTCTATGTAGACAGATTGGTTTCTTTATATCTATTTATTTGTATTTTCACTACATGTAAATGAAAATAGTCATTCAGGGGTTTTCTCAGTCTTCAAGAAACATACCAAGAAATCCACAAACTCCCCCAAAACACGTGGAATTATGTCATAATTTATGGTTAATTATAATTTAATACAAATTAATTGCTAGAGGTCTCATAAAAAATTGTTTGATTATTTCCCTATGAACAAGAGAGAAATATAAAGCTTTATGCTACATCTGAAAAGTCAGTCCTGTGAATGGGGATCTGCACAATAAAGACTTGAGCATATGTTCAAATGATTGGGTTGGTGCGCTTAAGAGTTACTACTCCATAGCTCAGGCAGCTCACTGTTAATGAAACGAAGCCCACACCATGTTTTCACAGTTACTGTCTGTGAGCAATAGATGGCTACATCCCTAGACGCACCATGTAATCTCTTGCAATCTGAAAATAACCTAAATTGAAAGTTGCTTTTCTTGTTTATAAAGATAACATTTTCTGAAGACAGGGCCCAATTTGCTAAATAAAGCTTTGGTATCTTCTTTTAGGGAAAAGAATCTTTCAAATGTGAATTTTGGTCCCTTCTTAATGTTGGGACTTGTAGAATTTAAGATCATAACACTGATAGATGCAACCTGCACAGATTTTTTTTTTTTTCACCAGAGCAAAGTTATACTTTTAGCTTCCACTCATCAACATTTGATTCTCTCTTAGAGGACTAACTCTTATCCTTTGTTATCTTGAAAAATGTGTTGGGAACCTAGAAATGCCTTAATGATATTCATAAGCTTATCTTCCCAATAGAAAAGACCTTTTTATCTTTCTTTTTAATCAAGTCATTAGCATGAAACTCAGAGATGTGATCATACCAGACTGGAATTGGGGTCATGCCATAGGCTAGCTGAATAGGAGGCTTCATGGCATGATAATGTATAGCCATTTCACAACAACGCTTTTAACTCAGTAAGTCTGCCCTTTAATTACATTTTAAATCTTACTTGAGAAGTTTTTATCATTATGTAAATTGCTCAGTAAATGTTCTCATTCTAAAACCCAGTAAAAGTTCTGCTTATGGACTGGGAGAATAGATTATTTAAAAGCTTGATGGAGGGACTGACAGCTTTTTCCCCCACTTTGTTCATTGCAACAGAGCATGGTGGTGTTAGCTGAGGTGGTCTATATGATAACAAAATGTTATACTCATCACTGTTAAATTCTCACTGTTTAACTGTTTAGAAACAAAATAGGTCCTAAAATCTTATCTCAATTTGTTGTATTTTGATCTGGGGAAAAAAAAAAAAAAAAAAGAAGAGAGAGAGAAAAAAAACCAAATGCAAACCCCAACAGCCAGTTCTTAGAAGAACTATGACATTTAAAAGAGGGAATTCCAGTTGGACTAGAAGTGTCTTGCAAAGCAGAAAAAATACTTCAGTGTTTTGTTCTGTTATTAATTTAAATCACAGTATTTTCAAACTAGAACAAGTGATTTCTTTTGTTTAAAAAAAAAAGTAAATTCTTTATGTTCAAATACTTTGACAGTAATGACTAGCTTACAAGGACAGACTGTCAAACTGGCTTTCTATTGCCAGAAACCAAAGAAATAGATCAGGAGCATCTTTCACTGAGTCTACCACTCATGTGCTTAAAATGCATTGGACTTGCTGTGCTGTAGCCATTAATTCAACATCTCCAGAACTACATCACCCACAAAACTATTCCTCTGTCTAGCAAACAGAAGAATAAGCTGTGATCCTGAAAGAGGTGTCATGTGCATGGGTCTTTCTGCCTCCAAAGCCTGCTGGAGTCTTCAGGGACATTAAAAAAAAAATAATCTCAAACTCTCTGAACCCTCACACAGAGTTTAATGCTTTAGGCAGAATCAGAGATTTGCAGGAGTTTAGATGTAATTAAATAAAAGCAAGAAGGATGTTTAATTTGAATCCAGTCTCTAAGTTGTTCTGGACAGGGCTGCAAAATACAGGTAGTAAATCCATGTCCTATATCTGTAGAAGCCATAAGGGTTTACAGAAAAAAATATTTGAAGGGCGAACTTTTGGTTATACCAGCTGTACTCCCCTGTTGGTAAAAATATGCCAAGCCCTGAAAGCTACCCTATCCCCTTCAAGTCCATAGAGCAGAGACCTATTCTTTATAGATGTACTTTGATTAGTAATATTGTTAGGGGAAAAAAAAAAAAATCAACAACCTGGTATGAAACAAACTTGTAAGTTCTGCCTTCTCCAGGCACCTGAAATGATGTTTAACCAGTGAGAATGTGAAATAAAACCAGAAAGAAACCCATATTATTGAGGGGGCTGAGATCACCACAAAAGAACATAGAGATAACTTTTTTACTCACAGAAGGTTTTGTTAGGAAGGAAGGAGGGAGGGAGGGAGGGGAAAGAGGGGAAAGGAAGGGAGAAAAGGGAAGAAAGAGGCATGAAAGGAAGAGGAAGAAAGAAGAGAAAAGAGGAAAGAGAAGGTAAAGGGAAAAGGAAAGACAGGAAAAAATAGAGAAGGGAGGACAGAGGAAACAATGGGAAAGGAAAGGAGGAAGGAAAAATGGAAAACAAAGAAAGGAAAAGAAAGGAAGAGGAAGGGAAAAAGAAGGAAAGTGGAAGGAAAGGAAAGAAAAGAAAGAGGAAAAGAAAAGAACTGAGGCAGGAAGGAAAGGATGAAAGGAAGATAAAAGCTAAAGGGGAAGGAAGAACAAAGGAAGATAGTGTCTGTACACTCTAAGAGGTTTAAGTAAATGTTACTAATTTCAGCTGTTTAAAATGTTTAGCTGGTTTTTTTTCAGAAATTATTTACAGGAAATATAATATCCTCTGTTAATATAAATATGAAGGGGACAATTAGTTCAGCTAGCTACAGAGGAGGAGAGGGACTATAAAGGTGTAGGATCTTTGTTTTGAGTAATTTTATGATATCCTTTCTAGCTATTTCAGTATTAGTATTGCAGAAACAGTGATGTAAAGTATAGTACTTCTGAGCTATGTATAGCCACTCAGGTATTGCTTACTTATGTTTTAAGTACATGTATGTAATTATGCAGACTGAATTTATTTTTTAATTACTGTCAGTAAAATCTGTTTTTTTCCTCTACACTGATTTCCTTTAATCAGATGGTACTGTCTTTAATTTTGTGAGCCCTCATACCTCAGTTAATGCCATTTATTTCATTAGTAACTTTGTACAGTACCTAGAAAATGTAAAATGCTTTACTGGAAATGGAAAACACAATTCCAAAGATGGAACTGAGGTTGTGGAGGAGGATTTAAATGCTTTGATTTCTTTACATTATTACATAATTATTTTCTTTCTACCTTGTATAAAAGACAAATGTTTTGTCAGCTGTGATGCATTAATTTCCATGTCTTAGTCTGACTCATGTATAGTCCAACTAGTGTAACTATTTCCTTCTTTCTAGAACTTCATTTTACTTCCAGCCTATCAATCCCTCCCTGATGTATTGCCAAAATAATTGCAGATTTTGCCACGTGTCATGTAATTTATATGTCATGCCTATATATTGCATGCAGATATTGACAATAATTATTTCTGATAAAGCATCTCAAACCAAATTCCTTAAGACTATCTCTGCTATGGGGAGACTGACAGGACTTTCAATACACATGGTTTCACAGAAAAGGCACTACTGTGTTTTACAGGGCTCTGTGTAACATAAAACATGTGGAGCCACAGGTGAATTTATTTTACCTAGCAAGAGGACAAGGGGCAATGGGCACAAACTGGAAAGCAAGAAGTTCCATCTGAACATGAAAAAAAAAGTCTTGACCTTGAGGGTGACCAAGCACTGGAACAGGCTGCCCAGAGAGGTTGTGGAGTCTCCTTCTCCGGAGAGATTCAAAACCCTCCTGGATGCGATCCTGTGCAACCTGTTCTAGGTGATCCTGCTGTAGCAGGGGGTTGGACTAGATGATCTCCAGAGGTCCCTTCCAACCCCCACCATTCTGTGAATCTCTGAATCTGTAAGAGGATTAGGGCAGTGTGGACATGTGCTCCTATGGAGAATGTGAACAGTAGTTCCAAGGGGCAGAACTGAGTTGAGCAAGTGAGAAATATATCCATCCCTTGGCTTTATGGAAGTATTGGGTGTGCTGTCTCACAGCCTTAGTGTACTTCTGCCCTGAAATCATATCTCTCAAGGGCTCAGGTCAAAAGCGAAACAGCAAGAGCCTATTTCCTCACCCTGTTTTGCCCAGGATATTGTTCCCCTCAAGACAAGTTTATTTCTCCTCTTTATCATTCGTAGTTCTGTGACTTAGTTCTAGACTTATTCTATATAGTGTAATAATTTAAATACACATTTTTAAACCTGTAGAAACCTATAATAGCTATTCAGAAAAGCTTCTACAAACAAATATTACAGTACCTTTTATATAGTTCATCTTAATAAAGGAGAATTTCACTCCAAAACTCTTAAGGCAAATCTGCCCTTGATGGGGTTGCAGTTCTTTCTAAGCAGTTCAGCTGACTCCAAGCAGTAATTTGTGATCAAAAAGATGTGGATTTGAAAATTAACTTGGGCTAATAACCAGTGCTCATCAATGAGTTGCTGTAGCAAATGGATTCTTTCATTATTTGTTTTTCATTTTGCTACCTGCTCTTTTTAAGGGAATCTATTTCCACACATCCTCAGTAATAACCACTACAGCAAAAATGCAGCATACAGAGTCAACTTAAGTCCAACTGTAGCTCAGTAAAATTATATCAGGATTGATTTTTCGTCCTCTGCAGTTCCTCCATGTGTTTGAACACATTGGAAAAGATGAACATGCAGTAAATAGTCTGTATTTAGTCTATATGCTATGTTTCTTGGTATGATGTGTAATGATAGCATATTTATTTGCAAATATCTTAGCAGTTTATGAGATTAAATAGATCTTCCTTCTTTATTCTTGTCAAGAAAAAAAATCTAGTTCATACTGATCTGTCACTTGTATTTTTGAAACATGGAAATTATGTTTCATGATCTTGCGAACAAGTCTTATGAGGAGCAGCTGAGGGAACTGGGGTTGTTTAGCCTGGAGAATAGGAGGCTGAGGGGAGACCTTATTGCTCTCTACAACTACCTGAAAGGAGGTTGTAGCCAGGTGGGTGTTGGTCTCTTCTCCCAAGTAACAAGCGATAGGACAAGAGGAAATGGCCTCAAGTTGCACCAAGGGAGGTGTAGATTGGATGTTAGAAAAGATTTCTTCAGGGAAAGGGTTGTCAAGCACTGGAACAGGCTGCCCACTGGTTGAGTCACCATCCCTGGAGGTATTTAAAACACATGTAGATGTGACACTTAGGGGCATGGTTTAGTGGTGGATTTAGCAGCCTTAGGTTAAGGGTTAGAATTGATCTTAAAGATCTTTTCCAACCAAAATGATTCTGTGATTCTGTTTATTTCAGAAAACAAATAAAAGGTGCATAGATCTTTTTCTTATATGTACTCTGCTTCTCTTGGCATGTGAAGGAGTCACAAAGAAAGGATCTGAAATGCACGAACCAAAATGGACTAAATACCTTTGTTGTTGTCTTGCTGCTTTGTCAGCATAGGCTTCCTGCATAGCTGGAATAAACTACTTTTAGGAGCATTAGAAGATATGCAGTTTACACAAGTAATTTGGAATAAGGAAAACCACATCTTGTATACTAATCTTTTGATGAGTGCTTCAGTTTTCATGTTTGTTGCCCTTTTAACTGTCTAGATTTATTATGACACTATATAGTATTCTGACATAAAAAGGCTATGGCTTGATTTTATTTTCAGAAATACGTATATGTCAGGAGAAGAGCATGGAATGTGTAGACTACAAGACACTTTTTCTACAAACAAGAAAAGTGTGGAAGAGCTTTTTTTTTTTAATTTTGTGTTATAAAATGCTATGAGTGGATATGTGGTAAAACACCATGGGGGCATAGATTTGACAGCTTCCTACTGTGAATAGTTATTCAATGTATGTTTTTCGTGGCACATGTTCTTGCTGAGGAAAGGGCAGCTGTTTCCATCACCACCCTAAAAACAAAGCATTTTGTGCAACAGGTAGTGCATATGATAATTCTTTCATTCAGCAATAGTTTTATCAATTTTTAAATATGGAAGGACCTTAGAAGTATACAGACATTAAAAGTGAACTTTTTTACTATGAATTTTATCCTTTCTTACATACTGTTTTGGCTGTTTACATCAGGTTTGTGATACTTAACCTAGCTTGAATCAAACCTCCAAATACATACATGAAGGAAAAGAAATTTAGTAATAAAATATTCTTCAGTCAAACAAAGAAAAATAAAATATTGCAGCTGGAAGCTGAAGCTAGCAACATTCAGACTTGAAATAAAGTACAAATTTTCAAGGGCATTCATACCTGGAGTATTGTACGTGGTTATGTATCTTAATGATAGCATTTTAAAAATCTGATTTGTGTATTTAACATCAATAAATAAATACAATATTTAGAATACAGTTACATTCTGCAGAATTACTTCTAATGTATTCCAAATTCATTCCTAACTACTTTACTGCTAGGATGACCATAGATAAAGTCAAATAGTTGGATAAGAACTCCTATACTGTACCAAAGTCGTTCCTAGCCCCCCTTGAAGTTGTTCCAAATATAGTGCTAGTCGTTACTGTGCAAGAAATAGGTATCCAGCAAAGGACAGCAAATGACATTTGGAACAGGAGTAGGTGAACAAGGACAATCTACTCATGATTCAGTGCAGCTAACATTGCACTTAAAATATCAAATAAAACCAATTCAATTAGGAACACACCAAGTAGGGAAGTTGTGTGCTCCTCTCCTTCAAAGTCATTCTTCTAAAGAAAATTGCAACAAATTTCCATTGGGGGCTATCTGTGATGCTCAGTTAGCGCTGGGTCTTGCTCTCAAATGCCATAAATCATTTCCCCGTTCACACTTCATCCCCAGCACTCCCATTTCAGGCAGGAAGAAACCACCACCAGAAATCTTAGTGCCCAAGCATCCCAGGAGAAAATGCAGAGCTTTATGCACTAGGTCATTTTTTTTGTGTTTTTGTGTGCTTCTTTGTTTGAAAGTAAAAGCACTTTTGTGCATGTGTGGCTACATATAGACTGCGTGTGTGCTCATGTATGTACGTGCTTAAATTATTATTATATTTATTTTTATTTTCATTCTGTTTAAAGAGCTTGATTCAACCACGGTTCACTGCAAACGAATCTGTGACCTTGTGGAGCTGCAGCATGCAAACGTCTTGGAGAAGGGCAGCCAACGTACAAAGGCTGCATTGAGTGTGTGGGCAGGCAGGAATGCTGGTACCAGGCAGCTCTCTAAAGAATGTTCTTTTGGCAGAAACAGCCATGCTAAAAATGAGGGGGGAAAATGAATTCAAAATGTAGAGCTGGCCTGCAGTTACGAAGTGATAAGAAAAGTTGGCTGTTCAACATGAGCTGCCAGTTGCATATTCTAGGTCCTTGCTATTCTCGGGCCCTCCTACAGCCATGGCCCTGACCAGTGTTTTGATATAGCACAAAGTGGCTGTTTATTGCTATTGACTGCTGAGGCCTGCGCTCCGAAATGCATTCTGTCAACAGAATGTAAGTGAACTTGGCATTTTAAAGCTCGGCTGCTGCAGACGCGTAGATTTCTTGGAATTGCCATGCAGCAGGACCGGTGTTGCAGTCCCCAGCTCAAACTGAAAATGCTGCACAGGAAGACGTATCATGTGAAGGTCAGATTTACCTGAGACCCTGAGGGTTTTGTGGGGTTTTTCTTTCCTCATCAGCATGGTAGCTATATCTTGTCCTTGCTTCGTTGCCTGTCAAAGGCTAGACTTCTAACTCTCTAAATTTTGTTCAGTAAACTCTGTATGGAAGAAAATACAAACGGCCTTCATGTGAAAGGGAAATACGCGTGGTATCTCCTACATGGTATTGCCATAAAAGGAGCAATCAAAATCTGTGCTGACTCTGTGTTACACTGAAGATTTTTCTACTCCTTTGAGAAGTGATAGTTTCTATGGTTTTGTAAGAAATCACACGTATTGTTTTCTATTGCTTCTGTAGGAACTACAGGCGGAAATCGATGCTCATACCGACATCTTCCACAACCTGGATGAAAATGGCCAGAAAATCCTGAGATCCTTGGAAGGCTCTGAGGATGCAGCTGTATTGCAGAGACGTCTGGATAACATGAACCTCAGATGGAGTGAGCTTAGGAAGAAATCTCTAAACATTAGGTAGGATCTGAACATAAGCAAAACCCTGCAGTTGGTGTGTAAGGTGGGCTGCTGCATTTTGCCAGTAAAAGGGTTTAATATTGTTTCTGACAGCACTATTTCTGTCCATTTTGAGATGATATGTGCTATTTTCAATGTTGGCTTAACTTTGTAAGAGTGATTAGGGTTTTTTTGGTGTGAAAATGATAGTAGGGGATTAGGATTTGAGGCATATGATGAGGTTTTGTAATTACAGAAGGAGAGATTAGCATGTTTAAACAGTAACTGTACCCCCTCTAAATGTAGGCTTTTTCTAGAGCTGGGTATGACATATCAATGAGTCATGAAAGAAAGTGATTAAATAACCTATATTTATGGTAAGCTTTATTTCTAAGGCTGCTATTTCCAGTGCAAAAGTAAGAATAGCCTTGCAAATGAGAAGACACATTATTTAAGATTTTAGCTGATGTCTGGAGAGTGGACAGAATTAACAAAATCCAGGGGTAAAAGGAAATCCATAGGTAGTGTCACGAGAGGAAAAACTTCTTGCAAGGAAAACTGTAATAAATGGTTATGTTACAGGCAATGAAGTGGAGGTACAGGCTTCAATGGACTGAAGATTGCTTTTCAAAAGATTTTGTCCAGGAAGCTTCTCTTCAGAAATACGACTTTTACAACAGGCAGCCCAGCTCTGTTGTGTTCAGTCTTGGGCATTTTTTCATTTGCTTGCTTGCCTTGTGTTAGTTGGTGGTAGTTCAGAGGACAGCAAAAGGCAGAAGTGTTTTTCAAAGTAATGTATGAAATATTAGCTTTTTTCATCTCAGGCCCTGAGGGAGGTCAGTCTGTGTAATGACAAAAACCATCTTCATAACATCAATCACTAAAAATAAGTGAAGGATGTGAGGTTGAAAAGATATTAGTAGCTAAAGAAAAAGAGACAAATTCCTCCTTTTTTTTGTTCTGAGGAGCAAAAGAAGAGGCATATAACCCTTCAAGGTCTCTCTGAGATTTTTTTCTTCTTTTACCCATGAACTTGCCCAAATGCAGCAATGATTGAGATTAAACAAAACCCAGTCAGTTGGCAAAATATCAGTAATTAAATATATGGGACTTTCTGTCTTTCAGTTTTTGCAGTTCAGTGTGTTGCTGCCGTTAATCGAGTCAGAAATAGTAACCTTAGTTATGTCACAGTGAGTTCTTGCATTAAACATTCACAGCAACAGACTTTGTCTCTAAAATATTTGCTTTCATTAAAAAGCTCAAGGTGTTCAACCACTTACTGATTATGATAAGAAACAATTCTTAAATTCTAAGACAATTCATTTAAATGCTGCTGGCCATCAGACTGAATGAACAGGCTATTCTCGGTCTGTCTGCTATGTCTTTCCATCATGCACTATGGAATGGATTTCATCATAACTAGCAATGCTTATGCAAAAGAGGCATGAGAACAGAAACGTGAAATGCTCCCCAGGCAGCAGTCCCACATGTCTCCTCATTTGGCATAAGTTTTAGTCTGCTGAAACAGAAGACCCATGCTGTTGCTCGGCTTACGTGGGTATTCTTTTCTAAATCCATCAGATAAAATACATGGTAGGTATCAAGAGAAGCCAAGTTCATTTCCATTATTACCTTTCTTTTATTCTGATAAGTCTGTGCAGTTTATCTGTTTTGTCTGCACATACTTGAACACAGCTATAAATATATGAGCGTGCGCATGTAATGTACACTAGCATGCACATGCACAAACATATATTCCCGAAGCTGAAAGAAGGGCAGAACGGGTTCAGGGAAACCATTCACCAAACTAGGGAAGGTCAGAACACAGCAGCAGTAACAAAACCGCTTTGGGACACTCTTTTTGCACTTTTTGCCTGTAAAGCAAGACCTGGGGAAGCAGGGAAGAAGTGAAGACCCTAATGTTTGCCTCCAGGTGCTACCTTGTCTGGAGGAGATGGGAGCTTGCATTTGCTGAGATAAACATGGCAGATGGGAGTTAACCTGACTCAGAAACTTGGCTCCTTGACTGTGTCCCCTCCAAAAGCCCTGTGGAACTTGCTCTAGCCGTTGCCTCCTGCAGATCCCCATACAACATCCCCTCTTCTCTGCCCCCTCACTGCTTTCAGAGGCATCCTGGGGCTTCCACAGCCCTCACTGCCTGCAGGGCCGGCCTCCCCCAGCAGCGCCTGCTGTGAGGCAGTTTTGCCCCAGCCCGCAGCTGCCTTGGGAGAGCAGAGATCAAAAGGCAGTGTGGTCTATGTATCTCCCACATAGCCTTTAAGTTTGAAAAAGGGGAAAATTTTCTATCAGCTCACATACCAGAGCAGCTGAGCTTTCTGTCAGCCTGTGGCTAATCTGTCCCTTTTCCTTTCTCTTTCCTTGCCACTCCAATTATCTGGTGTAAGAGGTTGGGAAGAAAACAGGATCCATAGAGCATTTCAGAGAAACACAACTGTCTTTACCTTCAGCAATTCCTTATTTCCATATCCAAACTAAGTAATAAGGGCTGCAAAACACTAAGACCATATTTATCACAATTCGTTATAGACCATCCTATATGAGATATAGGAGCAGAATTTTCACTGTCAGATAACGAGTGATTTTATGTGCAATCACTGAAAACAAAGAGAAATGTTATATGAACAAAGCTGGAAGTTAAAAAGAAAATATATAAATAAAAGAAGATCTGTCTTTATTTTCCATTGCATTTTATCACTTTACTGTTATGTAATTCTGCTTTTGATTTGAATTACTAAGAGGAATTCTTATGTTACCTAGAAGTTAATTAGGAATTTCCTCCCCACCAGCAACAGAAAAATAGCATATTCATAAGTGTAGAAAGACAAAATTTTAGTGTGCTTTATCTATGGTATAGACAAAATTGAAGATGTGATCAGTCTAGTGATGTTTCAGTCACATATTTTCTCTCCACAGAAAACAGTTGCTGAAAATTAGTGGCTCAATACTAGATCCCAGTATTAAAAAAACCCACATTTACACATATGCGCGTACACAGAGGAAATAATTAGATGTCCATATGGTGGAGACCTTGTTTACACAAAGTAGTATTATGTCTTTTAATTTTTTCCAGGGATTCAATTAGTTTAATTCACACCTCTGTTCAAATGGCATAGACATTGGGGTAGTGTACAGGGATTCTATTTGCTTTAACAATTTCCTCATTACTTTTTTGGGAGATGATGGCATTGGTTCTCTTATCTTAAAGGTGAGCAACCACATGAATCTTATGTGAGTTTGAATGGTTTGTGTGGCGGTTTAGAGAAATGCTTGTTCTTCTCTGAGTTGAAAACATGTCTCTACATTTCAGTTAATTAATTTCCTAGTAATCCTAATTGATGACTAAGTTACTCTCATGCTCGGCCTGCATAATATTTGTGCACATTTAGTGAGACTGACAATTCAACATAGCTATTACTCACTGCTGAAGAGGAAAACTGAAAAAAAAACCCTAAAAAAAACCCCCAAGAGATGGGAAAAGAATGGATGTTTCAGGCCAAGACTGTGGAACCAGAATTAAATCAGCATTGCCAGAATCTAATTCAAAGCTACTGAAGCTATTTAAAAATCATTAAGTTAATGAAACACTAGGATCTTTCTCAGTAAATAAGCTTGTACAATTTAGTTTTTATTTTCACTGTGCCTGAATATATCTTATATTTAACACATACTTTCAGATCCCATTTGGAGGCCAGTACAGACCAGTGGAAGCGTTTGCATCTCTCTCTTCAGGAACTTTTGGCATGGCTGCAATTGAAGGAGGATGAATTAAAACAGCAAGCACCCATTGGTGGAGATCTTCCCACTGTGCAGAAACAGAATGATGTACATAGGGTATGATTTTTTTTAAATGATCATTCGGTCATTGCTTTTTGTTTTGCAGGTTAGTGCTGCATGAAACAGTCCTTGTTGGAAAAAGTAAGATACACTTTACAATACATTTGAGAGACAATAAAAACTTCTTGTATGAGAGTACTAGCTACAAGTTTCAAACACCAGTTAGAAAATCAGCCTTTTGGAGCAGGGAGTGTTTACTACCAGTTGCTTGGCTTTTTTGAAAAACAACACAGCCTTTTTGTAGACCTGTTGCAGACAGCTAGTTTTCATGACCAGAACAAAGACTAGCCTATTATTATTTTAGAATTAAGTATATAGTTCTAAATTTTTTTCTAGATCAGGCACTTAAACTTCATGAGACTTTTTTGAAATCCTACTTTGCTATTGATTTTTGGGAACGTTTGTGAAAAGTGTAGCTGATATCAGTCCTAATGCACAACTATGTGCATCATGAAACTATTGTGATACCTGACTGTAACTGTCCATCGTTTATGCTAGTTTCATCAAGGAATTCTTATGGCAAAGTTATTTTGAGCAAATGTATTTTCTATTGAATAATTTAAATTGTCAGTCAGACCACTTGATACCATGAGAAGAGAATATTCCAAAAACAGTGATGACCCTCTCAAAGCATTGTGCTGCATATATGTAACTTTCAGATTTGTGAAACTTGCCACCAAAGGTATTGTTTCTGAAGTTCTGAAATCTCTGATTTTATTGCTTAATGGAGAAATGTGAAATGGTACTGTAAAATGAAATTGGATCTGGAATAACTGTGTTTTCTCCATTCATCAGGTAGCTCTATTATAAGTATTGCTCTAACAGATTGTCCTACCTCATGCTAAAGAACACATTTGAGCACAAATAGTGAGAAGATCAAGTCTGGAAAGAGAACATGACATATCTTTCTGCTTTAAGTTATTTGGAACCCTGAGTTTGTGAGAAGTCTGGAGGTATCATATACAACCAGGCTTGGCTCTTGGCATAGGCAAAGAGGCATTTGTCTACAGTAGCAGACTGATGGGAAGTAGTGGCAATACAGTTTCTCACGAGCCTACCTAATGGCCAAGAAAGCCAAAGAGAAGAATGAGCAAAAACCATCTCACCGTTAGTGTGGAATGCTTTTCTAAGATAATATAATGCTTTGCTGCAGGGGGCAGCTTGGTCACATTTCCTAGGTCTTCCTTCTGCAGACGTGATATGTAGAATGTGACTTTCATACAAAACTTTACTTGGGACTTCAAGCACTATTGCAGAAACAGTGAGGCCAAAACATCCATGACTTTATGGAACACCACCATCGCTTTTTACCTTTCCCTCTGTGAAAGTTAAGATATATGAAATGCCTGAGGTGCGTTCTAGCCAGCTGTCTGTAGCAACTTCTATAAAGTATTTTTAAAGCTCATCCAGAACATCAGGATGAAAGAAACAATACAGATGTTGCTTTAACTCAGCATAACATTAACTCAACCCCTTTATCCAAAGACATCTCTTGAGCCAAAGCAAGACTTAGAGAAGGATTTGTGTAAGATTGTTACAACAAAACTTTTGTCATCTGAATAGTATCTGAGTATTTTTTTAAACATTACCTTTCCTCCTAGATCAAAGAAATAATTTTTTCATCTACAGAAATTACTTCTTATAAAATTTTAACTGAAGTGTTTAAAACTCTTAGGGACGAGAAGTGTTGCATAAAAGTAAGGTGCAAAGAATAGGTGGAAAGTGTCTTCACAGAATAGAACTCCTCCTCAATTCTCCTCTTTTATTATCTTCTCTGTCACATGCAGATACATAGAGACACAAATCTTTGGTCATCGTGTCTAGTATCAAAGCTAAAACATTTTAGTTCCTTTTAGAAATATGGCTTCTTTTTTTTCCGATTCTGTAGCACGTCTGTAGTTAAATGCAAGGCCTTTCTTGTTGTAGATATTCTGATTCCCTATGGAAAAAAGAACAAAACATAATCCTTGATACTAGGTTACCCCATCTGCTCTTCAAAGATGTCTTACAGAGAAGGAGGGAAAAAAAATCAGTGCAGAACTCTGTTGACTTCAGGTTGTCTTTGACAAAAGTCTGTTTACATCTCAGCGGTTTTCTGCTGTATTTTTTCCCCTGGACACTGTGGTCTTTCTGTTTCTCTAAAAGATTCCTCTAGAGAAGCACACATACAAAGGCTGTATCCGAATGAACACCTTATCTCATTTCTTAGCATAAGAAAAGTGCTTTTTAAAAAGGCTTGCACCGCAAGTATAGAAGTAGCTAACTTAAAACTGGAGCACAGTGGTGGAAAGTTGTTTTTTTTCAAGAGTTTTGGGCCCCTCCTTAAGAACAAAACTTAGGTCTCAGAGTGTTGGATGTGAAAGTAAAGAGTAGTTGAATTTTGGTCTTGAGAAAAAGAATCTGCTGATTGTTCATTTTGTTCTCCTGAGTGTCAGGTCTGGAAATCAGTCTTCAGTAAGCAATCTCATTCTCTGCCTTCTCTGACCAATCTTTTAAATGACCCAAACTTCCAGCTTTGCTCTTCCTATATCAGTACAATGTCTTTCCTTCTGTGAAGAATTGTTTTTGCCAGGTAAAGCCAGAAGTGAACCCAGGTAAGTTCTTCCCTGGAGAAGAGAAAAAGCCTCAGCAGGGGAACATTACTTATACGCAGTTTAACTGATTGCCGTTCAGAAATGGCATTTTATGCCTGAATCCTTCTTCTAAAGCAATGTTACAAGCTGATTTTATTTTTTTCCCCTTAAGGACGTAATTTAAAGAATAACAAACATATTTAACCTCTCTATCTTTTAGAAGACCATCTGGAATACCTCAGACATTCATAGCAGAGATGAAAAGAAGTTGGTTCTTATCATTAGAATGCTCCTAGTTGCCAAGATTGGATTTAAAATTTTTAAGAGTAGGATTCAGATGAAAATTTCAAATGCTTGAATCTGTGCCAGAGGAGAGCTTGAACTCAACTGAGAAAAGAGATATTTGTGCAGTCAAAATCATTGTTGCGTTATAAATGTGAGGTGCTTTTAGACAAGGCAATTTGGAATTTATCCCAAGTACACCCACATAACTGCTATTTGTTTGAACTTATATATATAGTGGGTCATTTTGTCGATTTTTGGCATCTGAAGAAATTGTGTCTATGCCAAAGTCTTAGAATGTGTGTGTAGGGAGTATAGGCAATGATAAAAAATACTGCTATTCATCAAAACATTATTTACTTGTGTTACCATTTTCTTTGTTTTACTAAGTGTCATAATAATGTTTTATTGAAATCATATTAGTAACTGTGTACATGTTACTGTTCATCTCAGTTAAGTAACTTAGGCATCATGCAGGTAGCCTGCTTCTTCTTTCATTCTTTTGAGAGTTGCCACATCTTCTGTGTAGTGATTATATTAACAGCATAAATAGCATTTATGAATATGGAAGTTAATTGTTAACAATTCCCTGGAAACTCTTTCATGTGAAATCTACAGCAAGAGTGCCTATGAAGGAGTACAATTTCTGCTTCAACACACGCACCTTTTCTGGTGGCACAGTTGATAACTACTTTTTAAAATTGAGGTCAAAACCCATTTTTATAAAGCATTCTGGTTGGGAAACATCTTGAATTAATTTAATTGTACTCATTCTCTTTAAAATTCATTAAAAGCAAAAAAAAAAATCTTTTCTAATAGCAGAGATTAATTTTAGTTTTACTAATACAACTCTCTTTTCATTATATTCTTGTCTTTTGATTTAAACAATCTGTGTTTTTCATTCTAAAGAGATTTAAGGACACCCATGAGGAGGTAGGGGAGGTCTGAGATAAACTGATCAATATAGACATCATTAAAATGGTGGACAAAATGCTCTTACTGCTCTAGTGTTGATGACAAATAGAGATGTTTAAATAAAGTAGTTTACTTGGTTTTTTGTCAGGTCATACATTATGCACATTCGATTTCCTCTCCAGTCACTACAAAGTGTGGAAGAAGTTAAGGAAGTCAATAAAATTAGCCTGAAATCATTAGCTGTAAATTAGACATTCATTTAGGCTAATTCTACTTTCAATTATGGTCTGTTTATTATAAAGATGTATTTGTCAGAGCTCTGGAGAGATGATTTTTTTTTCCAAAAGAAGAGAAAATGTCATTTATTGCTAGTTATGATTTTTATTGGTAGTGTGTACATATTTCACAACAAAACTTTAATCAGAAAAGCTGGCTTTATCTTCATACAGTAATAACGTTTTTTGGAATGGGATAGAATGAAATGAATGTTCATTATTTTGAATGCTGTTCTGTGCTACTGCTTCACTCTCAGTTTTTTTTCATTCCTTTTTAAATTTCTTAAACTGAAACATAGTTTAACTTACTTGGTCAAAGTCTGCAGATCAGAACTAGGGAAGGCAATGAGGATTGTAAATAGATCTTAACACCATACTGTATACTATTCTAAAACTCAGGATTTACAGACTGTATGACCAGCTCCAACATCCAGAATGGAAAAATAGGAAAAGAAAACATTTAACATATTGGCTCACTGTTTTCCTTTAATAAAAGAGAAAGAGACTCTTTCTGTTTGTGACCAAATACAAAACGTACGAAGTCAGAAAATTTCTATTAGCATTTTTCTATTGTTTTGAGAAGATAGATATGATTCCTGCTCACACACTTTACGGGATGCAGTATGCATATCTGATTATGTTATCCTTGTTCTGTTGCACAAGAGATATTGGAGGAATGTGGCTTTAACCCTCTTTTAGAAATGTAATGCCACTAGGTGTATGTGGTTGCTATGGTTTTATGCATAAGCAGTACAAGCTGAAAGAAGGTATTTTGTGTCCTTCTCATTGTTTGTATATGCACATAGCCAGGGTTGACCTGACTACAGCAGCAGCACTCCATACAGCAGTACTACTCATTCCCAAATACAGAGTTTAAAGGCATTTCTGGCTTTTAAGTACCCTATAAGTTGTTGTCGTTCTGTGTTCCTCTGGAATATCTGTGACTCCTTCCTGCTCCAGGTGTGTGTGGGCAGAGCAGACCTTTGTGTATGTGCCTCCTGTTAGATTGGTTAAGGGCATAAACATTTCTGCGAAATAATTTGTCTCTGGAGACATTTATAAAGTATATTATATCTTTAAGCTGTTATACAGCTGTAACTTTTAAAAACCAATATGACTGTTGATGTCACTTTTAACGCTATCAGATGAGAACAAAGCACCCATTCCATGGGGGAACATTTTAAGTTATGCTACCTGCTGGCTTACTTGAGCCGCAGACCTGCCACTCTCCAGTGAGATAGATTGATGTAATGTGAGGTGAGCACAAAGGCTAATTAAAGGGATAGATTTTCCTCATCTGGAGGCATGAAAAAGGCTTATTATACTTCCTCTTTCCATTGCACTTCATGCAAGAGTCAAGTATAAATTATAAAAATTTCTAAACCAAAAAAAGTCTAAGTTAAAATGTTTTAACTCTGGAGTAACCCCACTCAGTTTTTATGCAGAGCAATGCCTAATGGCAGTTTACTTGTTAACATACAGTACTCTTCTGTATTTGTGAAAATCAGTGTTGGTTCTTAAGGGTCAACATGATTGTTTAAAACATTTATCACAGATATTAATCAAACAATAGAGTGCCTTATGATAGCAGATACACTCTATGAAAGGATCCCAGTCCCATTGATGTCCATGACAGAAAATTAACATTTTTTACTTTGTTTTTTCCTTCAAGAAAGCACAGTTTGTTAAAGGGTTTTCCTGATTCACAATTAAAAACCTTATGGTCACCTCTTGACCACTTAATAAAAAGTTTATTTAAATATTTATAGTAGAATAATTGTAGTCATTTCCTTAAGTTTACTTTCCAGAAATGCATTAAGAATTTTTTACCTGTGAGTGCTCATATTATAAACTGAAGATGTGATTCTCATTAGTTCTGTTAGGTATTTCCTGAAGAGAGCATTTCATATCAAATATAATTCAAAGTGTAATGAACTTTTTAATATTGAATTTATAATCTTTCATTAGTTTGCATAGAAGCCCAAATTTTGTTTAATAATTAATTTAACTGAATTGGTGAATTTATTGTGTAAGAAGCCTATATAATGCCTGTGTTGTAAAAAGAATTTTCTAATCCCTGGAGTAAAATATCTGTTTTCCACTCATGGCATATGTCTCTTCTTTTTGCAGTATTGTGTTCTGTGTTTTACTGCACTATAATTATCTTCTTATTTTACCTCTATGCTATTTGAAAATAATATGCATTCAATATTTTTTCATAAATAGAGATGAAAGTGTTGAAATAAAACAGTGGTAAGGACCATTTAGATAAATTTAATACAACATGCAAAAGACCCAATGCACCATGCAACCCAGAGGCCAGGTTTCATCTGCATTTTTGTGTGGTGAACATTTGGATTCAGGAATCTTAACTCTCTTTAACAAAAAAAACCCTCCAAAAAGCTAAACCACCACCCCCCCAAAAAAAACCCCAAACACTCCCCCCCCAAATCAAAAAACAACCTGAGATACGTATACTTTCAGTAGCCTACCAAAAGTTCAAATACCAACCTTGAGAATCTTACTTACTGTCATCTTAAAAGCAGGGAATAGAAGAGAGATAGTAAAAGGAGCTGTTGCTGGAGGAAGAAAAATGCAAATAGGAAAGAGGAAGAAAAGGCAAGAAATGAGACAGGTGCCAAAAAGCGCGACAGGAAAGGACAAGATGAAAGGGAGAAATACACTTGATCTGAAAAGGAGCAGAACGTACCACTGAGAAATGTTACACGTAAAAATATAGAAATTGATAATAAATACTGATTAGAGCAACTAGGCATTAACTATTTCAGAAGGACTACTTTCTGCCCTTTAATTTTTATTCATGCATGCCTACGTCTAGGCTAGATTGTATTTCTGAATTTTCACCTTTCCGCGATTATACATTTCATAAATCTCAGTTCATGTAATTAGAGATGCGTCTACACCACTGCTAGAAGAGAGTGTTCCAGTTTAATACCTTGGAATTTTTTTCGTTACTAATTGTTATGGGTTAACATGTCAATATCCATAGGTCCTTTTTTTCTTTTTTTTTTTCACTTATAATAGTTGCCAGCAGCAGTAGCAAAGTGGTAGCTGTGAGACATATTGAATTTTCCTTCACATTCTGGTAAATCTTACTTTCAAGAACCATTAGCTATGCTGGTGTGGTCCAATACAGAACCAGCCCAAGCCTTGCCCCTTGCAGCTCGGTTTTAGAGTTGACCCTTATGTTAATCAACAAAAGGGATCCCTCTCACAGTGAAAATTTGATCAGCAGCCCTGGGTATTTGGCAGCATGCTGGCAGCACATTTACTCCTTTGAAAAGTGATTTCAGGTTAAGCAAAAGCTGATTATCTCTTTTACATATTATTTTTTCAATAGCTACTTGTAATACACGCATGGAAGCTGTTGTTAGAAATAGTGTTCTTAAATTGACAAAAACAAGGGCTAGCACTCAGCATTTCATTATATATCTACTTACAATAATTTTGTTTCATCTCTCAGACTTTCAAGAGGGAGCTGAAAACAAAAGAACCCGTTATCAGGAGTGCGCTTGAGACTGCGCGAATCTTCTTAGCAGAGCAGCCTGTGGAGGGACTGGAGAAGCTCTACCCAGAACCAAGAGGTAATTGAGGAAAGAGCAGGGTAATAACACATTGCTGGAAAGATCAGTGATGATCAGTGATGATTAAATAAATTCTGCCAGCCGCTGTGAAAGAATTCCTTTTACATGCCAAGCTGAATGTCGGTATTGAGAAACTAAGCTAAAAATATAGATGAAAGAAACCCTTAGCCCTCCTTCTGAACACTGTGGAACTAAATAGACATGCATATTTATAAGAAGATTTTGAAACTGGCTTTAAACCTTCAGGACCTATCTATAACTGTAGGCCCATTTGAGGTCTGAAAACTGCAATTTAACCTGAAATTCAACTTGTAGTCTCAGTACTACAGAAGCTCCCAAATCCACTCAATTGCAGCAAAAGATTCACAATGATTAATGTTTATGTATGTGCAGAACTATTTTGCTGAATCAGAACACAGTTGATAAACTTTTAGCTCCACTTTGCATGTTTAAAATTCTTTCATGTACTCAAATGTACACTGTGGTGATCTATATGGTGGCAAGATTTCAAATTTTAAAGGGATTTTCAAATGAGAATACATTAATAAAATAAATTTCACAGGTGTCTTTAGGTATGAAGAGTTTCTTACTGAGCTTTGAACTTATTCAGATGGCAATTATTTTTCTTCTAAGGCAGAATATGTCTTAAAAGCTTCTTGACTTTCACATTTAGAGCTGTCACCTGAGGAAAGGGCCCACAATGTCACTAAACTTCTCCAAAGGCAAGCCGATGAGGTGAGAACTGAGTGGGATAAGCTGAATCTACAGTCTGCTGATTGGCAAAAGAAGATAGATGATGCTCTGGAAAGACTGCAGGGCCTTCAAGAGGCAATGGATGAACTGGACCTGAAACTACGCCAGGCTGAAGTGTTCAAGGGATCCTGGCAGCCAGTGGGGGATCTGCTAATTGACTCTCTGCAGGATCACTTAGAAAAAGTCAAGGTATGTGTCAGTATATCCGTACTTCAGAGTATAAAATAATTGGCTTGTTCATTGTATGAATCCCCAAATCAGGAATTATCTTTATAAATGAGAAATTGATAGCTTTGTATCATAGTGATTTATATTTAAAAAAAAAAAAAAAGTATATATAAAGAGTTTTAGAATTTCTGCAATTAAAATGGAGTTGAATCAACATTGAAAATGTATATGGCTAACATGGGTAAAAAGCACTACAGGAATATGTAACTATCCTCAAGACACGTACTGTTAACTCAGGAGGTGCAGAGTTAGCAGTAAAGAAAGCAAAATAGAATAGATATGAGAATATATGATAAAAGTATAGAAAATTATTTCTGTTCTTTATTACACTTTTGTAATTATGATGAGTACATAATTGTGCCTATACTTGTTGAGTAGAATTTAATTAACTAAGTATATGAGTTTGTTGTTGTTTTCTCATGATGGTCCTATTTGCTATCTGTGTTATTTGGTAACTAAGCTTCATAACATGCAATAGTTAAAAAAAAAAAAAAGCCAACAAAACCCCCCGGAAATACTGTCATTATTTTGTATGACTTAATGCTTATCTTCTTTCAATGGTTGTTTTCTAAAATCATTGCTTATTGAGAAACTTGTGAGGACTCATCCTCTTTCAGCATGACTGCCATGGCCAGACTTTATAAATACTACAGGATTCCTTCAGCTAGAGCACAATAGAGGCAGTTGCCATTTTGATAAGAACAAAGCGCCTCTGTTCCACTCACATAAATGGGAATCATCAGTCATTTTGAAACAGACCTGAGCTGACTGTTGCTTTCTCTAATAGAACATTAGGATCTGAGGAAGAGGAAATAGAATGACTACTGGCAAGAAAAAAATGCCTTTAAAAATCAGTAGTAGTTTAGAAAAAGAAAAAGTCCATGAGTTTTAATCACTCAGTAAGTTTAACGAGTGCCCTGCACAAATATTATCTAAGATAAATGAAGTACTTGGTAGCTGATGGACAGTTAGCTGCAAAATTTATCTTCATTTAAAATCATAAATGAACACAAGAGATCTATTTATAAATTCTCAGAAAGTGCCTTCTATTATAGCTATGGATTTTTTTTTTGTGATCTGGAGGAAGGTATTCTGAACAGAAAAACTGAATCCCTGATATTGCTAGAAAACAATGCAAGTCGCTTAATTCTAAAGCTGTGACTATAATTGTTGACTCCATAATTATAGTGCTGATTATTGTTACAGTTTTAAAAAAAAGGTAGAAATCTGTCCTAGAGGATATAATGAAATTCTGATAACAGCCATGACAAAATAGAAATCTTAATGCTTATGAAAATCCACAGGTACTATCCATCGGTAGGTGTCTGTTTATTCCTTCTGAAGTCTTAATATTAGGGCCAGACAGAAACCAAGACCTCTATTCCAAGAGTTAAAATTAGATGCTACCACCTAACCCCTGATTTTTATCTCATTTGTACCACATTTATTTAAAATATTTATGAATATAGGCTATCATAAGACCATACCATAAGGTTATCAGCTACATGGTAAATGAAAAAGACATAGAGAACATACTCATACCCTTATAAGCTTTATTTTTCATTTCATATATGGCAATTCTAGTCTGCTAGATGTACACACACGGTGATATTGTGTTTTTAGCACCTTCTAAGCGATGATAATTAGCTTAGGTAATCTAAGAACACAATAAGCCAAAAGCTGAATAATATCAACAGTGTAAGTAGTATAATAATTGTCCCAAAATGTGCGTGTATGTATTGCTCTAATGGAATGTAATTCCAACATAGATACTGAAGACAAATGCATGTACTACCTAGGCGATGTCAGCATGTTTGTGAAATTAACAACCACCAATAAAGCTACAATTGTGTCTTCAATTTGAAGGCCTATATAAAACTGTATGGGTTTAGGTTTTGTAGGTTTCACCCCAGTTATTCATATTTATAACATTTATACTTGTTCTTATTGAAATCTATTTTAGAAAAGTTGCAAATCAAGACCAATCATTTATGTAACACTAGAGCATGTAAATCCTTAAAAAGTTTTCAAGTTTGCATTTGCTACACGTGAACTAGCTATAGAAACTTTGATCTTGATACTTTATATCCTTAGCATATCTACCTAAAATGCACAAATATTTAAAATATACTTATATCCCTAGCATTAATTGCTGGATTTAATTTTTCAAAACCTAAAAAAGAGGGTTTAATGTAAATATATGATCTGCGACAGGAGCAATAAGATATGATTTAAGCCCATTTTTATGTTGAACATATTTATTGGATAATAAGTTCATTTCCTTTGCAAATGTTTCAATTAAAAGGTAAGTTTGTTGAAGAAGACACAAGTTATATAGCCTTCAGTTAAAAGTTATTAGTAAACAATAAGGGTATTTTATAAATTATATTACTGGCCAAACATTATCAAATTGATATATTATTCATCTCTCATCCTTGCTCTGGTTTTTATGATGTATATCACGATGATTGATGATATTAGTGTGAGGGAGAGTACCTATTACTCTCTATACATGTAAGCAGCCCAAGCACTTTCTAAGCAGATCTTTGAAATACTGGTCAGATGTGATTACATTTCTTGCAAACCCTCTCCTAATTGGGATCACAGTAGCCTTCCCAAACCTAAGTTGATGAATAACTTCTTAAGGAATGAGTTTACCCAGTGCCATTTGTCACTGTTCTCTTTAGCTATAGTTGCTGGAGCTCTTAAGGTCATGGTGAAACGTTGAACTCACACAAAATAACTGATCCTTGATCAGTATTAATGGATTATTATTCCCTGATCTGTATTAACATACCAATTGGTATTCATCTCTGATTCTGAGGACAAGAGATAATTTCATGCACCTACCCCAAAGAATGCAACCTAGACTACAGATGATCTATATTCAAAATATTCTTCGTACCTTTCTGCTGACCTCTGTTATTCTCCTTGTTTTCCTCTCTTATGAGAGATCTTATCTGCAGACTGAAATATAACTTACTTTCTTAACACACGTGCTTTGTCTCTGTTGCTTCCAAGCATACCTTTCTTTCCATTAAAATCCAAAACACCACTTAACTGTCTTAAATTCAGTTCAAGCCCAAACAAGTCTATTAAATGCCCCCTAATATCCATTGGCTGATCGTTTTGATTGTAGCTTACATCATGTTTTAGACATGACCTGGGATTTCTACTTCCCTCTGCAGCAAATTCAACAGATGCTTTCTTCTTACAATCACTAACAAAATTTTCTCCTTTTCATCAGAATGCCTGGAACACTTAGGATCACATGAGATCACCACTCCGTTTTTATATTAAGCTTTTCCTGGTGTGCAACTGATAGGCAGTCAAACCCACCTCATCCATTTGGTATCTTACTCAAAGACCCATTCCAGGAGTTGGCAGCAGAACAACCTTTCCTCTCTTTCTCCCCAAAAGACCTTCCTTTGCTCCATACCAACCAAAGTCTTGATAATGGTTGTGCTGCAAGTGTGCAGCAATCATTACATGTCATGCTGATACCTCCTTAACTGTTTTCTTGTCTGTTTGTAGACATCTGCTGAGAAATACTAATAGGAATGGATGCTGCTGAGTATTCAGAGGAGTTCCTTTATGAAGTTTTAGATTTTGACAATTTACCCTCTGAAAAATTCTTTTTTTAAACTAGAAACCATTATTTTGGGATGTTGCGCGCAGAATTTTGTGACTGAGAAGGCAATGTAATTTTAACAGTGTGGTTTATCTGTTACTAAAGGTAGTTCAGCCACTCCAACATGCTTATGAGAGCACAAAGCAAAGCACTTTCATATGCCAGTGATACTGCACCACATCACTAGTGGCATAGAACTTCTTCAGTTTTCTATCATACACAACACTGTCAGTGCACAGCAGAGACTCCCATGGGGGATATAACTCCTTTCTGATTTTTTTTTTTAACCATTGTAAAATAAACTAAAAATTAATCAAGAACAGGCAGTAGTGTCTGTGGTTTCTCTAGTTCAAAATAGAAGTGTGTATCTCAAGAACACCTGTCAAATAAAAGCCGAGTTGTGCAGCCTTATTTTCTATTAGCTCCATTCTGCTGTAGAAGGATTTGTTCTTCATTGTCACATCATGAGGGCACTTTGACTCAATATGATGATTGTTAACTGCAAAAAGCAGAATAGTGACATAAGTTTTGTATTTTCCTGTGAGCAGTTTTAACAAAGATCTTAATCTTGCTTCTTAAGAACTGGTTGTTGTTCTTGCAGATTCACTTTTACAGTTATGAATAAAGCAGTTACACAAGACAACTATGAACTTTGCATACAGATTATGAATTTTAATATATTTAATGGTGCAAGCGTATTTGCAAAGGCTGTAAGTATTCTTTTAAATTATTTTATTACAGCCTATTTACAATTTTAAAGCAATTTCTAATTATTTTCTGCAAAACTTTGAAACAAAAGGCAATGAAAAATTCATGAGTACTGCGTAAGTAACCCTTTTTTTCTGAGATGTCAGACCTGAATTATATGCTGTTTATTTCAGACTTTCTTCAGCATTGTAGCTGAAGTTTGTTTCTTCAGACAGTTGTAGCCAATTTTATGTTATTGACAAATGTTCACTAAAAAGCGTCAACCTGAAACTTCTTTCTAGTTTGTAAACTGAAGAGAGTCTGCAATTATGCATAGATCAGAAATGAACTGATCTGCTCACAATCTGCTCCAAAATTACTTTCCATGTGCACTCAGTTTTTTTGTCCCTAGGCATCTCTTCTCTAAATGAAACAAAAAGTAAGATAACCCCTTAAGATAATTAGCTGAATTTCAGTTGTGTTTATATGTGACCATAGAAGGAAAAGAAATAGATTTGGCAAGGTTAAAATACCATATTCTTACAAATACTCGTCCTAAATCAGCAACCTCAATTACCAAACAATGAATGAGTGTAGGCAGTTCATTAAAACAAAACAAAACAAAAAAAGGCTTTATATACTCTTCTGTACTTCTTTTTGGTACTGTTCAGCTGTGCTGTGCTGTGCTGGAAAGAGATATTTCAGCAAAGTGAACTCTTACAGTGCTATTATGAAGGAACTGTGCTGACACCTGCCTAGAATGCAGATTCTGAGAGTAAAGCGACTTCCTGAATTTCTAATTTGTGTTCTTATTCATAGGAAAAAAAAATTCAAATTCTTCCAAAATTATTTGAAATGTTTAGGTAATTTATCATTTTCTATCCTTCCTGAAGAAAGAATGATTTTTGTAAGGAATGAGTAGGGGTCACATGCAGGAAAATTAATGAATGACACCTAAACCCAAGACAATAATCCACATTCATCCCCTCCTAGCAATGAAGATGTACAGTGGACATGAAGAGTGCAATTTTAAATAGAGCCATACAAACTACGCAAGAAATAACTACCTGGAAGATGTGTTGAATAACCAGAACTTCCAACCAGCTAGATATCAATAGCAATACAAGATCCATGTTACAGCTAATTGTCGTCAGACTTAATGTGATGCCCATTTTCCTGTTAATTTTATGCTAACATCAAATTAAGCTGTGCGTTAAACTAGCAGAGCNATGTCAACTGGGCCTCACACAAGTTCCCCAGCGAGCCGTGTCCGAGATCTTGCAGCCATTCCCCAACAAGCTCATGCAGTCCAATCTGTAAAGTAAAATGACATTACACATACAGCATCTTTTGAGATATTTTTAATTTCCCTGCTTTACTGATAGACTGTATATTCCTAAGGAAAAAAAAAAATATTTTTCATATGGAGGTCTAAATTTGTATCAAAAGCAAATTACTGCTATTTGGAAGGAAAATAACTTGCCTGGTATTCTGAACAAATTTATTTTTGTTCCACATGACAACGCATAATTTTTTCACATTGCCTAGATGTCTTCCTGCATTATTGCAAGCCCAACCCCTTTTTTGGTTCAAATTTCTACTGTGTGTAATCGTTTCTTTTTTTCTTGTGCAACACTGATTGGTTTCACTGCTGTTAGAGAAATTTGAGGAGAGTTTGCAGCAGGCAAGCCAATAGAAGTAAGAGACTCTAAAGTATTGTTTCAGCAGTTTCAGTACTCATAAAGTAGGGTATATTTTGACAATTTACAAGCATACTCCCCACTATAGTTATACTCATTATTCTTAGATTTAAACTCACCAAAAATACCAAAACATTCCATATACAGAATTTTAGAATATGAACTAAGATTTGGTTAAGTATTTTTAAATTTTTTGTACAATTAAAGGCTCACAGATCACAGAATGGTTTGGGTTGTGAGGGACCATAAAGATCATCTAGTTCCAACCTCCCTGCCACGGGCCAGGACACCTTCCCATGACTACATCCATTGGTTGACAGCTGAATAGGAAAGTATATTTACAAATGGCAAAAACTCTTCAGTGACTGTTTTAATGTTAATGTAAACTAAACTATCAGTAAACTCTATCAGAACATAATAAACTTTATTTTAAAATAAACCAAAATCTTATTTAATTCTCTGGAAAGCTTTGACATCCTATGAATGTCCTTATTATATAGAATATTGTGAATTTAAAGTTTTGTGCAGTTTGCCATGATGAAAGCAATAGTTGAAGTTTGTTGAATTTAACCAGTCAGTTCTCAGGATCTTTTAAGACATCAGACACTTCAGCTAAATAAATTACCTAATTGGTTGTACAGCCTGGTATATTGGGTTTACTTTTTAAAATGTAGTTTTACACAATAAAGAATTTAGTAGGGTTGTTTGGTTGTCATTATTGGAGGCAGGTTTAATTTTCTAAGGTTTGTTTCAAATATGAAATTGAGGTAAAAACCATGGAGTGCTTTATCACGCAGTTGTACTAGCTGAAGTTAGTTCTGCTATGCTTCTTAGCTTGTAGGAGATGAAAGTTACTCGGTTGTGTCCTGTGGTCTTTTAATCTCATTTTAACAGCTTATGAATTAATTTATTTTCTCACATGAAAAGAACTATAATCACAAGTGGTTATTTAATATGTAACAGTCATGTATTTGCAACTGATACAAATTTAATCGAAAAGTCTCATCTGCCTTATGTTGTTGCTATGTAATCAGCCAGATAAGATTGGAGAGGTTTTTATGGCAATAGCTATGGCAATAGCCCATACCTAAGCCCGTTTTAAATGCACGAAGCAAACATTCATTCCTTCTTCCGACTCCTTTTGCAATAAGCTATATATTTCTGATCTTATATGTAGGTGCTACTACTTTCATTATAGTGAATGTTTTATGGAGACTACATTACATAGGCCTTTTTTTGTCTATATCATGCTACCTATTTTTAGGGGAGAGTATTTTTTATTTATTTATTTATTTATTTATTTATTGTGTGTAGGAATAATAAGAAAGTGATGGGCAGGCAGAGAAGTGAAATCTTAGAGTAGGCTTTTAAAATTCAGACTGCCCTTGACTGTACTCCTTATCGGGAAACAGTAGCATAATTAAGACACAGAAACATTGATGTTGCTCTGCTAACAAGGAAAAAATAGAATGACTATGCTTTAATTAACTTTTTTGGGAATCACAACTAGTGAGAAACAGCCTCTTGTAGACCATTTTGTGAAAGAGCAAGCACCTGGGAAAGAGCGGCACCAGATTTCACCTGATTTGCAGCAGATTTGTGTTAATATATATATTAACACAATCATTAATAGAGCAGGTTAACTATTTTCGCTTTGATTAAGGGCCCTTGGGCTAATCAATACGGTTAACTTTTTCAGTGACAGAAAGTGTGGAAAAATTCCTGAACTCTAAAGAAGAAAAAAAGATGACCAGTAAAAAGTGGAAATCTTTTCTACCTCCAACCCAGTTTGGTAGAACATTCTATTAATAGATCAACAGATTTCATTTAGAGCCAAATTTTTCCTTGTATGAACTCACCCTACTGATTCCAGTGGGAGTTCGACATTCACATCCGCGGGCAGAATTTGACTTTTTAAGTATTGGTAATCTCTGATCTTGGTTTCTGATAGCCTGCTGAGAGAGCTGACTAATACATGTAAAAAGACTTGTCTGTCGTTTTATGCCTCTAAAGTACAGAATTGAGGTCAGACTAGAACATTTTTAGGAGATTGCTCTTTATCAGTTTATCAGAAATGAGAATGGGACTTGAGCTTTTAGAAGGAGATCTAAACATTAATGTTTAAGTACATTAATGACTAAGTGTCATAGTCATTGCAGGGACTCTGACATTTAACATGCCTTTTTGTTTTAAGTTTGCCTTATAAACACAGCACATATACTAGTCTGATGATAAAGTATTAACATTCCTGGACATGGCATTAAATCAAAGATGCTCTTGAACTGTTGTGATTCTGTTCAAAAGTCATCTTTCTTTAATAACCTGGAAATGGAAATCTTTATCCAAGGGGGAAAAAAACAAAACAAAAACCCAAACCACAATGCAAGTAACACTTTTTACTGTGGGACCATTTTATTCAGGCTTTCCTAAGTAAACGTGGCTCAGGGAAGTGGGTGGCTAAAGGGAGAAAAAGCATATCCAAGGAGTATTTATAACAGAAATCTGATTTGCTATGTGTAGTCTGCTATTGAAGCGTTTCTGTGTAAAGCTAAAGGACATACCAGAAGTGAATATATAACCAGAGACACGTGTTCAGTGGGACAGGAGAGGAGGGAAAAGGGAGAAGGAGTGCTAGAAAAGAGTTTTAAATTTGTCTGCTTTCTGTGAGGAGGCATTTTTTTTCCATGAAGAGACATTTGCCAGTATTATGTTCTTAATGAAATCTTTTCTTAAAACATTGACTCTCCTATTCCTGGGAATGTATTTTCGTGTTGTAACTATCAAGTGTGCAGATTCTGTAATGATAATGTTACTATGACACGGGCAAATCAATGAGCTAAATAAAATCAATTTATCAAGCTCATATGCTGGTACACAGCAATTATTTAGGGACTGCTTGAAGCAGGGAGTGCAATGAATGTCAGATTGCCTGGGATATTTATCAGTGACCCATTGCACTATATTTTTCTCATTTTAATCTTTATCTATTTAAAGCCTAATAGAGTTTTATTTCATTTTTTTGTCCAAGGTTAACCCGTAATAAAACCTTATAATTGCTACTTAGCACTCTTATAGTGCTTCTCATGTTCTACATAGTATGAGTTAATCTTCTCAGCTTCTTTCTGAGATTGCAATAGAAGTAATATTATCCCCAAACTACAAATAGGGCAATTGAATCAGTGAAACTAATTTGTCCAGACAGCAATGCCACTCAAATTATTTTTATTCTCTTTAGCTTTTACCTGCAAATTGTTTTATTTTAGCTGTCTTCGATTATCCAGAGGATTAAGAATGACAGTTTCCATGGGTTTCGGCAGGAGCCACAGCCACTCATTTATCTCCCAGAGCCGCAGCCTGCTCTTCCCTCAGGATGGGGCAGGGCATCCTGCCACCCCGAAGGGTTTCAGCCCGCGTGCCTGGGAGGGCGGGCACTGCTCCTGGCACAGTTTCGCAGCCTGTGTCTGGTGCTGCTCATTGTTCAAGTTTTATTTAATTGTCTCCTTTTCAGCATTTTGTTTCAGTATTCTTTCTTCCTAAGTTAGCTTAAAAAGTAAAGTGTTCTGGCTTGCGTTCTACTGAAATCTGCCGTTCCCTTCTCTGGCATTGCTGAAGGATGTCCTTGTTCGATGGAAGAAGTCTGGCAATTTCCACCTCAAGATTTTGGCTTGGGGTTTCACCCACCCCCACTCCCCACACATCATACAGTGGTGGTGAAAAGATGAAGATGGGAATTGCAATATTAATTCAAGAATTGGAAAACATAGTTTCTGGCGAAACACTTTAGCAAGACATCTGACCTGCATTCTTCTGGAGGCTGGGCACCGGATGGACCGTAATAACTCCTTTTGGCCTTAAGCTCTATGAAAATCTTTGTTCCCTTTGCTAGAGATAATAATTATCAATTTTATGAGGCTAAACATTATGAAATATATACATGATAAATTTAAAGACATGTTGGCAAATTGTAAGTAAATATGATCTTTCCTGTTGGGGAAGAGAAAATAGAGATTCCTGATCTGTATCAGCTTTTTGTTACAAAAGTTAAGAGGAGTTTTTGAAGCTTCTCATCTGAATTGTTTTAATGTTGGTTGAGTGTAAGAACACAATCCGTGTCTTCGTAGTGTCTAAGCTAAGTTTTTATATAGCCATGCGAGGAATCTATATTTTTCCTCCTGAGATACAGTCTGCCCACTGATGTCTGGAAGCTTGAGGTGTTTTGAGGTATCACAATACAGCTGTTGCAATCTTTCTGGTTTAAACTGCTTTCTCTTTTTTTTGTCAGTGAAATACTACATTTGCGCTTAAAATACCGTGCTGCCTTACAACACAATAGAGATTTACTTTGTAGTAATTGTTTTCTGAGGGCAAGAAGAACTTCTGTGAGTCTCTATTACCTGAAAGAGCTTTTGGTAAGGAACATGGGTTATTCAACTTTTTATGTTTCTATGTATCTAGTATACATTGTTCACAAGTTAAATAATAGAGATAGATAATGTGTTATTTATGGTTTAAAAACAGGTTTGACTGAGGTTCCGCAACCTAAGCATATATATCTTTTCAAGTGCTTTTAGCTTTAATAATGCTGAATGAAAACATACTAAAGGAAAAATTTCCTTTGTAAAAATTCCTTTATATTTTCTGTGTCCTTCATGTAGTGTGTGTTAGACTTTCAGATTACACTTTGAAATGCTTCAAGTTACCTGCAGTTCCTAGGCACTTCATCTCTTGATTTGCCACATGGGTTTCTTGCTTCTTGGTTGCAAAGTAACTGAGTAACTGACTTTGATTATGTGGAAAAATTGGTGCAGAACTGTTGATGAACACGTTAGCTGTGATAGGCTTTGGCATGTCATGGTTACAGTTGTTCTAGCAGACTGAATTACAAGCTAAATTTGCTCATTTACTTCTCCTCCTCCATGGGGGAGAACACAATTTCAGAATAAATGGCAAGGCACTAGCATAGATTATATCTGTTCATAGATCATAAAACTGCATATCAGCTGTTGATTTTTAAAAAAATAAATCAAGAATTCATAGTAACAAAGTGATGTGTGTTTCCGGATATGGACATCTGTTTATTAGTGTGCTTCTGTTTATTAAATTAGACATCTTCATTAAATAATTTTTTTCTAGATGTAACATTGATACAAATCATAGATTTTTCCCTTGAAAGTTCAGAAAAGAAGAAAATTAATACCTGGCATTAGTTAGTTTTTTATTTGTTCTATTCAAATTTTAATATCCAATTCATAGGAAATAACTTTTGAAAAATTTTATGTTTTATAAGGTTCAGAAATACAGGATTCAGAATGGGATAGGACTTAAAGGGCACTTGATTTTTCTTTCTCTCCTGTTGTCTTCTATTTGAACTATCTTTATCCCAGAAGAGGATTTATATTCTACTCCAGTGCATTCTTGCTTGGTCATTTCTGAGTTTATAAAAATATATGGGATGGAAAATCAAATCTGCTAAAATCCATTTTGTTTCAACACCACCTGTCCCCAGGAGCACTAGAATCAAATAAAAATACAGTCTGAGTTTAAAAGGAAGCTAAGTGTAGCATATTGAGCTAGCAGCTGACAATCCCAAGTTTCAATGAAATTTGAATCAGAATACACTAAATCCATCAGAGAAGAAAAGGACTCATTTTGAATGAAAAAGATGGAGACTGCTAAACTGTCCTGGGTAGAATGTGTCAGTTTGTTCCACCTTGTACTGTTTTAAATATAAAACCTGAAAATAGGTTCTGGCCCATGCATGCTTACCCACTCAGACACTAAGGAAGCTGAGGTGAGGAAACATCAGCGCTGGGAACTTGCTGCAGCCCAGGTGTGGGAGAGCCGCTCACCTGACTGTGCAAATGGAACCGGCTCTGATTCAGATGCAGCTGCTGCTGGTGTAAAAAAAAACGCAATATAAATTCATCTGACACAGGAGAGCTTTTGTCCCTAACCCATGTCATATTTTCATCATGGTGCCAGATGTCCTTTTCTTTCTCTTTCACTGGTTATGAGAAGTGAGGTTTAACATAGACCTGTGCTAGCCAGAGACTCTTCCATATGAGGGAATTCTTCATGAAAATGCCAGGCTGGCATGAGGCTACTGCCCTACATTAGTGCCACTCACAGACCATGGAAACAGACTTGCTTTGTAGGCACAGTTGGCCTTTTCTTGAAATATACTTCATATCAAGTGTCAGAAACATCCATGGTGGAACATATAAGGAGATGGACTTTTCATGCTCATAATTCTGAACGTACATAAGTCTGAGTACACACATACATAAGATGAGTACACTCATCTTCAAGAAGGGCAAGGAGGACCCAGGGAACTACAGGTCACTCAGCCTCTTCTCAATCCCTGGGAAGGTGATGGAGCAGCTAATCTATGAAACCATCTCCAGGCACATGAAGGACAAGAAAGTTCCACTGGAGGCAAGTCACTAATGGGGTATCAGAATGGTTGATACCGGCTCAATATTGTTTTACATCTGCATTAATAAACTAAAGCCTGGGACAGAGCACACTCTCATTAAGATGATACAAAAGTGGGAGGAACAACCAAAACACCAGATGGTTGTGCTGCCATTCAAAGGGACCTTGATAGTATGGAGAATTACACTGACAGGAATCTCATGAAGTTCAACAAGGAGAAAAGCTAAGTCCTGTGTCCTGGGAGAAATAACCGCAGGCGACAGTACACACTTGGGACCAATCGGCCAGAAAGAAGCTCTGCAGAGAAGGGCCTTGGTGTCCTGGTAGACAAAAGCTGACTGTAAGTCTCCATGGCAGCCAACAGCACCCTGGGCTGCATTAGGCAGAGTATTGCCAGTAAGTTGAGGGAGGTGACCCTTCCTCTCTGCTCAGCATTGGTGAGGGCACATCTGGAGTGCTGGCTCCAGAGCTGGCTGCCCAGTACAAGAGAGAGATCAACTTCACTGGAACAAGTCCAATGCAGGGCTGCAAATATGGTTACGGGACTGAAGCATCTTTCTTATGAGGAGAGACTGAGAGAACTTGAACTGCTCAGCCTTGAGAACAGGCAGATCGAGATCATACCAATGTGTATAAATACCTGATGGGAGGGAATGAAGAAGAAGCAGCTAGACTCTTCTCAGTACTGTCCACCAACAGAACAAGAGGCCATGGGCACAAATTAAAAACCATGAAATTCCATATGAATACAAGAAGACACCTGTGAGTGGTCAAACACTGTAACAGATTGCCCAGAGAGGCTGTAGAGTCTCCATCTTTGGACATATTAGAGACCTGTCTGGACATGGTCCTGGGTAACCTGCTTCTCACTGGCTCTGCTCTGAGCAGGGGAGCTGGACCAGGTGATCTCAAGAGGTGCCTTCCAACTTCAGCCATCCTGTGATTATATGTTTCTGCAATATTAATGTTAACTCTGTTTTTAGGAGTTCTGGATCTGGTACTTGATTTGTTATTTTCTTTTAGAGATAATTAAAGTTACTAGTATGTTCAAATGAAATGACATGCTATAATAATTGATTAAATCTTCTTAGGCTATAACCTGTCTACAAAATTATCAATACAACAAAGCCATATTACCCACCCTAAAAAACAGGAGATTGATGGCAAACCAATTTCATAATTATTCATTTGTCTTTACTTAGAATCTTTTTTTTTTTCTTTTTTCTTTTTTTCCATTTTTGCAGCATATTTTTCAGGACAGTTTTATGAAAGTGAACACATTTCTTTAGTGCATGCCTTTGCAATGATTTTCACAAGTAGACATACAAAATATATGTAGAAACTCTTATGCATTTAATCACTAATAACAGTAAGAAGTTTGTGTTCTAGCCTTCAGTTTACATAGATATCCAAGCCTGTATGCTCTTGAAAAGTTGACTAGGATGTGCAAAACATTTAATTACTAAATATAGTTGCTACAATGTTTAGCCCTAAAGTCTAGATGTGAACTGCCTAAATAGTAACTACCATTGCTGGAAAACTAGTAATGATTTTCAAATTATTGTTATTTTTATTTGAGGTTTTTTTCCCTCCTTTTTTAAAAGGTTGATAAGAAATGTTTTAAATTCCTTGGATTGAAGCTTGTAAAAAATGACCTTTAGTGAAAGAGGAATAGCATTTGCTATCTCTGGGAAAAACTGGCTTTGGGATCAATTTTTGATTTCCCATGTTGTGCTCAAAGCAAACCCATATAGTGTTCAATTCAAAGCCTGGTGTTGCTGTAATTGCCAGTACATACAATCTGAGAAGAAAAACTAAAGACTACACTGAATTGCCTTTAACATCTTAGATGGGCATCTGTGCCTGTTTCATCCATAACCAAAAAGAAACTCATTTCCAGAAGCTAGTGTTGAACATTTAAAGTATTTGGTGTGTTGGTAAAATGAATTTTGTCTCCTTTAACTTCTCTGTCCAACCAAAGAAGGGTATTTTTCTGTATGTACTGCTGAGATTCATGGTCCCTCCTTCCATGAGCATGGGAGACATTAATGAGTTTTGAACTTTAGTCATGTGTTCAGGTTGAGGACAATATAGTTGGAAAGCAATATTACACTATAGTTGTAGCGTAATTGTTTATACATGGTCTCGCAGAGATTTTTCTAAACTGATAAACATAAATCTAAGTGTTGTTAAGGCTACATGAAGGACAAAACTTACACAAAAAAATAATCTGCTCCTAAGCTATTTTTCACTGCAGAAATATTTCTGATAAGTAGGAGCCAATAAGAATAGTGACTGTATTTTAAATCACAATTGAAGAGCTCAATTACTTGTTTTAACTTTGGGATTGAGCAGTTGTGTAACAATTGCAGATAAGTAATTATTAGATGGTATCTGTTTATTTAATACAATTTTTAAGACAAATACAGCTAAGCTCAGTCTCAGTACTACTGAGATGTATATAAGAATATACCACTTCATATGTGCATGCTGTTATTTTCCTTTCATCAGTGTGGCGAATGCTAAGCAATGATGATTTCTTGCTCTCAATACAGCTGCATAATTGCTGTTGGTTCTATCAAGGCACTGAGATTGTCTGTTCTGGACTACATCTAAACATACATGGTAGGTGTTGGGATCAGTAGGAATAAACACAGTAAGAGTAAAAAGCAGTTTTTATGACCCACTGACATTTTACAGTATCAAACAATAAATAAAAGCCAGCCTGTATTTTTTTTTTCTCTGTGCATAAGGAACAAGTACTGTTCCAAGAATACAGTTCCTCTTCAGGGTGTATTTTCTAAGGGACATCGTGCGATTTAGTCACACTATTCCATTAACTCCAGTGGGCCAGAAGTTACAGGCACTTGATTTAATTTTGGTTGGATTACTGAATTCTGTGTTTGACTTGTTAGTGAGCTGTTGCACATGTGGTTGGGGGGTTGGGTGTGAGTGGGTGTGGGTGTTAAGAAATGGAGAATGTGCATTGTAGATTCAATGTTTCTTCCTGAATTTTCAGTTACAAATTTTGTGATGGTAACTCCCTGAAGCTAGCAAGGTATATAATATCTCTATTATTATTGAAATAAGTTTGTTTACTATTTACTCTTCCACTCAAATGATTCATGAATTTCCTTTCATATTTCATGGAATTGATTTATGGATCCTAAAAAAAACCAAACAAACAAACCAAAAACCTTTTCATGGCATTGACAAAAGCCATCTCACTTTGGTGAATCTTTAAATATGAAGACCTCGACTTGTTTTTATTTTGTCTCTTTTCTGAACATTGGGAAGCCTCCAAAGAGGAAGTCAGTGCTCTTCCATGTGTTAGGGATCACTAAATAAAAGAAAGAAAGGAAAAAAACCACTAGTATGGCATGTGAAATGTGAAAGGAAGGCATATTTAATCAGTATTAGTAGAGTTGGTATTCTGGAAAGAGGTGAGTGCTGTGTGGTGGCTTTTGCTACCTTGAAACCTCATACCCAAAGCACAAACATATTTAATGGAAAATACACCAAAAAAGACCTGCAAAGAATTTGAGAGGCTTAGCCTGCGTGTTCTAAAATTTGTAAGAAACCTATCTGCACTTACTGACACTAGACTAAAATCCTTTTGGATTTGAAGTTCCAGCCCTAAATAGAAAACATGTCACGTTAGGAAACACCAAGAGGATAACCAGTAAGGAAGAGATCTGGCTTGGTACTGAGCAGTAGAAGTTCAAAACATTGCTATCATAATAGAGATCATTATAAACTAAAGGTCAGCATCCCTGCAGGGACAAAAAATAACCCAAAAAATCTGCCACAGCAATGTTCAGTTTTCAGAAAGGAAACTACACACAAATGTGGAAGCCTGCTGGAAAGGAACCAAAAGGGCATAGCATGTGAAGACAGCATGGAGACACTGCACTGGAAACTGAAAACAAATCTATACTGTCAAAATGGACTCTTATAAGAACGAGAAAGGTGGGGTGGCCAAAGAAGAGAATAAAGAAAGCTATGTGAAGTGAAAATACCTAGAACAAATTGTCATGATTAAGAGCACCAAATCACCAGAATCAGATGAGTCAAGTGTTCTAAAGGAAGTATAAAATAGGTCTAACTATTAACAGTATTTTTGTGTTTAAAATTATTTTTTGTGAGGAATGGGAGGGGGCAAATACGGTGGTAGTTTTTAAGTAGTGCATCTATTCAGGCCCATGGACTTACAAATCAGGAAATCTGGGGAAGAATATACTGTAGAAGAGACAATATAGCTTTTATAAAAGTAGGTGTGCCTTACATCTCCTAGTGTGCCTTGAAGGAAACATGAGCACATCGATAAGGAGGTATGGGCCATTTAGCATTCCAAAAGGATTTTAAGAAGGTTTCTCAGCAAAGAAACTAAGTTCCTGTGAGATAACGGAGAAGGTCTTCATGTGGATAAGTAATCAATTATCTGGTAATTTCCTGTAAAAGATGGAAAACAAAAGGCAGAGGTCAGTTTTCCCAGGGAGGGAGATGATTGATTGTGGTCCAGAAGGTCTACATTGTCCAGAATGTATATGAATGAACTGGAAAGGAAAATTAATAATACAGCAGCACATCTTGTTGAAGATACACAAACCTATTGAAAGTACTTAAGATGAGGACAGGTTGCAAACAGCTATAGAAAAACCTCACTGTACTGACTGTCAGCAAAGTGATGGCAGATGAAATCAAGTGCTGATAAATCTCAAGCTATCCCAACTTTACATACACAGTAATGAGCTCTCCTTTAGCCCTTTCAAACTTTCCTTTAGCACTTATGAAAGAGATCTTGGAGTCATAACAGACAGTCCTCTGAAAACGTCACATCAATACTCAGGACTGTTCAGAAAGCCAAATGAAAAGCTAGGAATTACTGAAAAAGCAGAAAATATCATGATGCCATGGTGTAAGTCCCTGTTGTATGCATATCGAGTATTCTAGGCAGTATTTTGTATCCCAAATCTAAAAAAGATTATAGCAGATTAGATAAAAGTTATCAAAAGCTCCTATATAAGGACAAAATAAACAGTAGGAATCAGGTTTGTCTTGTGTGATTCCACATCTGCCAAGCAGCTGTCTGCATGTGAGCTAGTTGCTTAGGCTCCCAATACAGTCAATGAAAATCTGCTCTGTTCAGCTTTTGCAATTGAGAATGTGATTCATGCCATCCTATAGTAAAACCTTATGTTACGTTCAACTCCTGGTTTTCATGAGTTATTGAATATAAAGGGACCATATGGTGACTTGCTCAGATGTAAATACCTTATAGATATCCACATTTAATTGAATATATCTCAGTATTTGTATCTTAAACATGGAAGAAGGAAAAAGTATGATGGAAAGTTTTTAGAATCTGCAACGGCACAAAGAGTGTCCATTGGGAATGGCTGATCACTGTCTCTCATGAGCTAAGAATTAGGGATGGTCTCAAGTGGGTGTGAAGCAATAGGTTTAAGAAAAGCAAAAAAAAGTTGGTTCTTCAACTTAAAGATTGAGCTTACCATAGGTATTTTGACTGGTAAAAGCCTATGTTAGTTCAAAAAGTGAAGTAGATAATTTCATGGAAGACGGATCCATCAAGATCTGATTGACATTGTAATACAGCTGCTGGCTCCAGAATCTCTGAGACCCGAATTGCTGAGCTGGAAGAGTACAGCAAGGAGCAGGGAAGCCGGTGCTTTCCCTTACCTTCTTCCCTAAGCAATTGTGTTGGCTACTATCAGACAAGGGACTGGGCGAGATGCGCTTTTCATCTGACTGGTTGTGGCCACCATATGTTCTAGATTTTCAATATTTGGCTGGTTACGGTGTCTGTGGTATGTGTCTTCAGGAGTTCTTGCTAATTTTCCAAGGCATTTTAAAATATTTTCTAACAGGACTGTACGGATCATTTAAAATCCAATCTACCACCTACAGTATCACATACCATTGAAAATCTTTCTTGTGTAAGGACAGTTATAATGAAGATAATTTGGGGCTGTTTCTCCTATTGCTGTTCACACTGAGAAGTCATTTACCTCCTGAGCAATTTAATTGGTTCAAATTGGTCTCGTTGTGGTAGTGGTACACTATTCACCATGTATATTTGTTTTTAAATTACCAACAGTACAGTTCTCTACATTTTTGTGATACAAAAATGCAGTATGTATAGTACTTTTTATGCAGAAGGAAAAAAAGAGAAAAATTAATCAGCCTTATACTATACAAACTGATTATTAAAAGTATAAATATTTCCGTAAAACATTTCAATCATACTGATGAAAATCACAATCCAGTAGAAATTCTAAATTTCTGCTTCTACAGATGACAAGTACTATAGAAGATATAGAGATTATTACTATTTATTAAACTTGTTTGAACACTCATTTAAAAAAAAAAAAAAAGGCCTCTCATTATTTCACTTACTCTAAAACAAAAACCTAGCTCTAGACTCATGTATGTTGACTGGTGGACTGGTTGTCTGTGATAAACTGTTGCTTAACACAGCCTTATAGTCGCTGACCTATTTAATCATACAATGTTGTATGCCAAATGTTTCTATGGATATTTTTTTCTTTTCTGTCTACAGTTTTTAATTGCAAGCTTACTGGCATTAATTAGATAGCTGTGCATTGAGTAACATTCTTTTTTTGTTGTTGCTGCTTCTTATGTTTTGGTTTGTCTAACTCATAAAAATGCTGTAAAAATTCAGGCTTAGTAATAACAGAATACAGAATATCAAATTTAAAGATGGTGAAAAAGCTGTTATATTTTGTATTTTGAGGGCAGCAGATACTTTTTTTTTTTACTTCCATATGTATTTCTATTATTTGATTACTTTTCTTGTGATTTGCTTCTGTGCCTTAGCCTTTCTGTTCTGTAAAATAATTTACACTTAAAAACCGTATTGACTAATTATGAAGGATCTTATGTTTCACCTTAATTTAGGTGTAATGATTGTGTGATTTACCTAATCATTTATATCAAGCTTCAAGTGAGACCAGTACTTTCAAATAATTAGTCTGAAATCAGCCAGAAACTTAAGTGTATCTTTAAAAACAAGTGGTTTATAAGCTTAGGACTGTGTGCTTTGCCTAAGCAAGGTAGTTTTCAAAGCAAGCCTGATCCTATTGCCATGCAAATTATTACAAAAATTGACTTGGATTAATGCAGGAATTGCACTAGAGTACATTGTAGCATGGGAACTGATCTTTGCATCCATTGATCTGCAATCTATCAGTATTTTTTATTTTATACAGATGTATTTATTGTATATAATTTTAAAAATTTATTATATATTATTTTTATTGTATATTATATAAATATACACACATGTATATGTATATTTATATATACAACGTGGGTATTGGTAACACTAGCTGTTTCTCTGCTCTTGGAAACCAAGCAATACTGGAGGGACAGAGTTGGCCATCCCAAGTATAAGCCACAGAGTCACAGCCAAGAACCTTGGGCCACTGAAACTAACAAGTCACAGAAAAAAAGCAGAAAAATAATTATTTACAAGTGAAGTGTTCACACAGTGGTATACACCAGAAGGCTGCGCTACCATTCAGTGAGATCTGGACAGGCTAGAGAATTGGAGAGGAACCAAATGAAGTTCAACAAGGGCAAGTGTAGGGTCCTGCACCTAGGGAGGAATAACCCCAAGCACCACCACAGGTTAGGGGTTGACCTGCTGGGAAGCAGCACTGTGGAGAAGGACCACCTCCCAGGGAGGTGGTTGAGTCCCTGTCCCTGGAGGTATTTAAAAGAAGGATAGGTGAGGTGCTTAAGGACATGGTTTAGTGGTGGGATGGCAAGGTTAAGGTTAGCGGTTGGACTTGATGATCTTAAAGGTCTTTTCCAACCTAGATGATTCTATGATTCTATGATTCTATGACCAGGGAGTCCTGGTGGACAACAAGTTATCTATGAGGCAGCAGTGTGCCCTTGAGACAAGGCCAATGGTACCCTGGGGGGCGTTAAGAAGACCGTGGTCAAGGGAGATTATCCTCCCCCTCTACTCTTCCCCAGTGAGGCCACATCTGGAGTGCTGTGTCCAGTTCTGGGCTCCCCAGGTCAAGAAAGACAGGGAACTACTGAAGAGAGTCCAGCGGAAGACTACAAGGATGATGAAGGGGCTGGAGCATCTCTCGTATGAGGAAAGGCTGAGAGAGCTAGGTCTGTTTAGTCTGGAGAAGAGAAGACTGAGAGGGGATCTCATCAATGCTTATAAATATCCAAAGGGCAGGTGTCAAGAGGATGGGACTAGACTCTTTTCAGTGGTGCCCAGCAACAGGCCAAGGGGCAACGGGCACAAACTGGAACACAGGAAGTTCCATCTCAATATGAGGAAAAACTTCTTTACTGTGAGCGTGACAGAGCTCTGGAACAGGCTGCCCAGAGAGGTTGTGGAGTCTCTTTCTCTGGAGATACTAAAAACTCGCCTGGATGTGATCCTGTGCAAACTGTTCTAGGTGATCCTGCTCTCGCAGGGGGGTTGGACTAGATGATCTCCAGAGGTCCCTTCCAACCCCTACCATTCTGTGATATATGTCTTCAGCCTTTGAGGCCTTTACCTTACAAGAACAAATGTCTATTTTTAAAGTATGTTGTTTGTTCTCTGAATTCAGTTGCTAACTAAAATGATCAGGGTAAGCACATATATAACTGTGGGATAAAATGTAACATGCAAGCTCTTTTCCTTGTCTTTGTATCACAGACCTTGCTCTACGCCACACTGTAAATCAGTATTCCCTCCAGTAATGTCAGTTGTGTTCCAGCTGTATAAAACTAGTGAAATCGAAAAGTCAACTGTTATGTCATGAATTTGATGTATGCCTCTCTTCTCACACCGTGGTACTTGCATCGTTCTCTGCACTTTCCTTTACAAAACGCACATCACTTCTGATTGTGTATTTTACAGATTTATTGTTAGAGTAATTCACTGTACATGAGTGCCACTTAGTCTAACTCCTTATGTTGTAGGGTCATTTAACATAATTAGTGGAAGTCAAGTCTGGTTTTGAAAGACATTTGAGGAGCAATTTTTCAATGATGTTTACCTTCAGTGTAGTTCATGGCTTTCTGATGTCTGAATATCTTCACACCATTTACTCTTAAGGTTCGCGGGGACATTGGATGGGCTTTTTTCGACCTTTTTTGCATCACATGTTGATGAAATGATTACTAGGCAATAATTTCAGGTTATTTGATGATCTAAAATGAGATGCAGACCACATGTGGTCTGTATTAAAAATGCTGAGAGAAAGGAGCTAGTAAAGCAAGTAAATTATCCTGCCTTTGTGCCTGTGTGCAGACATCATATGGCAATAAAAAGTGCTCCTGAAAATGACACAATTTTTCCCTTAGAAATGGCTCATTGTTACATTTTGACATATTTTATCATGTTAAAGATTCATAAATGTCTCCTTAGAAAGGACAGACATGGAACAGTGGAAGATCTGCCTAAAGATTCATCTCTTCAATAGAGTCGTGGTGCCCTGAATTTATTTGAATTTACTCAGATGCATTGTGGAAGCATCATCATCAAGAAATTTGTAACTAGCAGCTTCTGGTTTTCACATACATTACTGCAATTATTTGCTAAACTGCTCTTATGCATAGTTTTAAAGGTTATCTTACAAGATACATAATTTTGTTTCTTCTGAAATATGAGTCATATAGGCCAATTTAGACTTCATAGAAAAAAAGGGTTTGGTGGTTTTGGTTTTTGGTTTTGGTTTTGTTTTTTTTCCCATTACTAACATTATAACATTCAAGATACCCAGGGCAAGATCATGGCCTTAGTGAGATCTGTAATAGTTTTATCATTGCTTCTCTTTTTTTTTCATCCGTTGTATTTGCAAACAGAAGTCTTCCTCTGTTTTCATGTGTTAAGCAGCACTTATCACTCCCATCCCCCGCAAGAAACACATGCTACACACATCTAAAGGATGAGACAGGAGAGAAACATGCTCTGGGAGCACTTTCCAGTGGGTGTGCTGGTTAGAGATTTGGCTTAACTGGCCAAAAATTGCTATGAAGTATCCAACTTTATATCATCTTCTGAAATGCTGGACCTTACACCTGAGACCTAAAGTCCATATGAAGTTATATAAAAACTGGTAACTGTATTATGACCAGTACACTCCTTCCTTTCAGCTTGACATGGAATACCTTTGCATTAATAATCAGCTGGTAGCAGACCCTATAGTTTTTGAAGTTAGTGCTTATCTTTATGTTTAATTCACACAGGTTTATCGAGCAGAAATTGTACCTCTTAAAGAAAAGGTGCACCAAGTCAATGAGCTCGCTCGCCGTTTCACTCCCTCTGATATTCAACTCTCCCAGTACAATCTCAGCTGTGTGGAAGACCTGAACACAAGGTGGAAGGTGCTACAGGTACATTTCCCATGACTTTTTTCTCTATGCTGTATTTAATTAAATATTTTTTATTTCTGTGTGCTTGTTTTTGCTCTGTGGAATAGCACCAAAAGTGTTCTAAGGAATGAAAGATGAAGCAGGCTTTCAGTAATGGTGTCTCTATGAGAAAATAGAGGATGAGGCTTTGGGCAACCTGGTCTAGTGGAGGGTGTCCCTGCCCATGGCAGGGAGGTTGGAACTAGATGGGCTTTGAGGTCCCTTCCAACCCCAGCCATTCTATGTGATTCTATGATTCTATGAAAATAGGAGTTAAAACCGATTCTTGTATTTGTCAAGTAGAAATCAGGTAAGCCAGTTTGTCATATGGCTAAAATTGTCATACAGTTAAAATACTTAATATTTTATTTACCTTTTAATATCTATATTTATCAATTCTTGCTGCCAAATATATAATGTGATCATTTTTTTAACTGGCTTATCTATGTTTTACAGATATTTTTATGGTTTATATAGGAGATTTACATAAGACGGTTTACTTCTGCTGCTTCATTCATTTTCCTATTGTTTAAATAAATTTCAGGAGCAGCAGCTTTAAATAAATTTCTCATAGGCAGATTCATGATTTTGTGCAATGGAACCTTTAAAATCGCACCTGTAGAATCAATTATAAAATTACAAGACCTTACATGCATTCAGGTAAGTAGCAGGACTTGGTATTGCAAGTAAAACTGTTCAGAAAGGAATTTTATAAATTGAGTTCTAATGTGGGAAAATATTAAGATGTATTATGAAATTCAGGTGAACATCAACTGTAAGTTATAAATACTGAAAAATTTACAAATTCTTTGAATATTTTTTTTATTCACATTTATATCACTTAAATTTTAGGTTATTTTGTGTTATCTTGTGATAAAGACTTCAAATATGTGAACTTTTTCCAAAATGCACTGTATCTTAGTTTAGAATTTTAGGAACAGAGTACATGAGAAAGCATATGTAAGCCTGCATGCACTGATACATGGTGATGTAGGTCCCACAGCAGGGGAGTAATGTTATAATTAAATGAAGGTAAAATCAATTAAATTAACTTCGTTAAGTGCTGGATTTTACTCACTGTTTCATTTTTTGCTACATCACTGCTTCACATTTTGAAATTTTGTAGTTACCTTTAAATATTGCTAATATGTAGAAGTATGGAGGTTAATGAAGAGTTTTGCCTTCATTGTAAAAACCAAACATTAGCAATGGACGAAAATGAACCAGTTCCCTCTTGTCCTACATACAGATAAAAGGTCATGGTGCTGTCAACTCTAATAGTCAGTAGGAGGCTATTGCTTCTTTATTGCTTCTCCAAAAGAAATCTCACAGCTCTGTGACATCTCCAGTTTATCACAGTTCATGCAAATACTAACAGGATTTTTTTTTTCTTTTTCCTAAATCAGCAGTTTGCAGTGAGAGTGCTGCTTTAAGTAAAAGATCATTAGTTCTAGATCTTTGTTCATTAATATCCACTTTTCCCCAGACCCTCACGGTAGAGCTCAGGTAACATTATTAAAGCAAATCAACAGAAATCTGGAAGAGAAAATGAATATACCCAAAATGTTTATCCCACATATGAGGGAAATCACATCTGGTTCTTTTTTTAAAAAACAACAGCTGATTGAGTTAACAAATTTGCCATGACTCATTGAAAAATACCTTATTTCACTAACCATGTAGTTAACTAAGTTCCAGTGGTTTGCTGAAATACTTCATTACTTCAAGAAACAAGGGAAAGCAGGAAGATTTTTCAGAGTGAAAGAATCTATGGTGTGGAAAAGTCAAACAAAACTGAGAGAAAGCCTGAGATAAGTGTTTTGTTGTCATCGTTCATGAAAGCATTAGACAGAGGGCCAACTTGACATGGTAGACCGTTTAAAAATATATAGGGCAAATCACATGTTCACACACATTTCAAAGATAATATGCTCTTTTTCCACAGAGTAAAGGAAGCGTTGTGAACAGTTCACTTTTCGCTGTAAATTATTGTCTCAATTTATCATATCTAGTGTTTGGAAAACTAAGTGTTTCATCTTCTGTGAAGATAGATACTTGGAGACAGTATGTCAGAGTGAGATGTTAGAGCTGATAGAACAGAAAGATGATTGGAATATTATGGTCTAATCTCTTTTTTTGTGTTTACCTAAATGTCATCTGGAAGATAGGGAGAGCAAGGTGAAAACACTCCAGTAGATTTTTAAACACATCCTGAGGGGAAAAGACATAAGTATCTTTGAAGGATTATCATGTGCAAAAGGCCAGGATGTGACCAGTGGAAAGAAGAGGAGCACATCTGTTCCTATAACATAATTTTTCCCCCTAAGAGGGAGCAGAGTTTGAGACATATTGAGAGGCAGAGCTCATTTTTGTTAGAATAGAATAGAATAGAATAGAATAGAATAGAATAGAATAGAATAGAATAGTTCCATTGGAAGGGATGTACAACAATTATCTGGCCCAACTGTTCTACATATGAAGTCTGCTGGACATTGACACTCACACCTGAGTGGCACTTTTTAGACTATTATGTATTGTTCTGTGTTAGAGTTAGACTTACATATGTAATAAGTGTGATACTATTTATAGAAAACTGAAATTTTGGCCACTCAATAGGAAAAGCAAAAATACAAATAATTTTTGTTTCATGCAAAACCATTCTACTTCCAAGACAGGTTCCTATTTTTTGTTTCTGGTTTTCAATTTGACTGCTAGGATTTTTTTTCATTCTTTTTTTTTTTTTTTTTTTTTTTTTTACTAATTGCATTTCTTGTAATGTCACATAAAATATTTCCTTAATACTTTAGGCCTTTCACCAATTTTTCTATTGATTTCAGCCTTCTATGTATTTTCATGTGTCTTTATTTTATAGTATCCATATTTTCTCTTTCGCTTTATTAATTCCTTTTTTTCCCAAAAGTGTTTCTTTCTGTGAGCCTTCACTCCTCCACCTTTCCCCATCTTACTTCTCTTATTTCTATGATGGTTTTTTTTGTTCTTCCCTTTTTTCTCCAGCTGTAATGTTTCTTAGTTTACTTGTCTTTTCCCCCCCCCTCAAAGTTAAATCTCTCTCTCTCTCTTTGTCATATTCCTAATGGGGAAAATATTTCTTACCCATGCATCCCATTTCCTGGAAAATATCACTGCAGGAAAATCATAAAACAGAGGCTTCTGTGATATTGCTTGCCAGAAATATACCCATTCTTGGTTATGTGTGGGAAAAGTACATGAGGACATAAGGTTTATCAGATCTGAAATAACAGTGAATTCTAGTGTTATGAGAAAGTTGCAGAAAGCATTGTGTGGAGGATGAAATGATGTCTTGTTTGTTGCTTTATTAACACTGAGACTTTCATAAGATCAAAGGAGGAAATGTACCATTTTAAACAAAATCTTACAGAGATTTAGTATTATATTCATTTTACAAACAGAAGAATAAGACAAAACTGTATTCGCTCATTTGAAGTATTGTGGTGTTGCGTGAGATAATTAGTGAATAGTATCAAATTGCTGCAGAATCTTTGAAGAACTTCATTTATATTTATGCAATAACACATTTGCCATTAATTTACCTTTTTTCTATTCAGTTTTGGTCAATATGCACTGAGTATTACTGGAAGAAAATTGTATGGAAAGGAAGGTTAACTATGACAGGGTATCAAGGAGACAAATATTTAAACTTAGAAACATAGATATTTCATTTTAGAAATTCTTACAGGCTCAACCAATCCTGGTTTTGAAGTGTTGTGTGAAAGTATATTTCATTAATGAAAGCTAACTCATTCAGCTCAATCACTGAAAACTATATTATCATCATTTGTAGAGTTTAAGCAATGTGAAAGTAATTAGCTTCATGCCTTTAAAAGAGTAGTTTTGAGGAAAATATGCTGTTTATTTTTTCATTTTTCTTAAACATAAAAGGACATGAAATCTCTCCAGGGAGCTATTTGTTATGAATTTCAGAAGGGCCTCTCACGTTCAGATCCTGTGTGCTTCAAACAGTATGGGTAATGAGAGCATCTGGGGAAAAACATGTCTTGCAAACTCTTGCTTACTTCCAGTTGACATTTGAGGAGCCAGGGAGACCAGACTGGCAGGAGTTATATCCACTTCACTTTGGTCAGAGATCCGGCTGGTCAAAAGGCAAAGCCTCTGACATGGAAAAGAATTTCTAAGTAACCCATGGGAAACATAGCCTTCAGTTATCAAGAAAGATTTTTTTGGTTTAAATCAAATTGTATCTACTCTTATTTAGAATAGTACCCCTAATAAGCTGAAAATAGAAGTACAACTGTCTTTCATCCAAAAAATGTATCTGTTAAGAGATTTTGCCATGGTATTTATATTCCAGTGCTTTTAATTTAGCAAGCTGTAATGAACTGCAGTCATTTGTCAGTGGGCGTCTCTGTCCATAATAGCAGCCCAGACTGTCTAGTTTGCAAAACTAAGCAAGCTGGAGGAAGGACATAAAATGGCTAGAGCTAAAACAGCCCAAACCCTGCAGATATAGATAGATGATATAGATAGATATAGATATATAGATGTACACACACATACAAACGCACAGATATACACACACACGCACGTGCGCGCACATTTATGGTTGGATTGGATGATCTTAAAGGTCTTTTCCAACCTAAAGGATTCTATGATTCTTTTCCAACCTAAAGGATTCTATGATTCTATACTTTCCATATATAAAGTGTGACTGTAAAGAATCATTAGCTGTAACTTCAGTGTGGTTCCTAACTCCTCAGCCCATCTTGCACCGGTAGCAAAGATTCTCTAGCATGTGGGGATTTGAAGATTGATGTGACGCAGAAGTATGCTGCCCCTTGTTAAAGGGTCCAGCCGCAACTGCTCTTCTGCTCCCTCAAAGAGCACTCTCTGCTCGCAGGAGCTGCTGAAGGAACATCAGGCTTTTAACACCACTGCAGGCAGTTATCTAAAGTTGTATCATAGTCATATTTTATTCTGCTGAGGAAAGGCTCTTTCTTTACTGAGCTGTGTAATGCAGGCTATTGTAATAAGTATCACTGCAATGAGTTATTTGAAAAAACCAGCATCTTCTCGGTGCTTCACAAATATTAGCTGGTTCTTCAAATCCATGGTGAGAAAGATGAGTGAACCTTACCATCTATGTTTGCAAAGGAACTAACATCAAGAATATAAAAGCAAAAGGGAAATCCCTTCCTTCCCGAAATCAATGTGAAATTGTGACTGCGCATCTGAGTCTTGCTGGCCTCCATATGTAAATGTCCCACCCAATATTAATGATAGATGGTTTCAAATATTTGTTTAGATCCAGCAAATCTCTCAAAGGCTGAGTCACTGAGTCACGGGCATGCTGGGCAGCAGTCCTCAGCTCACACCCTGCTTTTGGTAGGGGATGGGCACCAGGGCAAATTAGTTGCATCAAAATATAAGTGGAAAACAGCACTGAGGTATTATAGTAGCTTTTAGGTTTGGGTTTGGGTTTTTTTAACATATGTTACTTCACCTTCTCTCCTCCATGCCTTCTTCAAGAAAAAAATCCTCAGAAAAGAAGCTAAATAACAGCAAAAACATGTATGTAAAAGAAATGTCTTTTCAAGTCTCTCACAGTTGAATTGAAACAAGTTTACCAAATTCTCAAGTCCTTTTCTATTATTTCTACATGCATAGTGTGGTAATAGTTTCAGAAAGTATACTTCAGGTCTAAGCCATGTAATTAAGATTTTAATGTGAATAAGGATATTCTCTTACATCATTTTTTCCTAAAGAAAAACAACAGTTCAGTTGTCCAATTGTTACTGCATAGGAATCTCATACAGGAAGGCCCTAGTCATATAATTGAAAGGAAAATCTGCCTTAAATTTTGTATATCTTACATTACAAGAACAATTATTTATTCCAAATTAAACGATGAGTGCAAATTGGGGGAATATTAGAAGTGGATAGATTGGCAGATGATGCAACAGTTGGAAGAAAGATGCTTCTTCCTCTGCAGGAGATGAAGAATTGTCTTGTGTATAAGAATGTGCCATATAAAAGGCCGTTAGATTTTTATATTTGAGCATTAGTGTCTTACTATTACCTTAGTAGTTTGTCTTTCCATTGTGCCATTTCATTAATTTTAATAATTAATTTGTTTCTATTTGTTTGCTTTTCCTCTTTTTTAAACTATGTTTTGACTTACATGATCTGTAAGTAGTTGACAAAAACAGGAGATAAGTTTTCTAAATCAATGGACCCAAAATTCTAGTTCATCTATAATTACATTAATTAAGGAATTTCTAAAGTCATCGTTCTTTTCAACCTAGATACTTGAAATTATTTTAGTAGTTGCAGATTTCAGTTTACCAGCAGAGGGAGATTTTGATCCTTTTTGGAAGTTGAGTTTTCCCAGCAGGCTCTTTAGATAAAATGTTGTTTTGTATATTCCATGAGAACTGGAACTTCTGCCAAAACCACAGTTGTCATGGCTCTTTAATGGTCTCTTATTTATTTAATTGGCTGTGCCATTTGGCTTCAGAAGTCTTATATCCATGTATTTTTCTTAATTTCTGTTAGCTTGAGTCTCAGTTTTGCTCAATGTTTGTCTGCAAAAATATACGTATAGATTCATTTTACAGTCATTCATTCTTTAGAGATCCTATTTATTTCTGTAAGCTAGTAGAGGAAGGCCAGCTGTCTGGATTGGGATTCAGTTCTTCTAATGAGCAGTGTGTGTCAAAAATGAGAAAGATTCCTTCCTAAATTAGGAGGACAACATCATTGTTCTATGTGGCATGTTTAGGGCAGTCAACGAAAGAAAGTGTGTATGTAAGTATAAACAGGCATGGTTGTCATCAACAGCCATGCCAGCAGGAAAACTAATAAAACCACGTTAAAGTTATGATGTTCTGTGTGATAAATTTCAATTTGTTGAAACTGTGAAAGCTTTGGTCATTATTTTTTTATGGAAGATACATTAATTTTAGAGTTTTGTTATCCTTTTTTGGCTTCCTTTACTGGGGAATTTTGTCCTCTATGAAGATTAGTTTTGAAGAGCCATGCAGAAGAACAGCAATTTAGCCTACTTTATATTCTCATTTCAATATACATATGTAGATTTCTTTTGATGTAATTTTTTTGTTTCTCATATAGATGTGTATGGGTATATGGGATTATAAAAAACTGAGTTACATTGTTTATAAGTACAAAGAAAAGCACTTAAAAATTATCAAATGCAAGAAAATATGTTACACTTGCAACCTGAATTTAGCACGCTGTTGTACAATCTTTGCATATACAATAGATTCTGTAAGTTCTCCAATTTATCTGGTTGATGGATAAATGATAGGAAGAGAATGGGCATATTAGTTGATATATGTTAGTCTTGTTTCCTTGTAAAATAAGACTTGCACGATTCACTTCCACCTGTCAGCAGTTATAGATTACGTTTGGCAGTGCACATCTATATGAGTCACACCAGATTATATTTAGGCTACTGTGGAAAACTGAGGTTACGATACTGTTGAAAATGTATACACTGGAAAACAACATCCACTAGCTCTGTTGCTTTTTAGTCAAGCAGTTTTAGCTAATTCGTTCAGTTTATGGCTATTTACTAGCCAGCATTGACACTGTGCTGAAGGTGGAATTGTTCATATTCTTCAGTGTTCATGATCCATAATACCTGAGCATCTGAAAAACATTAAAGTCTCTTTGAAAAGGAAACTGAAAGTGACATTTGGAGAATTAAAGCTCTGAGTTTCAATCCTACAAAGATATGTAGACTCTGGCAGTTAGGAGTTTTTCTCTTGGATACTAAAATTGCACAAATAGCTTCATTTTTTTCTTGTCCAAATTGAGAGGATACATCCTGATTTTGTTCAACAACTTTTTAGGTGTATGACCTAATTCCAATCAGCTATTTTTAGGCTGTTCATTATGAAAATTAGTGTAGTTTTAAGGTAAGAACATGTGAGGGTGAAAAGGTGGGAAGTGCACAAAGTTAGCAGCAGTCAGAATAGTAAATGCAAACAAGGACAAAATGAAAACGAACCTTGCAACTGTAAGTCATTCTCCAATCCTGACTTCCACATTGCAGGTCCTTTTCCTTGCCAAAATGTTATCAACTGTCAGAGCTCATAATTCATGGATTAGATTTTAAAATACGATAGACTAGGACAAGATTGCGTAGGGTCGGGTAGGGTGGGATACATTGTCAGCTATCTGCTGACACCAGAAGGATGATGAGTCTCAGCAATTTCTGGTTCTGCTCCATACCCTGGAGGGGACATCCTCTGCTGACACAGATCGTCTGTCCATTCATCCCTGCTTGGTTTGAAGCGGGGTTAAAGCAGACGTGCAAAGTTTGCTTTGAATGTGGAACACATTTGTCGCAGATAGATTGTTCACGGAATTTAAGAGCTGTCCTGTAAAGGCTCTCTCTAATGTGATTTTCAGCAGCTTGTAACTCAATGAAACCTTAATGAATATCCTTGGAAGCGGTATAAAACCTCTTAGATTCCAAGTCCTGGTGCCAAAGTATTGTTAAAGGTTTTAGAGGGAGAGAATGTAAAACTGGCAAAAATTATTGCTCTTTCTCCTCATTTTTGCTAATCCTTTATTCTGAAATGCTGTGATTTTTTTTTAAGAAGAAGCTTCATTTAAAGTCATAAAAAGCCCAAGGTAGAGAAATAATATGCAAATTTCCAGGGCAAAAGGTTAATGTTAGCCATTTTTTTTTTCTTTGTGAAATCATTTTGTGTCTTTCTGACATATCAATTACATATTCTATCACTGCAGATATTTTTATGTCAGGCTGTCTACTTTTAGGTTACAGACAGCCTTTACAGTCTTGAGGCTATGCACTGTTGTGTGCTATATTTTCCAAATCTTTTTGCTTCAGTAAGACTTTAAGCTAAGTAAGATATTTTTGCCATTTTATAAAGTACTGATAACAATAGTGTTTTAAATACTAAAAATGTCAGTAGCACTAAGTTGTGACGCAGTTTTAAAGCCAGCCCCTGTAGATGATAATGTGTGTCATTTTCATAATATTTTCACAAGGGGGTCCCTAAAATTTCCATTGTGGTTTTTATCACACCTTGAATAAAGCTGAACATTGTGTCCTTCTATAGAAAATTCTGGGCAGTCTGCAAGTCGGGTAGTGGTATGTTAACTGCATAGGAGGGCACTTTATAATTCAAATGGCTCAGCTGCTGGTATGTATTATATTATGTGGTTAAATGTTTTTTTATAAAATGCTTCCTGATTTGGATCCACCTGGGTCAACATAGGCAAAGGAGTTATTTCAAGATGCTCGTTGCTTCCTGTGGCTCATCTACACCATTCAGTTCTTGTGCTTGCTGTTACTTTATAAAAAACTGAAACTGCAATAACCTTTAGAAATGCACACCTTAGTTGCAGAACAAACATAGTATATGGCTCTTGACCCAGAGCTCACAATTTAGGGTTTTATTCATATTAATTTGTTATTTCTTTTGTACCTGGAGAATCATAGCAACGTCCAAATCCTGTGTTACGGAAATTAATTCTTTAGGGTATGCCATTTTGTTTGGGAAGCCTCAAGTGTGCAGGTTGAAGACTCAGTCTTTCTCTTCCATTTTCTTAGGTGTTCAAAGTTGCTTCTCTGCCATAGCTCAGGTCGTTTTAAAACAAAATTAATGACATGGCTAATTAGCATTAATCAATCTCAAAAAATAAGCCTAAGTCTACATTTGTAGATAGTATATTCATTGTGTTGGATGTTTTCACTTTAATCCCTCTGATTTCTTATATTGATCTCAAGTGTTTTGTGTCCTTTTCCCCTAATACCATCATTTATGACTCTTTTTCATCTGTAAAAACAATGAGTTCTGTCCTACTTATCTGCCACACAGCTGATAATACAGCGCTGTTTCAGCAGTGCAGTGAATTTTTGGGTATTCAGAGGAAATAGAAGAATGTGTCTTCCATAAAATAGCTTTGTGTTTCTTGTATATCCCAGCATTTCAGTTCCTTATCTCAAAACATCACATTTCAAATCCTGAATTGACTTTGTCTGTACTTTTGCCAGCCAAAGACCTAAGATAACTGAATTTGGTTTGCACATCAGTTGTCCTAGCTGGCTGCAATATATCCCTAAATCTGGCTAGGTTTACCTTTAAAGAGAAAGGGTTTACAATTTTCTCCTAAACCCTTCATAACTTTATTCATCTGTGAATGACATATGAAATACTGTCAGACCAGTGTGGTCTGTTGCAGATGTCATGCGGGCTTCCTCTTTTAAAAAGTCAAGATCTAATCCTTTTTCTTCACCGGTGAATAGGAGGTCAACTCTCAGCAAAAAAAAAACTTTCTGAAAGGCAGAGACAAATCCAATTTTATGATCACCACTTTTCTCTCTCAGTACTGTGCCCCTGCATCATTAGACTGTGCTCAGTAATTCCTATAACTGATGGGATAAGCCTGTGACGTTTAACAGCGCCAGGTCGTGCCGATTATTTTAGCTTTGCCAATGACACCCTAAATAATTTTTCAGATTATTCTAACTACCTTGTGCATGAATTTACATGTTTTTAGATAAGAATGCATTTATGGATCAGAAAGGGACGTTATGAAACTTAGTTAAATTAGAATGAAATTGTGTTGATTTTATGTAAATCATAGTAGCCTTTTAATTTTACTATAGTTCTGATAGTTTGCATAGTCTAAGAGTCTGTCCCATTGCCTAGAAAAAGGGGTCAGAGAAACAAACTCTATTTCATGTAAGTTTGTGTTCGTATTTATTGTTATACAGGCCGAGGTCCCCGAATCACAACTGACAGTGTGTCTGTGATGTGAGCTGCACTACAGTACATGGAAAGGGCCTTGGACACAAACTATCTTGTATTATTCAGCATGTTTATTGAAAGCATGGCTATATTTAAGGCAAAAATGGATGTTGTAAAATCTACTTCTGTTACTCTGTGAACCTATTCCAGAAAACAAATCACAGACTCTTTAACGTAACATTTACATGCTATTATATGGTATTCAGTGGTAACACTGCTCTGTAAAATAAAGGGTATGAGGCAGATTTTAGACTGGTATGTAGGAACTTAAGCCATCGGGGCCGTTGGCTTTGTCCGCTCTGCCATCCCTCACAGCTGTACTGTTATCCCTGTCGAGCTCGCATAGCTCAGATATCCTTGTATGACCCAAGAGCAACATTTGTGCCTTTTTGTGCCAGAAGGAAAACCCTTTATTGTATAGTTTATCAAAGAACATCCTAGGAAAGATGTAAAAGCTGAAAGAACAAAAAGCCTGATTTGCTGTTTTTAGAAAGCTAATCAATTCTTAAACCTTTAGATAGGAAATATCCTTTGTTCCTGATCCTTCTAGCTCTTCGGATGAGTAGTCCAGAAAAGATGTATTCACAGTCATACACAAAGTAGATTTCATGAGCTCCTGGGCTATATTATTTACATGATCAGTATATTCACACAGCAGTGTTACTGCTTACAGATACTGTATTTCACTGTCTTTCTCATATTCAGACAGGCTCTAGCTTGCCAGAACTTTTTAATTTTTTTATTTTTTTTCTGAATGAGCGTATAACTAACAGATGTTTGTTTTTGGCTCCATGTCTACATTCTTTGAAAGCTGGAGAATTAAATTGCTGACATTCAGACAACACTAATTCACATATCCAGGGAGCCTAATTTGCTATCCCTGAGATCCTGATTCTTGGTGTTCACGGGTTTAAAAACCATTTCAGTGACACAATGTAAGAATAGGCTGGGGAGTTTCAATAGTATGCTCCTGCTAAACATAATCACATTTTATAAACATCTGCGTCATTACTGCTGTGATTCATCTCTAAGCTGTATACAGCTGTGTTTCCAGTTTCAATTAACAGTCCCTTAATTGCATATCCAGCTCATGTTACTAATTTAGTTAATTTATTCATAATTAAGAGTATTCTATTTTCTACGAAGGTTTATTGAGCTTAGTACATTATAAAAAATAAAAAACCCCTAAGGCTGAGGGATTTCGATTCTTACAATAGTCACATCAGAACAAAAATGTCATTCACTCACCTAGAGGAGGAAGACAAGATATAAGGGACATTTTTTTTCTTTTCTCACAGTGGAATGGGAAACCTTTGCAAGGGTTTTGCTTTGTGTTTGAAAGCAAATGACAGTATGCCTATGTTCTGTTCTCCTTATTTTTGCCCTTCTTCCTTTCACCCAAATGTAGCGTAATTCTATAGTTTAGACTGATACAACAGGGTTTAATATGTAAGAAGCAATGATAACACTAAAAAGGGTGGTACAAGACCAGAGGTATGTAGGAGGCACGAATCATCCTGTCTCATGCATTTTTGTCCTCTAACATTTATATTTTAGAGTACAATGTATTTAAAAGAACTTGTGTGATTAGGAACTGTGAGATAACTTAACAATTAAGGCTGAGACACATTCAGGTGGAAGATAAGGCCTGTCTCAGTAATATTATTTATCAAAGAAGCATTTGCTTTTTAGAAAATATGTTTTCTATATCAGTACAAGAGTATTGTGTGCAAGATGCTTTAGAAATCCTAGAAAAAAGCCTTCTTGCAGTTGTCCACAAGCTGATGAAGTCATTCACTTACCATTTTAGCAGGATTGGTTACAACTCTCCAATACTTTGTAAATGCACTCATACTTTCTTCTCCATTATCTTTACAAGCCCAGCTGGGATATTTATTCTAGGAAATGTCTACAATATGCATGATATATATAAACGGATCTCTAAAAAGACAAAAAAAACCCCCAGCTTTCTGACTTACTTTAGTATAAAAAATATTTTGATACTTGTATGTTATCAGTGAGGCAGTGAGCAGAACATTGAACTTCAGCATCCCTTTCTGGGAAAGAAAAGAGGGAGAAATACAGGACAACCTTCCTTCTTTAAAACCAAAAATATTTGTTAGTTGTTTGAGATAAATATTGTTTCCCGAGTAGACTATCGCATTGCTATAATTTGAAGTAAACATAGGGATCTGTAAGTTGTACGGAAAACATTGAAATAGTCTGATCAATATGTCTCAAGCAGAGCTGCAGGTTTTTAATGACAGCTGCTGAATCCCTTCTGCTGAAAAATCACAGTTGTCTGCTGCTTTTTCCTTTAATCTTCCCCTTCCTGCAATCTCCTTGATGCTCTTTTCAGTTTCTCTCATTGCTCTTTTTTCTCCTTGAAGCTTCCTTTCTTCCTCTTCATATAAGCTTCTCCTTGTCTGTCATTCCATCTACAATCACACTGCTACTTTTTCAAAAAAGGCTAGGAAGAAAATCATTAAACAAACAAATAGAAAACACAACCAGAAAATTTATAATCTAACGTGAGAAGAAAAGAAAGAGAGGGAGAGAGGAACAGTGGAATACAAGGTGCAGGTGAGGTAGGCTTTCAGTTGTGGCAGTTTTATGAATCACAACTTTTACTTTTCCCGAGGTATCTGATCTTAAATCAGAGTTAGTGAAAGATACAGACATGCTCTAAGCAGACTTCTAAAGCTCTTCAAAGCAGACAGTCTCATAATTTTCTTTTCTTTTACTTGTCAAATATTAATGCTGGAATGTAATCTTGTGAAGATAATAAAAGTTTGAACCATTTCAACCTTTTAGCTGCATACTCTGTGTATTTGGCAAATAGAATGACAGTTGCAGTGCTAACCTTGCTGTATGAATTCCAGGCTGCCCCACCTTTTTTGATTAAAATGGTGATTAGGGTTAAAGGAGATTATAGCAATTTGCCAGGGTCCTGTTTCACTGCAAGCTCAAGGTAAGAGAGGGTGATTCAAGTGCCTGCAGAAAGATAGATTACCACGAGTTGATCAATCTTCAAGCTTCTATGGATTTTTACTACCTGCGTTATTTGCGTATATTCTCCAGATTGTACTATGTGAGAAGGGAAATGCATTCATTTTCTGTACACAGAAAAAAAGTTAATAATTTTCTCCCTCCAAAGACAGATGGGTCTACAGAAGGGAGCACATAGGTCTTTTAAATTTTATCATATTATTATCATACTCTGGAAGGTTTTTTCTTCTTTTCCTTTTTCTTACTGTACATAAAATGAAAAGGCAGTTGTATCTTGTACTTCAAATGGTAGGTTTAAACCCTGTGGAGGTCTATATGCATGTAAAACTATGTGAATTTGTATTTTAAAGAAAATTGCACATGATTTCCTTATTTGTCTAGAGAGATGCCTGAGCCACAAGTTGGAAATAAATGTAATAGCCAGATCTTGAATCATCTTCCTGTTTAACTTAAGCTTTTCAGATCAAGGTTTTGCATTTAGATCATTAGCAAGATCAGGTTGCAGTTCTGAACCCTCAATTTCATGACATTAGACACAGGATTACTGTCCATGTTTTTTCCCAGAAGAGGACTTCGTGCATGCAGTATTAGGAAAAATTCAGTTATTTTTTTATTTTCTGCATACTTTTACTGACAGAAAAGAAAATAAATAGCTGTCATGAAAATCTTGGTACATTTTTGTGTGTTTCAGTTTTGTGTCTTCAGCCTCAGAGGACAATTTTATTCTTAGTATACTCTCAGAACTCCTGAGGGACCTGGAGCAGAAGATATACCATACCCATGTAGTGGTACTCTCGATAGCACACGAGTACAGTATTCCTGTGCTCACAGTTGCTGCCTCTTACAGAATAAGCTGTTGAAATGACCAGCTCCAGATTTCAGTTCTGAATGCCCCATTGGTTTAGTCATCATTTGTTCTACTACAGCATATATCTGTTTTAATAGGGAAATCAGCGTCTTCTGCAAAAAATCTTAGTCTTGAACTGTACTTCAGTTATTTTCATTTTTATTTTCCCACAAAGAGTAATTCTTCAAAGACTGCTCTCTGATCCTAAGTAATGCAGTAACAGGCTTTCCAGCTATCTGGACATGTCTTTCAGGGGATCAGCCAGTCCCTAAAATGTTTATGTTAAATGTTTACTTGTTACGTAAAACAAGTGGTGTGATTTTGCATCACTCTCATGTGGGAAATAGATCTGTATTTAACCGACCACTAAAACAGCCCAGCCTGGGCCTGACCAAGAAAGAAATCAGTCAGTAACAGATCAAGCAAGGGAGAGGGATTATTTAGGCTACTAGAAGATAGAAGCATTGCCGTTATGAGAAAGCAATTTGCCCCTCTGATGGGACGCCTGCATCTGCTCCTGAATGTAAGCGCACGTGCTGCGTCCCTCACCTATGCTGGTCCTCTTTGCTTCAACGGAAGGCACATATAAAGTCAGCAGGATTTATCTCCCTGTTTCCTGGTCATGTCAATCCGTTATCCTTCACTTGTGGAAAATCTTCAAAGGTTCTTGGCCTGTTATACTGAATGAATAAGTCTGCAGATTTGAAAACCTAGATTTGTTTCTGAGGTTTTTGTGTGTGCTGTCTTCCCACTCTGAGGATTGTATAAATCCCATTAAAGCAGCAGACTCTCCAACTACTTCAGCAGGTTTTTGGGTTTGGTTCTGGGGGTTTTGTTGGTTTTTTTTTCTTTTTTCCTCCAATATGCATAGGTGAACTTCTGGAATTTTAATTATGTCTGTATCAGATGAGCTGCAGAAATGTAAAAGGGTTTGAGGTGAGATTTAATTTTAGATAGCAGCTTAATTAAGTGCATTTGTAAAAACTAGAGCAACTTTAATTAAATGTGTCTACATTAATTTAGTTATTTAATTGAAAATTTATTGGGATAGTCCTTACAATTTATAACTTTTCCTGTTTGAGGATTTTAAATAACAGATCATAGTAATAAATAAAAAGAAAAAAACCCACCTGTATTTAAGCTGTTTGCTCGATTTCTACCAGCCTTTTTCAAAGAGCAGAAAGGGTTTTTTTCTCCTAAATACTTATTCTGGTTTATAGATTTTATAACAAGATTGGATATCTGAAAACTAAACCTATAAATGATGATTGAAGAACTATTTCTCTCTTCTCATAGGTGTTGGGGTTGGTTTGTTTTTACCTCACATCAGCTTTTGTCCCTCTTTCAATGTCCTATCAACGCTGGCTTGCACAACTACAAAACTACCACTCGCAAGACTTTCCAGGGCAGAGGTGTGTTGGGGTTAGTTGTGATGCACAGGGAAAGCTCTTTGAGTTCTGGGGCTGCAAGATTCTGTGCTCTCAGAGGTGTAAGAAGCAGGGGAGCAGGTCGGGTAAGGAGAGCAGTGGCCCGTGACACTTTTGTCATTTTACAGTATTTCTGGGAGCCTGCACATTTCCAGCACAGCAGGTAGCTTCTCTCGGGTTCCCCACTCTGCTCTGAGAGATGTCAAGAGACAGAGAGGGTGGAGCGCTGCGTTTCCTTAAAGCAGGGTGTGCGGCTGTTTAAATGAAACCCTGTATTGTGTGTCCACCTTCTCTCACCCAACAACAAGAGAAAAGGTTAGCCTAATTTCTTTTCACAGTTGGGTCTACCTGAAGTAGAAATATATAATATATGTATTACACTAAGTATTATATATAAATTACAATTCATTCCAACTGACCTTCCATTTCTGAACCTATACCAATGATCACAATCTTCCAGTGATAGCACCCAGAATTTCCAGTAGTATATGCTTTCCTCTAATTGAAATTATTTCCACTGCCCTAGATTTCCCTTAGGCTTGAAAAGTGAATTCCATTGCTACTTGCCAAAGAGACTGTTCATACTAATTTTCTTTTCCTTCCCAACACCTATTGCATGCATCAGTTGCATAAGTGGTAATTTGAAGCCTTTTTAGCACAGCTGGATATTTTTCATTGATTCTTTTAATCTGAGAATCATTCATTAGAGTTCCTTCATCTTTTTGTCTGCAGTGCACTTTATCTACAGAATGCTGGGATCTGTAGAACAAAATAGAACAAAATGTACAAGGACTTCAAGTCCTTCCAGTGTCATATCTGGCAGGTTATAAATTTGAGACAGAGCAAACAACCCCATTTGCTTGCCTTCCTTCAGGTACCTATTTATCTTAATTTATTCCGTACTGACAAAGAAACTATGAGAAGTTGGACTTGATTGTTCCAATCCTCCTTCTTGCGATTTGCATTACTACTACCATTCCAAATGTTCTTTAAAATACATACTTATAAAAATACAGGCTGGCATTTAGAAAGGCTCAGGTTTGCTTTTCAGTACACACATGAATATTATGGTCTCTGTCCCACAACTTCACCCTTTCCATCAGGGTGATATATAGAACTTCTACTTATCTCCTGTTCCTCATTTTAGGAAAAAACAAATTTGCCATCATGACCAACACTATTTTTTCAAGAATAAATTAAATGTAATTAATTAAATTGTAATTAAATGTTTTGTAAAAAAATTAATGTGTTATTGGGAGGGACCACTAAGCGATTTTTTAAATTATTACGAATTTTAAAGTGTAAAGACTTTTGAAATTATCTAAGCAAAACTATAGTTTCTTTAAAATAACCTTGCTTTCTGTTCCATTTTTTCCTCAATATTTTAATTTTACATCCTAGGAAATGTAACCACATTTTCTGCTCAGCTTTGCCACTACAAATACAAAAATCATGTGTGAGTACTTAGCATGCGTAATATAAATAGTTGACATTGTCAACGAAAATAATATACGTGAAATAAAGTACTCACTGTTTAGGTGAGTAAAAAAAAGTGAGCTTTCTTGGAAGTGTTGGAGTGAAATTTAAGTGTTAGTCAAACTTTCAGTTATATCTCCTTTTCCACACAGCAAAAGACTAATTTAGCAGCCTTCAGCAAGAACACTTATCTCTAAGATGGTCAAACCTCAGACCTACTTGTTATTTGGGGAGCATTACCTGATTTCCTTCACCTAATTAACTGATGGGAATTCTTGACTAAATGATTGATTTGAGGGGATAGACTTTCTGTACTTATTTTATTTGCTGTCATTGAAATGCTTTATTTGTGGTACAACAGGTTCTTTGAAGTGGAGTTTGATTGCTATCTGTTCTTAAATTGTTCAGTGAAATAAACAGCAAGAAGTAACGTTCCATAAAGGTGCAGTGTACTATGTAAAACGGGAAGTTGGGGAGGACATTAGGTTTTTGAACTCATGAGCCATTTTTCTCAATGGTAGGGAGTGCTTCTAAATGAACCAAAATAACTTTTTCAAAAGAAGGTCTGAAGTAATGAACAACATCGTTATGATCTCAACCTACTCGGCCAACTTATACGATGGGTGGTGCTGCTGCTAGGACGGTTGCTGTAGTTTCAGTGTCTCTGATAGCTGATGTAACGTCTGCAGGCTGTTAGAGCTATAAAATGACAAATCCAGAAAGTGGGGTCGATTGTGCTCCTTCTTAAAATAATATGCATTTATTTTAAAGGCTGCTTGCTCTAACAAAGAGTTCACATTCAAATATTTTGTATTACCTGACTGGTATAGAACATTTCTAGTTAGTAATAATAATAGTGTCTTCTACAGTAATAATTTGAAGGACCACATTTCTTCTGTATGAAAAATGTTTATCCTAAGTCATTTCATAGGCACTCATTATTAATTATTGTAATAAAGGCTATCCTTCAGCTCTTTCGGAAGTGTTTTGCTTCATGGCCCCTGTGTCCAGGTACATTTCAGCCATACCACCTGTTCTTGAACACAAAGGGAGATGCCCAGGCCTGAACATTTGTTAATCTTCAATGTTAACACACTGTTGAACTTCAGAATGGTCAAGATTCAAGAGGCGTCAAATTGGCAGCTTATTCTATAGCTTTGAAGCACTGCTGAAGTGAAAGAACTTTGGCTTTCTACCAAGAATGAAGCAGGTGCTCGGTTGCAATTAATCGTGATGTGTATTTCGCTTTTCCTTTAAAATAATAAATAATATTCAGGTCTGATTATTAGTAATGTGCCTTGGATATTACAAAATTATACAGTCTCCTTGATTTGCAAAAGGTGGTCTGATCAACAAGATTTTTTCTCTGTGCTTACTGCTACTCCATTCACTCTTGTTAATTCTCACTGTTTAGTAGGAAGCATTTAACTGAATATTTGTTCTGTCATTCTTTACAGCTAAGATCACAGTCTGGCCAACAGCCAGACCTATTAAGATCTTACGATGAGAAGTGTCTTAGTATCCTAAGAATAAGTTCATAGTGTATGAAATACAATTTTTAGAACATGACATGCAGTGTTCCTAATATTCTCTAGTTAAGTGCATCCTGGTAACGCAAGGAAACCTGTAAACAGATCATTTAATCTGCATTTATACATATAAACAGAAGAATTCTTAAAGGTTAAGGTCAGAACATTTTGAATATGGATACTATAGCTAATATGAATCTAGCAGGGAAGAAATGTTAGCTGCCAGCATAGCAGTTGGTGAATGGTTTCCCAATTAATAAGAAAATCCCACGTCTGTTGTTAAACAATTTCAAGTGCTCATAATAGTGACAGAAAACTGGCAGGCAAAATGGTTTTGCTGATGTAGGTGTCGAGATTAGTACTGCATTTTCTCAAGGGAACAATGTTTGAACAAGTCCAAGGTTTCACTTTAAAACTTTTAAAACTAGGAAAAAAAAAAAAAAAAAGAGGCTATGTTAAGATGCTATCTTTTGACAGTCTAACTTAACTTTGAAGCTGCTCTTCACGTTTCCAGTGTTATTGATTCTATCTTGAACAGTAATGCAGACACAAATGAGTGATTGTAACGCTCTGGATATACCTCACTTCTGTAGCTTTAGAGGACGTAGTCATGACTGTGTACTATAAAAGTGCATAGACAATGCTGCTGAACCTGTACTGGATCAAGGACAGGAGAAATGTTGGTCCTGCAGTGAATTAGTTCTCTAGAAGTGAATTTGCTTGTGTCTCCTTGACTCAGTGTATTAAAGCTTGTGCAGCTGGATGTGAAAAACAAACACAACCACACACACACACACTGTTTTAAAAATGTGATATTTCATCAGTTATTTTCCAGAAGGCCTTCAGAGGTCTTCAGACAGTTCAGATTTTTGCTGGTTAGAAAATGGCTTCACAAAAATGTTTTGGAGTTTCTGGTAGTCCTATTGAAGCAAACACAGCTTAAGTTTAATTTGTCTCTTGCTCACCAGTGTTCAGTACTTTTATAGATATTATTCTATACTTAAGCAGACCATATTTTTTATAAAGTTTTCTAACCGTAGTCAGAGTAATATAAGTTCTAGGATGGTTTTGGAAGGAAAGAAGTTGTTGTATATGTATACTCCTACGCATATGTTTATGCACACATATCAAAACACATTTTCTGACAACATGGGAAAATAAAATATGTTCAAAAGCTGACAAGCAGGTATATAATTTTTTCTTGCAGTATTAGGTTATCACAACAGCCACAGATGAATGGCTGGGAAAAAAACTGTCAAATTGTTTTAAATCCAACAAGTGCCTTTGTATAGACTTTGAAAGTTTTCCCAGTTTCAGTGGAAAGTATTTCAGATTGCTGCGAAAAAAATCACAAGTTGCAATGATTTTTATTTCTAGGCAGCACAGAAACCAGGACAATTGTTCCATATTATAAGTTTGATTGGTGGGTACTGCAGTCAAAACATTGAACCATGTGGACTTCATGAAACAGAAACACAAGGTGTCCTTGTTGTTGAGCCACAATTGGAGTTCCCATGTTTGCACAGGTCAGCAATGAGGCATCTTATTCTAAAAAAAAAAAAAAAAAAAGTGAACTGGAGAGGGCAGAAAAGGAAATTTTTCAAGAAGCCTAACCTGTAAGTTGCTGTCATAACAGGGATTTTAGTGATTATTTTTCAGTTTTACTTTTGGCCACACTTTAAAGAACACAGGGGAGAGGCTGGCTTGCTGGGAGGCAGTGCAGGCAGTGCATTTTGAAATCTGGAGGTTATGGGAATGACTGCTAGGGAAGGACAAGAAAAAATGGAAGAGCACTTAACCTCTGAAGAATAACTTAAAACAGGCAGAATATGATAGCATGAAGCAAATGACAGGAGAAGAATCTAATAGAAAATTGGTGGTGAGGAGAGGGAGCAGAATGGGAGGATCAGGTGAGGGAGTTTCTTGTTGACATTGGAAGTGGGAGTCACAGCAGAAAATATTTAACTTTCTTAAGTATTATATGCATTGCTTTGCAAATTTACCTTTCAAAATAATTCCAAATACTATGAAATTAGTACACTTTACTCACATGAGCCTATAAAGTTGTATTTTTCCTTTGCCAAATCCTGCACCCTTCAGATACATGATCCTGCCAGTTGTTCTCTCATAGGATGAACATTAACAGTACAAGACCTATATTCCTGGTTTCTCAGCTGTTGTTTTTTCCCTCTTTTTCCTCCCTGTTTGTCATGATTGTTTTCTCTTGTACAAGACAAATGCTAAATAATAAGACAGTGTAATGGTATGGACAGCTGAACTAGAAATGCCCTGATAGAGTGGATGTCCTTAGGGAAATGCCATGGAATGCTCTACAAGGACATGTATTACAAAATCAAATGTAACCCCATTGTCATTGTAGATTTTTTTTTTTTCTAAAATATAGAGATTTTTGCCTGTGTGAGTTTCCTACCAAATATTTCAGTCCAACTGCACCTTGTTCAGTTCACCAACTCTTCTATTGGTTTCTCAAATGGTACTTTTGAAAGTTCACTTTGGGATTTGTAGCTACCTTACAGCCTCACGTCTGCCACTCCTGGCAACCCAAAAGGATAAAAATTACCCAGTCAAAAGCAATTACTGATCATCAGAGCAGAATCTGGCTTCTGCAGCCAGAAGGCAGTTATGGACATATAACTGTCGGCCAGCATTTCTATTCCAGCAGTATGTAATCAAAGCACTTGTTTGTTCAGAGGAATCTTACTGCATGGTGGAGTTGCTGACTGAATAGGCTGTCTAAATAATGGCTTCTGTCTTAGGTTTGGTTGGCTAAGAGTTTTATTTTTTCCTGACACTGTGCAGGAAGACTATGGAGGTTGTGAAAAGACCTACCAGGGTAGAAAAGACATAACAAGATCTGCAGAAAGCGGAGTGAGTGAGTTCTAATGAGAGAAAAAGAAGGGAAAATGAAAAACCTTGCTACAGTGAGGTTTGGTTTGGTTTTGTTTTGTTTTTTTTTTTTTACAGATAAATTTAAAAAGGTATAAAAAAAATAAAGTATGTAAGTAAATGATATTAAAAGACAAACAGAACAAGTAAAAAATAAGTGGACTGACAAAAATGTCGGTTGTATAGTCATATGTTTGTTATAACAGGAACAAAATTTCATCTATATAGTACTAAAAATAAGGACTGTCATTATTGATTCAGAATGGACAAAGAAAAGCTAACACACCAGGACAGAAAGATTTCAGACTTAAATGACTCTACATCCACAATTTTATTCCTTGGGATTTTCATTAAGTTAAAAAAAGTAAGTATGAACACAAAAAACACCCAGTTAGATCTTTGTATCTTCCATTAACTTCTGCTTGTAAGTTAATAATTTCTAAAGTTACACAAGACTCAGTGCTGCATAAAATTCCTTTGCGTGTCTCATTCAAATCCATAAACTCATTGCAGCAAATAATATATTGAACAAACATGATTTCATCTGATTTTTACAGAAGATCTGATTATTTTTATTTACCATAATTTGTCAAAAAGCGTACATAAACTTTTTTCTGCCTTCAGATTTCTTTAGAAATCCTAGCCATCCCAATCTATTAAACCTGTTTGTCATTTGGACAATGGCATTGCTCACCTGAGATCAATGGCATTTGTTTGATTTTGTGATTAGATGATCCTACAAAAACCTTACATAATAAGCAAGTGACCATTTCTATTGTCATATACTGGTGGTGTTGTTTTCTCTTGTTTTTGGGGGTTTTTTTTGGTTGGGTTTTTTTTTTTTTTTTACTTTCTGTAATCCCTGAGAATAAATGTCAATCTCAGAAGTGTAAATGAAATTTTTTATAAAAATAGGCATCTGATCTGGTAGCATTAAAGCAAATAGCAACTTCATTATCAGTTTTACTGAAAGTAGAATCAAGTCCATCCTTATTTCTTAAACTGTATACATGGTTTTATGATGTTCTTTCACTGATTTTTAAGTGAGTTTTATGGAAATTATGAAGACTTTTCATAGAGATCTCTTAAGTTTTTAGAGTATAAGTTTATGAGTTATAAACTCTTAAGTTTATGAGTTATAAGAATGTTTTTACTTTTTTTTGACTTGTGGAATCCTTTATTGAGCAAGTCTTTCATAATTAAGTCTTTCATATAGGTTTGGGGTTTTTTTTAGGAGCATGCTAATTTGTTTCATTTATTTGCTTAACATGAAGGCCACATGTCAACTTGTCACAGTGATAACAATAGCTTGTAAGTTAGACATTCAGAAAGGCTTTCTGAATCAGTAAATTAAAGTTTCGTAATTGCCAATTAAACTGTCTGTCAGGGTAGTATGTGGTGCCACTACACAGATACCGCAAAATTCAGGTTTTGAGGCTGGCTTCAGACCATGTTGGAAATCTTGTCTTTGCTTCTCTCCTATTATTGCTCCTTGTTCACAAACAGTTGCATTGGACTCCACTTCAGCTGCAGTTCATTTCAGGATCTCCATCTTTCTTACTGTCTTAATTCTCCAGGATCTCTTCTATTCTTAGAATTTCCCAATTCTCTGCTCTTAGAAACAAATGAGTAATAAGGCAAGCCTAAACAGAAATAGATTATTTACTTGTGAAATAAAAAGTGGTAAAATACAGATAGTTGTGAAAATAAGGTGGTAAATTTAAGAGAGTTTTTTTATGGCATGTGATAATAGGCAGTTTTCAAAATGTGACTTATTTATCTGGAGGCTAAAAGTTACTTTTCATATTTGAAGCTGTGCAGATGATAAATGCATTTTAACAACTACCATGATATTCATGCTCCAGTTTGTTGCTTTCATTTTTTAACTGATATACAAAAAAGGTATATTTAATGTTTGCACTAATATGAAGCCTGTGAAATGGCAATAGTCCGTGCAGACCAGTTACAGTTTTCCTGGAAACACAAAGTATCGTAGCTTTAATTGCACTCCCTCCTGCAAGGCTGAAGCTTTGTTACGCTGGGAACGAAGAACCCTCCCTCTGCTCAAGGGAGGGTCTGATTCTGTGACATGGATAGATCTGGGGATGGAACAAAGCCATTGTCAAAGATTTTAGTTTCAGCTGAGACCTTTACAGATTGACAGTGGTAAATAAGGTATTCAGCTCTGCCAGGAGAGGGCTAATAACAACGTTTAAGAAGACAACTGCATGTAATGTTACTGGAATTACTTGATTAAAATTTATGGTACTTACCAAGTGCACTATATGATAATGCTTTTTTATGACACACATGAAGTGATGGTGTTCTTGAATTCATGCATATATTGTCATCCTTTGTGCCAGTATAAGCCTTAACTTTCACTATATACCATCATACATTCTCCACCAATATGTGGTATAATAATATTTATTTTTTAAAAATTGCAAACACCTTTTCTTCTCAAATAGATTAAACTGTGGAAATAAGAGAATGATAAGAGAATGTATCTTCCAATTTAAATTAGAAAGAGTTTTGTAGCATTGTGTTTTAGCAGTATGGGCTATATATAACTTAGGGTTTGCTTTCATGTCACTTAACTCACAGATTAGAAAGCACAAATATAGAGACTTTGACCAGCTGCAAGATGCAGACAGCTCCTCTCACAAGTCATACCACACAATTATAGGAGTTTTGCCATTATCTTCAATCAGTGTAGTATCAATCCTATCAGCAATTGTTTCCATTTGAACTATTATTTGCCTAGAGTCATTTTATCTTTCAGTGTGCTATATGCACATCTTCCCCAGGGAGAAAAGAGGCTTTTGTGCAAAGTCAGGAGCTGTAGTTGTGCATAAAAAAGTGTCAGATAACAGGGACCATTAAGCACTGATGGTGTGGATGCTCCCAAGCTGCTGGGATATAGAACAATCTGCAGAAGTCATTGAGACTGAGAGGTTATCTTCAAAAGGTTCATTGGACAAGAAAGATAAATAAAAGTTTGTTTAATCCAGCCAATCGGCAATCTCATGTAATCAAGCTTTTCTTTTCATGTTGTGTCTGCACTTGATTGTGCAAGTAGGTTTAATACATCTTGAAACAGTATTATACTCTCAAGATCGCCAGTTGTAAGAATATGGATGAAACAAGTAAATAATATGAATAGACCACACTGTAATGAAATTCTCCCTACGGACATCATCTTACTGGTTTCACCCTGTGCAGCTAAAAAGGAAACCAAATAGGTGATCTGTTTGGGGAAGTTTTGGGACTAAGGGTTATTTAGAGTGCATGGATTTATCGTTATTGGTGTAACTCTAACTCTCAAAGAGGAAAAGAAGGGGAGAGCAGAAAACATGAGAGAAGAGATACGGGATTAATACTATTGCTGCTGCACATAGAATCTTTAATTATGCATTATTACCCTATAGTGTCCCCCAGTAACAAACCTCTTTGTCTTACCTTCCACCTTCTCCTGTGCTTTCCTATATTCCTCTTCCTCCATGCCTTGCTTCTGCCAGTCTTTCCAAGAATTCCCCTCCTTTGCATACAGACTCAGGAAAATTAAACTTTATAAAAGTCATATTTATACATATCTTTAGAGGATTATTCTGAGGTGTCTGTCTTAGTATGAGCTGAATTGTCTCAGGACATACATATTTCTCTTCATTTCTAATCGAGGAAGGCTGATTTAGGTATCTCACCTCATTATTCCTGAGTTAGGATAGATAAATCACACTTACACAGTTTCCCCTGTATACCTTTTGGCTTGGTATTGCATATGTAGCAGCATACTCAGTCTAAGTAATTCTTCAGCTCTTATTTATAAACTTTATTAGGCAAAACTGAGAGTTTTACTACATATGTATGAAAAATGTATTTTTACTGCATTTGGGGTAGCAACATGGGTTTCGAAGTGTGACTTGAAATGACAAAAGAGAATGAAGATACTCAACAACAAATTAAGGAGACAGGAAAGAGAAAACAGTGAAAAAAACAGGACTGAAATAGAAATCTCTTGAATACTGATGGACTGATAATCCCAGAGGAGTCAGAGGGCAATACAAATGGAAGGGAGCTGAAGATACTCAAAGAAAAAACTTCAAAATAGTAATCGGCTAAAAGTAGTGCTGAGTCAAGACAATACTGAATGAAGCTCTGTTTCTTTTAGAAGTGACCTTTATAAAATACAGGTCCAAGCTATAAGCTTCTTATTTGCAGTGATGAGCAGTTATTCCCAAAACCAATGCTAGTAATGGCACTGGAGATTCACAAACCTGGGGAAAAGGAGCAATAAAACTAATATGGTAAAAGATCAATGAAAGTGAGAGAATGTAAGTAGAACTATAAAAGAATAATCTTCACTGGTGATGCTCAACTGATACAGGAAATTGCAGGCATATGTTCTGGGGCAGCTATAAAATAAAATATTTCTTGCAGTTCTACTTACAGTTCCCTAAGTCACCAAACATACATTCCCCTTGGTACAAAGACGGTGTATATTACCTGACCTTTCAGAAACAAATGGGATTTTCAGTGCAACATGAATTTATTTATTTATTTTTTAGTGTAATGAGAGAAAAAAATGAGACAGAAGGAAAAGAAAACCCACATTAAAATCTTGTTAAAAGAGAGTAGGGCTTTACTTCAGGGATGGATTATGAAGCATTGATAACAGCATTTTCAAATAAAGTACAAAAAAGAATAATGGATTTTAAATTGTTTAGAAATCTTTTAAGACAAAATAGAATGGAGTCAGTTCTATTTCAAAAATATAAAAAGTATAATGAAGAGAAATAACAATATTTTAGCAGAGAAACAAAAGAAATAAAAAAGGAAACACCAAGGTGTCATTTTTTATGTCTTTACAGTTGTATATTAAGGAGATTATCTGTGATACATCTGATGTTACTTTCCATGCATGCCCCAAAAGTGAAGAGACAATGCCTAAAAGAAACACACCCGTCAAACAACTGTTAGATGTAGGAACAGTAGATGTTTACAGCCTAAAAAGACTAGTGTTTCAGCAAGAACAGTATCCTAATTAATGTTTCAGCCTTTTCCTATTACAAAATGTTTAAACATATATTTAGAAAGAGGATAACAGAATAATCAGATAACAGAAGCTCTGTTGGAAAAATGCAGAGGAAGGGTAGGGGCAACATCAATGTAGCACTGCAAACCTTTATCTCTGAGGCGCTCCCATACTAATTTAAGAACCATCACAAGAATGTAAATGTGTTCTAATGTGACATACCCAAAGTCTAAATGTACCACTTTTTTTCTCAAGTGATGGGAGATGTGAATGGCCTCAAGACAGGTTTTGCAGATCAACACCCTGTGCCGCCCTGCTGCAAGTTGCTTTTCTATAAGCATTTGACAGAGCAAATTTAATCCCCATCATATCTTTCGTAAAGATTTCTCACTGGAGCTGATCATTTCTATTGTTTCCTGTCCCAATCCAGATGCCTTCACTCATGCAAAACAGTAACTTTTTCCATCAATAGCGTCAGTGAAATCTGTAAGACTTCCTGCCGAGTAAGATGCTGCTTAGTATGAATGTGACTGAAGAGATAAGAATGCACCCCTTGAAACTCAGTTGAGGTAGAAATGGGAGAGAAAAAAGTATCAAGTTTGTGCAATCAGTCACAGAAAGCACAGAATAGAGTTATTTTACATTTGATATTTTGACGAAGCGTATCTTAAAAATTTTTCCCTCTTTTAAGTTGCTGAAACCTTCTTGATTTAAAATGGTTGAGGAATTATCTGTGTGTAGAATTGATGAGACTGCAAATTAAGAGGGAAAAAGGGAAGAAAAGGGTGTAATGGATCTTATATCAAATCACCTGTGTTTCCATTGCCTTCAGTGGAGGAAAGTATCATCATTTTAGCTTTGCAGAAAATATGGGAGTTGCTTATGAGTGTAACATGCTAATGACAGTTTTCCAATTTTGAGAACATTATGAACTTTATCTGTGAAATATTATGGATATTCAGTTTTAGGAATAATTTGTACTAGACTGCATTCCATCTCCCCTCCCCCTCCAATAATTTGAATTTCTGGTCTGGGGATCTAGGATTTCCCCTAAATTTGATACAAAAACACATAGCATAAGAGGTGAAAAACTGGGGTTTGTACTTGAAGGAATTGCCCTTCTATTCCTCCCAAGATTTGAAAAACAGTTTTCTCTAGTTGCCAACAGAATGATTGAAGAGCAGGTATCTTCACATATGGGCTACTTATGACATTTAACACAAATAACATGGAAAGCACATGGCAGAATTCTTTTCTAATAAGTAACCCTCTTCATAATTTATAATCCAGAACCTTTCAAATACCTTGTATTTTTAATACAATTAAATCAGATCTAATACCATGGACACAGCAGAAATTTATATATGCATTGCAGGAAAGGAGAGGACTGTAACTATAATTTCAGATTCAGGCAACTCCCTTGAATAATATAAAAATTAGTAACACAAAATCGTGTTCAAGGCAGAATCAGCTGTATCCAAGTCATTCATATCAGATATTGTCTGACCTGTGATCAAGGACATCTGAAGAGGAAGGCATTCCTGAAGAACAGTCTTCTATTTCTTCATTATTCTTACTGCTAGACTTTCTTTCTGATATATCATGAATCTTTATTGATGAAACTTAAAGTCATGAGATCGTGTCCTATCCACCATGGACATGGAGAACAGAGTAGTCTGGAGAAGTCTTTGATGTGTTTGTCCCTGTTTCCTGATTTCCTAAGACTTCTGTTCCTCAGTTTTAACTTCAATTGCTCACTCAACCCCTTGTTGTAGGTCACCACCCTTCCTGTTCATTTCCTGAGGCTCTCTGCAATTGATCCACATGTCTCTTGGTTACGGTGCTTAGAGATGACCACAGTATACCATCTAAAAGCATTATGGATCATGAGTAATGCTGAAGGATAGGAAGACCGTTATAAAAAAAAATTAAGAAGAATTTTATGTGGAAACATTTCAAAGCATATCGTGCGCAGGTGCCTTGATCTCAAAAGTAAGATGTGATCTCAGAAAGACTGTGTGCCATACTGAGTGCCATACTACAGAACACATTCTGTCCCCAGTTGCAGGTGCCCAGTTCTCACTGACTTTGAAAATGTCAAACTGCATCAAAGTTAGATTCTTTTTAAGATCAGTAATCCTCCAGAGGTTCAGGGTAGCATATGCATTTTTCTTTCTCTTTCCCCAGCTTACCATACAGAACTACGAGTATATATAGTTTCAGCTTTATGCTGAAGGCAGAACCAAAATCACTGTATCTATAGGCCTGAATAGTCAGAGCTCTAAGGAGTATATTTTATGGAGCTGTAAATAAAGAAGAGCTTTAAACTAGGAGCGATGGGGAGTGGAAAAGGAGCTGATTGAAAACTTACATGTGAGGATTAAAAAGCAGACCTGTATGGGTGATATTGTAGTGGGTGTGTGCTACAGGCCACCACCTGACCAGGAAGAACAGTTGGTTGATGCCTTTTACAGGCAGCAAGATGTAGCGTTATGTTCACAGGCCCAGACCAAGGTCCACATGGGGAACCAGCCTGATCTGCTGGAGGGACAGCACAGCAGGGCATAAGCAATTCAGTAAGTTCCTGGATAGCATTGATGAAAGCTTCCTGACACAACTGCTAGAGGAGCCAATGGAGACAGGTGCTCTGCTGGACCTCGTACTCACAAACAAGGAAAGGCTCACTGGGGAGGTGAAGGTTCAAGGCAGTCTTGGCTGCAGTGACTGTGAGTCCACAAGCCTGGACTTCAGGAGAGCAAATTTTGGCCTCTTCAAGGGTCTGCTTGGAAGAGTTCTATGGGGTAAGGCCCTAGAAGGAAAACAGGTCCAGGAAAGTTCATTGATACTCAAGGATCACCTTCTGCAAACTCATAACTGGTCCATCCTGAGGAGCAGGAAATCAGGAAAAATGCCAGGAGGCCTGCATGGATGAACAAGGAGCTCCTGGCAAAACTCAAGTGTAAAGAAGAGCTATACAGAAAGTGGAGGCATGGACAGGTAGCCCGGAAGGAATACAGGGACACTGTCTGAGCGTACATGGTCATGGTTAGGCAAGCCACAGCCCACTCAGAGTGGAATCTAGTGAGGGATGTCACTGGGTATTTATATATTTGAAGCTAATGTAAATTGTGAATTGAAAACTTTTTAAGTGGTGCAGTGCTGTTTTGTGAAAAAATAGTTCCTATCATCATTTGTAAAATTACTTTCTTTGTATACTGTAAAATTCTGCAAGTAATTTGGCAGAAAAACAGTTCAGGTTGATTAAATTACATACAAAAGGCAATATTAAAAGATAATGAATGTGGCTGGAAAGTCAAGAATTTGAAACCTTTGTTAACAAAGTGCTTAAGAATGGAGGACTGCACAGCAATCTTTTGTACTTTTAAAAGGCTGAGTCCATGCTCAGCTCATATCAGTTTTATAAAATATTTTATATATAGAAGAAGTACCTGAACAGAAATGAGGAACATACACAGATGAGAAAGCCAATTCCTTTGCAGAACGCGCACCAGCATGTGTGATGGCTCTTCCAGAAGTAATGGAGATGTCAAACACTAGGCCTTTCAGACAGAGTATCTTTTATCCAAAGCAAAACAAGTAGTGTT
>VXBL01002387.1:110780-263805 GCA_013400195.1 Aramus guarauna | reverse complement strand
CAGATATTGTCTGACCTGTGATCAAGGACATCTGAAGAGGAAGGCATTCCTGAAGAACAGTCTTCTATTTCTTCATTATTCTTACTGCTAGACTTTCTTTCTGATATATCATGAATCTTTATTGATGAAACTTAAAGTCATGAGATCGTGTCCTATCCACCATGGACATGGAGAACAGAGTAGTCTGGAGAAGTCTTTGATGTGCTTGTCCCTGTTTCCTGATTTCCTAAGACTTCTGTTCCTCAGTTTTAACTTCAATTGCTCACTCAACCCCTTGTTGTAGGTCACCACCCTTCCTGTTCATTTCCTGAGGCTCTCTGCAATTGATCCACATGTCTCTTGGTTACGGTGCTTAGAGATGACCACAGTATACCATCTAAAAGCATTATGGATCATGAGTAATGCTGAAGGATAGGAAGACCGTTATAAAAAAAAATTAAGAAGAATTTTATGTGGAAACATTTCAAAGCATATCGTGCGCAGGTGCCTTGATCTCAAAAGTAAGATGTGATCTCAGAAAGACTGTGTGCCATACTGAGTGCCATACTACAGAACACATTCTGTCCCCAGTTGCAGGTGCCCAGTTCTCACTGACTTTGAAAATGTCAAACTGCATCAAAGTTAGATTCTTTTTAAGATCAGTAATCCTCCAGAGGTTCAGGGTAGCATATGCATTTTTCTTTCTCTTTTCCCCAGCTTACCATACAGAACTATGAGTATATATAGTTTCAGCTTTATGCTGAAGGCAGAACCAAAATCACTGTATCTATAGGCCTGAATAGTCAGAGCTCTAAGGAGTATATTTTATGGAGCTGTAAATAAAGAAGAGCTTTAAACTAGGAGCGATGGGGAGTGGAAAAGGAGCTGATTGAAAACTTACATGTGAGGATTAAAAAGCAGACCTGTATGGGTGATATTGTAGTGGGTGTGTGCTACAGGCCACCACCTGACCAGGAAGAACAGTTGGTTGATGCCTTTTACAGGCAGCAAGATGTAGCGAGAGCAAATTTTGGCCTCTTCAAGGGTCTGCTTGGAAGAGTTCTATGGGGTAAGGCCCTAGAAGGAAAACAGGTCCAGGAAAGTTCATTGATACTCAAGGATCACCTTCTGCAAACTCATAACTGGTCCATCCTGAGGAGCAGGAAATCAGGAAAAATGCCAGGAGGCCTGCATGGATGAACAAGGAGCTCCTGGCAAAACTCAAGTGTAAAGAAGAGCTATACAGAAAGTGGAGGCATGGACAGGTAGCCCGGAAGGAATACAGGGACACTGTCTGAGCGTACATGGTCATGGTTAGGCAAGCCACAGCCCACTCAGAGTGGAATCTAGTGAGGGATGTCACTGGGTATTTATATATTTGAAGCTAATGTAAATTGTGAATTGAAAACTTTTTAAGTGGTGCAGTGCTGTTTTGTGAAAAAATAGTTCCTATCATCATTTGTAAAATTACTTTCTTTGTATACTGTAAAATTCTGCAAGTAATTTGGCAGAAAAACAGTTCAGGTTGATTAAATTACATACAAAAGGCAATATTAAAAGATAATGAATGTGGCTGGAAAGTCAAGAATTTGAAACCTTTGTTAACAAAGTGCTTAAGAATGGAGGACTGCACAGCAATCTTTTGTACTTTTAAAAGGCTGAGTCCATGCTCAGCTCATATCAGTTTTATAAAATATTTTATATATAGAAGAAGTACCTGAACAGAAATGAGGAACATACACAGATGAGAAAGCCAATTCCTTTGCAGAACGCGCACCAGCATGTGTGATGGCTCTTCCAGAAGTAATGGAGATGTCAAACACTAGGCCTTTCAGACAGAGTATCTTTTATCCAAAGCAAAACAAGTAGTGTTTTCTAAGAGAATTGTTTCCTAAAGATGTTTGTCCATAAGATTTCACAGGGTTTACAAGTGCTTTATTCCCTCTAAATATGGATGGTTTTGTTATTTAAACCATAAGACCTAGCTTTCTTTCCTTAGGCATGGATCTACACAAAGCCTGAAGTTCACTGTTTTAGGATTATAAAACAAAAGCCTAAGAAATAATGCCTGATTATTCATGGTAGACATATTAAGTCAAGGAGATTGTGTTGTTTTGTTTTGTTTTGTTTCTGTTTTCTAAGGCTCTATGCCTAGGGCATTAAGATGTTTCCTGAATTTTTACTACATTTTACTCTCTTGTTTCCTCTGAAGATTAAAAAAAAGTAGTCAAGGTACAGTACATGTATCCTACTAGATTTTAGGACTTATTTTCTTTTACTGAAAGGAGAATTGCATGAAGTCACTCAGATTTCAATCTGCTGAAGGATATAGGCCTACCATGACCCAGAAATCTTGGAATTTGAGTTTAGTCTTTGTAACAGCTGTAAATGCATGCAAATAACATTTATCTATTTTTTTCTTTCATGTTAAAAATAAGCACACATCATGTTAATTTTTACACTCTAAAAATATTTCAGATTACACAAGTTTTCACTAATTCTCCTTTCCTGTGCTTTCAACTCAGTAAATATCAAGACTTAAACCTGAAGATCAGCAGCTGAGAACAATGACTATCATTTGCCTTTTCCCTGACTGTTCCTCATTAACAGCACAAAATGTGCTTATTTAAATTCATCCTTATTGCCTAATATACAAGGAACAGTGAGTGGCTGAATTCAGTAGCTATTGCTAGTACAGTAGATCAGATCTTCCTGTTTATTGATTTGTAAAGAACAGCCTTGTACTGCATTGGCAGCTTGGAGTCAGTGAGAGAAAAGAAAGAAGCCTTTGAGCTCTTGGGAGGAGAATTGCTGGGTAACATTAAAGAGGGACTTGTAGAAGCCAGTTGCCTTTGATATGCAGTCAAATTGGATGTGATTGGAGTCAAGGTCAGGAGGCTGTGGAAATGCTATGAATATGGTGAGGGAATTAAAGCAGTGTTATTTTAATAAGTATTGTATGTATGCATGCTTATTAATACAGAAAATTGCCCTTCTCTTTTCATGAGAGCAGCCTTTGGTGAAGCAAATTTTGAAGAAGAAAGTTGTGTGCCGTTTTGCTGCTGCACTAAATATAGCTGTTGAGATGAAAATTTTCTATTCTTTTCCTTCTTGCCATTTTTCCTCAGAATCTAAGGCACATTCAGCCATTCAACAATTGTCTTAACTCTTATATTTTACTTTTTTTTTTTTAAAGTATTGATCTCATTTCTATTGTCTCATTTTAATAAGTAGTATAAATTGCCACTCACACACCTTCATGTAATTTGCCTGTGTTTGGGGCAGTATAATTATGTAATTAGTGTCTGTATATTATGCTGCATGTGCCCTTACATAAAAAATATTATTTTGACCTCAGAACAGTTTATACTGTTGCTGTGTTTCAAATGACTAATTTAAAGAAGTTTAAGCTCAAATGTAAACGTCTAACTGCACTGAATGGGATAGGTGATATCTACCTGACCTCCCCACTCTTCTATCAATGATCTTAAAATAGAAAGTGAAATAATTTGACAAAATAGAACTCAATGAAACCCATTCCTCCTCCCTTGTTTGAAGCTGTGTTTTTAATGGATTGAACGATGTTCTAATAGTTGCCTATATTTGGTATATTTTATTCAAAAGTGAGAACATTTAGAGAAATCTGGTGAAGAAAAGTTTTGTTTTCTTAAAGGAAAACAAAAAAGGCAACACTTCTCTACACAATATGTTGGGATTCTAGCACCTGGCTAGCACATCAGTAGACCTAGCAATAGTGAATTAGGAAGAAGGAGAATTGAAAAATACTGTTTTCCATTACAGTATTAATAATTTCCTATCAAAATAGCACATGACACTATTAAGTCCTTTCAATGACAACATGACTTGGTTTAGAAATAGGGGTAGTAGAAGCTGCTGTTCATTTCCATGAGCATCAAAGACAAAAAGATCTTTTTTTCCAAGAATAAAAGTCAACTTAGGAACTGCAGACATGTAGCAAAGTCTGCAGAGCAAACACAGAATGAAAAAAAAAAAAAAAGGTGCCATTTATTGTGTAACTTTGGAAAATTTAGATATTTCTAAAGAGATTCACCTAGAAATAAACCAAGGTGCACCCCAAGAGATACAATGTATGAAGATATGCAATATATATAGACTTCTATGTAACCATATAGACTTCTTTTTCTTTTCAGCTACATTGATTTTTGAGATAATGTCACTGATGTCACATGTAGAGGTGGTTTTTTGGTGTGTGTGTGGTTTTGGTTTGTTTGGTTTTGTTTTGTTGATTTGCTTTTTTTTTTTTTTAAATGAATGCAAACAAGTAACCACTCCATCAACAGAATGGGTTTTGAATCATTGTTCTGCACGTTGTTTTTTCTGAAGAACTCACATCTGTTCCTAGCCTTTTAGGTAAAGTACTTACAAACTATTCCTAACAACTACATGACATAGCTTTTCTTTTGTTATCATAATTTGTTTATCTGAACCTAATTCTATATTCATTTCACATGGCTGCATTCAAATGATGGGAAACAGAACTTGTTTCATCAAATGTTTTCAGTGTCTTTAAAGGAGAGGAAATTTAAATAACTTTTTTTATTTATTCACTTGTTTAGCAGAAGCTGTTTATGGTCCATGTCAATATCACTTAAAATCAGTATAGGATTTTTAATATTACTATTTTCAGCTTCAAGCATGTTTACTGCACTACTGTGGCTCTTTCATTTGTTATGATTGAAAGAAGATAAATGTTATGTAACATGTCTCTTCAAGCATGCATCCTCAATGAAGAGCAACGGTTCAAGTATCCCGATTAGAGAAAATCCTGATGTTTGTTTTAAAGTCAAAATCAGATATAAAAAGATGTTCATTAGTTAAAACCAAATTCTTGTATCTTGATTCCGGTGAAGCAACAGCTGACTTTTTAGAAATCCAGCTATTGATTTATTTTTTAAAAAAGTAACATTACTTATGGAGAAATACTATTGAGAGTTTTATCTAAAAGATACTCAAATCCAATGCATCTCATCTCGCATGTTATGTAAAAAGTAATCATTTTAAAGGTACATATTAGTCTGGCTAGGCTGATACTAGTAGGAAGAAATGATTGAAGTCGAAAAACATAATTTTTCCTTTGGCTATTGAGACACGGGAGGAGTATTTGCAAAACTTCCTCAACAGTTTATATGTTTTCTTCCATTTAAAGCATGGAAAGTGATTTAGAATTTTGCTGTTTCCTTCACACACAGCTCCAGTTTTTCACAACATCATTTTGTTCTAAGGAAAACAGTACTTGGCTCAGAGCGTAGCATACAAAAAAAAAAAAAAAATAGGATACCATTTGTGCTTATATTGGAGGAACCTACTTCACTTGACTTGGAAGAAAACAAGACAAAATCTAAAATTTGGGAAATAGCTATGGCTTGGTTTTGAAAATTAATTAAAATAGAATTATATGCCAGTAAGAATTTTCTTTCCAGAATCATAAATCAGTTATGAAGACTTAGGTGGATATAACTCTCCTTCCCCAGGTAGTTAGGATGTAACTCACAAAGCCAAATCCAACTCTGATTTTATTGGACCAGAGATGCATTCTTCTGTAACTTTAAGTAATCATTGTTTGTTCAGGTGATGGTTTTTGTTGTCCCAATAACCACAGTTATTGTGGGTTCAAATTCTTTTATTTTAGGATTTTTATTTTAGTCTTGGTAAAATTCATAGACACTAACTGCAATAATCTTCCTTGCTCAAGCATCAACAGTGAATTCATCTTTTGGCACCTAAAAGATAATATGCAGATACATCAATAAGTGGTATTTCCTGGCAGCCAAGTGGAATAACTTTTTGTGTTCTCAGGTGATATTTTCTGGAGAATACTCAAGATTTCCCAATGTTTTATTCATCTCTGTATTGGCAAAATCTACCTCTAGACAGAGGTATTTCCTGGCTCACATCCAAGGCTGTTTAGTTTGAAAGTTTACCCTGAAGTGTGTAAGGTATTTTATTTTGCTGAATGCGCATATATAGCTAAAAATCTCAGTTTAGTAATTTCCTGCAGCTCAGGGCTCACCTGGATATTTACAAGTGTTTGAAATTCTTGGTTTTGGCACACTTGAAGTTGTATGGACACTGAGCTGGCAGTGGTCACACATACCAAAGGGTTCCCATACTCTATTTGGACCACAAGCTGGCTGTTGTCATTCTCCGATATGAAACAGTGCTCCCTGCTGAGTATTTGTAGAGCTCTCGTTCTCTTTAGAGATTCTGCATGCCAGAAAGTATTCTTTCCATCCCAGTTGAGTTATTGAAAAATAAGTACTAATATAAAGGAGGAGCCTTATGTTTCTTTACTAACCAATAATATCCTAATGACAAAATAGTTATGTTCTGAAGTTTATTTGAAGAGGATTACAATATAATTCCATTAATATTTTTCCAGTGTTTTGTTTTTTTTTTATTTGCATGTGTTTGTTTTATGTAGGTTTAAGATTATCTTCCTGGCCGTTCAATGAAGACCATTTCCTGATTAAAAATAATACTGTATTAGTTTATGTTTCTGCACTTAAGCTAATGGTATTGATGACCAGAAGCAGCCCTTTCATTGTTTTCTATGCGCTTACAGACTTCTCTAGCTTATATCTATGCTGTGAATTAGGTGCAAACTCAAGCCCAAAAGCCAGTCCCTAGTATGAAGCGTTGTCTAACGGAACATCTGTCCATACAGTTCACTCTAGGCTTAAATTGTCCTTTACCCAGCTTTATTCTGCCCACAGTTTCAGAAGTTATCCAGAGTTCAGCCTCTTCCTAGGCTTAGTTTTGTCTAGCTAAGCAATTGGCAAGATTAAACAGAAAAAGGTCATAGGACTGAGCCAGCATGTGCCTGCCTTAAACCTACCAGTATAAATGTTGCTCTGTGAGCAATTCTGGATTCAAGAAAAGAGTAGAAATAAGAACAGAGGCTACATGGTGATATGATAGTAGCTGAGCTATGTGGGGAGGTGCTGGTCAACAGGGGCTAACAAAAAATCACATTGATTGTATCTGTATAGGAAGCCAGAGGAGAAAAGAAGGCATAGAAACGGAAGAAGCTGCAGGAAAAGCATCTGAAAAATGGCTTAAGGAAAGAAAGGAATGGAAGCTTTTGGTCATAGTGTCAGTTTTGAAACTGTAAGCAAAGAATTCACAGCTTGATGTTAAATTTCACTTGTATTTAGTGAAACAAGATTTTGGGGTTATTTGGCGGTCAGTCATATGAGAGCTAGTCAATTTTATCATTATTTTTCCTTTCTAACTGAATCATGCCCAGTTATTACACAATTGCTCCTTCATGCCACCAACTGAAAAAAAAAATAAATAAAAAAATCCCTCAAAGTTTTAAGATGTGGACTGTTTTTCCCTCGTGCAACCTATTTGTTTCCTTCTTATGCATCTCACAATTAGGACAATAAAAACAGACCAATCACTTTCACCCTCTGCTTTGCCAGCATTGATATAACATTTTTTCTTACAGGCAATATTTCAGTTGAGTGAATCTGCTTCCTATCAGTATGGTATGGTATTCTTTTAGTGTATAGGCTATAAAGGTGTTGGTAGATGTCCTTCATACACTATGGAATCTTACAGCAATCACCCCCTCTCAGCTGCTTCCTTGATACTTTACTGGGATTTTCAAGGATAAAGATAAAACCAATCTTACAACTAGCATCTGTGTTTTCATGCAGTATAACACCCCGACAAAACATTAGGAACAGCGTGTTCTTCAAAGGACTCTTCCAAGGAAAGGGTTGAGGGGCTAGGATTTGACTGATTAAAAGAACAGAGAAATGTTTGTACCAGATGCTCTCTGGTTACCCTCGTTTCAGCACTTGGCTAAGATATGGTTATCATGTCCACATTAAGAGATTACTTTTCACATACTGATTTATAATAGTATACTCTCAAAAAGTACTTTTGAAGTAGTTCTGTAAAAGTATTAACATGGAAGAATGTTTCTGACTTCAATATTGGCAAGCAACAGTCATATTCTCTTCAGGTACATAAAGTCAGGCCAACTTGCTATACCTTCATTTATCAACCTTTTCATTTTCAACTTGTTCTAGCATTGTTTAAAGTTGGGGGGAAAACCCATCAAAACCCAAATCTTTTTTGACCTCCTTTCTTTTGGATAAGACACATTAAATCTCAGTTAAGCCCTGAGGGTTAACCATTGTTGCAGGAGCCTGCTTAACTTTCAACAGAATGTTCTCTAAAGAAAGGAGTATCTGACTATAATTGCTACTTGTTACTTGTTTAGAAGAGAGTAATTTTATTTTTTTTTTCTCCTCTCTTAACAGGTGGCCATTGACGAGCGCATCAGGCAACTGCACGAAGCTCACAGAGATTTTGGCCCTACTTCCCAGCATTTTCTTACTAGTAAGTAATTTCCCTTTTTTCTTGCTCAGCTTGTACACACAGTTAATTGATATTTTTGTAGCCATGTGCCAGTTATCATTGTTATGAGTATCTATTTTAGACTGCATTGCAATGAGTTTCATATTTGTGAGTACTGGGAGCATAAGACTGTTAAATAAGTTCATATAGTCCAGGGTAAAAAGAAGGTATCTGCTAGTATCAAGTCTGTGTGTCCATACATCTGTCAATGTAAGACTGGTCTTCATTGTTTGAAGGTTCCATTTTAGGATTAGCAAACTAAAATGATATAAAAAATTGTAAGAGTTTCTGATGATTATAACCAAGAAAGGATTAAAAAAAAAAATAAATTAAATTTGGTTTATCTGTTCAAAGAAATATTCAGCTCCAAAAAGGGGCAATAAGACCCATAAGAAAAATATTTTTCAGGATTTGATCACTTAGCAGAGCAATGAGAGGATCAAAACCATAGTGCGAAAGTTAGCAGAAGGATGGCAGTTAAGTAAACTTTTTACAACTCTGCACAAAATATAATTGCCAGTAATATTCCCACTCCACCTCCACACATGCTCTTTTATCAAAGATGTTTTGAAGTGCACCAAAAGACAACTTGAAACACCTTCAAAGCTCCAAGGCAGTGACTAACGTGAAGCTTCTTAAAGGCCGTGTCTTTTCTATTGTACTTCAATTAAGGAAAGTAAACAGTAAAACTTTATTTAAGAGATTATATCAGCAGAACAGAGTCACAGGATAATGGTCTCCTATATGCAGAGGGACAAAGTATCCAGACATCAGAAATAGATCTTACTATTATTGCACAGCTACATTCACAGTGGGGTAGAGGACAAACTTTTCTTTAGCTGATACTGCATTGTAATTTTAATTGGTTAACCATTTTTCCACTGAAAATCTCTATGGGAAACTAAAAAATCTCAGTGGAGTGAACTGCAAAATCATATTTGTTATGCCATATAAGCACAGTTCAGGCTCAAAATGATTCAACTCAATTCATCTTATTTTATCAAATTATGATCCTGTGAATAAATAAGCCCTATTTTTGTAATTTCTACTGCTTTTTCAAAATCTCTTTCAATTAAATCTTAATCACTGGGAATAATTTGTCAGCTTAATATATGTAACTGCAAATCAGACTTGTCAAGATGGAACATACAAGAGTTATGGCTATATGACATGAATGCAATATGTAAGCAGATGCCTGTTTTCTCTTATGACACACAGTGTGTTCCTTGTAAAAGAATAAATTTGAAGGGTAAATTAAGCAAGCCTGTGTCACAATCTGGAAGAGACTAGAGTGACCTGAACTGCGTTATCACACTGAACACCATATCGTTGTTCTCTGTGCCAGTGCTGAGTGCAGCCAGACAAATCATGCGACAATTATGTCCTAGACCCATTAGGGAGCCTTATTATTGATAAATTAGATAAATCTAAAAGTTGCTGAGTGTTGATAGTCACCTCTTTTAGTCCACCCACCATTAGTGAGACACTGAAACAATACATTATTCCTCTGCATACTAACCAGAGCCAGCAGAGTGGAAATAATTCTGGACAATTCTCACCACCTAAGGATTGCTTTAGGAAAAGGAGCCAGGCGAACATGTGTTGATTTTGGAAATGTCCATTTTCTCCTCAGTGATTTGGCTATGTATATTTGTTTGTTCTCTATATCTTTCTTAGATGTATGTGCAAATACATGTGGACATGCATAGTCTTACATGTGCATGCAAAAGTTAGGTATTTGAAGCACTGAAAATATACTTGGGAAGGATTCTGTAGATAAGTCTTCAGTCACTGAAAAATGCCAGTGCATCTATCAGTCCCATCATTCACAAGCATCAAGTTCCTCAGAATCAAGTACTATTGCTACACCTCAGGCAAATATCACACTTTTACATGCTTTTCAGGTACTACCTCTGCTGCCTCCTCACAGTGATGGAAGCACAGCTACTGGAGAGGTAGCACTGCAGGAGAGAGAGTGCCAGAGTCTTTGCCATCTAGCACTAGTCTTGTTCCTCCCCCAAAGTACAGATAAGGAAACAAGTCAAACATAAGGGTTGCCAGACAGAATTGGGCAGATCAAATTAAGGTGAATTTAATGGCTTTCAGTGCAACCCGTTAAATTCACCTTCATTTGATCTACTGTAAATGCTTGCTTACCTTAAGGTGCGAGTGATGTCATCTCCCAACTATGTTTATATACTTAAACAACAAATTGTCCTTTTAGAGTTGATCTACCTTTAAGTAGTTCTGCAAAAAGGGTGGTACTGTAGTCAAGTTCACATTAAATCACTGACTGAATTACATTTCTTTCCTATCTGGAAGAAATAAATATAAGCTCCTAATCTGTGGTAATGGGTTTTTGTGTTTGTTATTATTTTATATATAGAAATTACAGCATCATCTGTCTGTTCCTATTTGGTTGGAACTGAAGCTGCACAGTGCTGTCGAAAACCTAGCACAAAAGTAATGGGGGAGTGGTGCAGTGACTTCATATTTGTCATGCCTTGCGCAGGCAAGAAATCAAGTGGTAGTCCTTGTTTCTAAGCACTTGCAGCCTGTTCTAAGAGCTATTCTTACAGCTATTTCTAAGAGAGATGGGAAGGAAGGTGTGAGCTAGAGAGATAAGGAGTGAAAAAGGAAAAAGTTTCCTCCTTTGTAGCATTTTTAATTTATGGATAACTTTTCTCCATTGTCCTTTCATGCAGTTTGACCTTCTTTTTCCACTCTTTCTTCTACTAAATGACCAGGTGTCAGTGTTTATCTATACTGTGGCACAGGAAAATTCAGATGTCTCCTGGTTGTGAGTTAAAAAAGTAATGACAAAGGGGCTAGTATACGCTTGCATGTCTCTACCAAGGCTTTGGGCTGCCCTCAAGTATAAAGGATTTCACCAAATCCAGCCCTTACTTTTCTGCTAGCACACAAACTTGCCTCTCTCCAGGCCTCCTACGTTTTTTTTGCTGGGCTCTCTCACCTCAGCCCTTGTTCTTCTGACCAGTCCTTCATGCTTCCCCAAGCTCATTCCACTCTGCCAGTCTCCACAAAGTCCCAGCTCCTCCTCAGTTTATTCCTTGCCAAGGACAGAGGCTGCCAGCAGTCACAGCAAGTGAATGCTGTTAAGATATAGCTGATAAATGTATTGCATATGCAAGACATTGCATCACGAATCCATGAAGTGAGTTTGTTGGGTTTTAAGGTTTTGCTGTTTAATTAGAATGATCTAAATTGGGGGGGGGGAATAGCAACAAAAAAAAAATCTCCTTTCTGTTAAAGACAAAGTGGTAAATATTTAGTAAAGTAATTTAAAATATCTGTGATCCTTTCATGGATGATGGTGCTTAATTTGGAAACTGTGTACAGTAACTGAAGTGTGAAAAAGAGTACCTGCAAATTTCAAACATAATGCCAGCTCCAGAGTTTTCAGTGACTCCTGTGGAATAATTTCACTTTTCAGACTACTTTATTTTTCTCTGTGGTGCTGCCTCTTACAAAGAATGGGAATCATTGTCTCTTGTTGGAAGACCTACCAATATTTGTCACAACAGTTATTACTTTTTTTTGAGCTGCAATAAATGAGAGGTAGGATTGATGTCAGATTGCTTTTAATATCATTTGCTCTGCTAACAAGCCTCCTATCAATCCTATTTTTAATGTGATAGCTCATTCATGTGCATTACTTGTGATTGCTGAAAAATAGAAGGTATTACATCTTTTAAAAGCAAACCTTGTAATTTACTGTCCAGCTCCAGTATAAGCCATCTGTTAGTATGTATAGCACGTCAATGAAGTGACTGCGTGAAATAGTGCTCAGATATAACCAGCAATTACCTACAAGCACGACTGGGAGATCCCAGGCACTGCCTGTGCTTCCCAAGCTCAGAGAACGCAGGCTTTTTGTCAAGGCACAGAACCTGGAAATGCAAGGAACAGAGAGAACATTTAGGTTTGCAAGTGTAAAAGGCTGCTTTTCATCTAGCTAACTTTTTTTGTGATTTGCTTTTCCCGTGCTACAAACTTCTGCTACCTGGATACATCGATACCAGACTGAAATCTGCATACCTAAATATGTGCTAGGAACTCTATTGTAACTGCAGATACCTAATTATGCCTTTAAGTTTTGGACTTCCATGCAGGAACAGTACTGACCTCAACATGAAGTGAGGCATCCATAGCAGCTTTCATTCAGAAATAGAAAGATTGTGAACGCTGAAGCTAACAGTTTGAATTTCAAGCTTGTGATCAGAGTACATCTGCTGCATTTTATGTCAGACAATTGTTGCGAAAAAATAAAAAAATATGATCACAGGAGTGGGCTACATAACCTAGGTGTCTCCTTCTCAGGATAAGCTCAGAGCTGTTAAGGTTCAGATCTGGGTGGGGGGTTTTTTCATCTTCTTTCTGTGCCTTTGTTTTTCTTCAGTTATTTAGGCCACTCTCCTGAGAAACTGGAGAGGTGGATCTGAATTATTTCAAGCTGGGAGACAAGTCAAGTACTCAAATCTCTCAAAATCTCTCACCTTCTAGGTGAGCGCTGAGATTATTATGCAAGGCAAAGATTAGCGAAGCTCCTTCTTGCGCAGGCAGGTTTCTTTAAAAGGGCAAGTCCTGCTAATTAAGACATCTGACTCTAAAAATGACAGTGCTCTAGGACTCTTAAGATGCATTACCCATCCACCTGATAGATACAGCTGTTAGCACTAGAAAAATAAACTTCCTTTCTTATTTCTCACTGCATACATTGCATTATATAGTCTTCCAGATACCACATTTGACATGCGGACATTGAAGACCATAGCCATTCATCCATATGATTTGGATACATGATTTTAATATTTAATTGAATGTTTTGAATAGAAAATATTACCAGGTAGTAATATACAGGTAGAGGAGAAGTGGTCACAAAAGAATCAGCCTAACTCTGAGAACTCTCTGGAAGCCAAGGAATTTTATTATTGCATTTAAATATAGTCATAGACACTAGAGGATTCTGGTTGCTAGAACGCTTTTTTTTTTTTCCCCCTCTACTTTCATATAAATGCAATATAATTGCATGTGCTTCTGAAGAAGGAAAAAAGAAAACTATTCAAGTACCAACAAAAAAATTCACCTCACAGATCCTGTCTTTATTATTATCATGGTGAATTTGTAGCAGCACTGGGTAACAATTCAACCTGAAGACTTGTGTGATGGGTATATCAGGCTTAAAGTTAGGGGGAAATGTCCATTTCTTCCTTCTTTAGAATATAGTGACCATAGCTACAACTTTTGGTAGTGCTAGCCTTTGCCTGACTGCTGAAGGTTTTTACAAGAAATAAAACATTAACATATTTTGAGAGAATCTCTTTATTCTTACTTTTGGAATAAAATCAGTAGAATTAATTTTACAGTGAAAATAGGCCATCAGCTCACTAGTCCTTCTCTTGTGGGCTTTAATTTTTCCATTATGTTTTTTCTCAGGAAAACAACAGATAATTTCTCCATAAAACAATGCATTTGATTCACAATGAAATAGTATTTATGGAATTCCAGCTTTATACCTATGTTTTCTGCTTTCCCACACTTTTGTGTTAAGTGACTCTTTCCACTATAATACATAGGGATACAAATTCCAGAACAAAATGATAAAGACAGTTTTCAAATGATGATGTTCTCCCCTTCTCTTCACATGGAAGCAAGCTTTTTTTTCCTTGTAATTAATATCTTCTGTTTGCAAAAAAAAAAAATCCTGTAAAATAATACCTTAAAATGGTAGTTAAAAATAATTAACTTTAAATATCTCTCTCTTGTTTTCATTTGTTGTTAATTTAAAACCGCTGTATAATATTTATTTTAAAGCAGAGGGTTTTTTGGGAGGAGTAGTCGGGAAAATTGCTGTCCTTTTTTTTATAGTAGCCTAATCTCTGTATTTCATCCTTGGTTGATAGACATCCTATATTCTGCAATGTTTAATAATTTGCAAGTAATCAAATACTATTTTTTACTCTTAATAAGACTCAAATGATGTGTTATTGCCTATTATGCTTTTGTCCACTATCTGAATTAGTATGTTGCTAAGACAGAATCTCCCTCCACAATATTTTATAATCTTTTTGGAGTAATATTGGATCTGTGAAAACTAAACAAAAATTGCTTCATTTTTTGCACTGCCAAACTTAACTCTGATGCATTTAACCATGCCCCCATGTTGTCATGAGGTGTACACTGTGTTCAGTTTAGGACCTTCCTTTGTCCTCAAACTCCAGGACTGTGGTACAGTAGGTATATTCTATATAGATATATTAAAAAATTTCTGTTATATTTTCTGTGAGACATGGAATGTTTAACAAAGATTTGGTTTTCTATTTATCTAATTCCGTTTGCATAAAAAAATCACCACCCATTTGATTGAGTAATTTTATGACCTCATTTGATGAGCCAGTTTTAGAATTTTTATTTTTAAGAGCATAGGAGTACTACAGAAGTTAGCAATATGGAGTACCTGTAACTTGGGATATGTGGATCAACACAGACTACATCACTTTGCTGTATTTCATGTAGCATTTCTTTATTAAACAAGTAGATGCTTGTATTTTTGCCATTTTACAGTAGCGTGACATTTAAGAAAATGAACATTAGATGGATTTTATATGTTGCGTTACAAGTGGCATTTGGAAACTTCTGTTTGTGATTAAAGGTTTGCATTATTTAGGTCATATCGTATAATGTTGACCCTAGGTTGCAGGTGAGAAATCTTAAGGTGGCCATAAAGATTCCAGCAGGAAACTCAGGATGGAAAGGCCTCTTTTATAACTCTTGTAAAATGACCATCATCATAATTGGCCCTGATCGCATGCCGAACTTTTTCATGACTAATAATCACTTCAAAATGGTTACAAGTGTTCTGAAAATAGTATATTCAGTAAATGTCTGCAGAATCCAAGCTGAGAAAGAGCTCTCTATCTCTGAAATGCCTGCAAATCCATCCGCGTGTGCAGCACCGTGAGCTAGGGCTTGGAGCAGAATAGACCCCATGCTGTATAGTCCTTATGAAAGACAGGTTTTGATTAACGTTTCTGCCTTGTAACTTCTAGATTGTGTAGTTGATGTATTCTGACATAAGTCTCGCAACTACCTGGTGCAACGTTAGACCTCAGTGCTACACAATGTGATCCAATTGTTCTTTGGTCTCATCTAGAACAATAAAAAATGCACATCATTTAGAAATCAATTCTCTATCAATCTGGGGGAAGGGGGAATCACATTTTACAGGTGTATAGTGACGTTTGTTGCAAAGGATCTGAAAGAACTCCTAGACTATGCAAACACTTGTATTGTGACACTGTCACACAGGCGTACGTACGTATTGGAGATGGCATCCTGCCAGTGTATTTCACGAACTGATAATGGAGGAGAAACACTTCTTTAGCATATTCTCTCAGGAAGAGAAGCATAAGCTTTTTATAGTCTGTGGAGAGCAATAGTTTCTCATTTATAGTAGTCTCATTTGTAAAGAATTGGAATAGTACTCAATGCACCTTCTCTGAAAGGTTAAGGTACCTTTTACAGATGTGAACTTCTGATTCTTGGGGAATCAAAGTCTTTCCAGATGCAAAGATTGTCTCATCATTTTGCCCTCCCTGCCTGCCTTTATCTGAAGTCATCGACTCCCTACGTTGCTACAGTGAAAATAATTGGTATGAAAACAAACTTTATGTGAGTAAATAAACAAATTCCTAGCTCTGTGCTTGCATAAAGATACTAATGATGCTAACATTAGGTAGAACAATGCAAGTCATGCAGGTAAAGTTCCCAGGCTGAATCAGTGAATTATTAGCATTATTAAAATATGAACATAATTAAGCATCTTGCTGAGTTACAGCTACTATGGCCACCAAGTAGGTAGTGCATGTCTCGATTGTGAACATATAAATGAGCTCAGCTTTAGCTACCATGATGCTGAAATGCATATATAATAAATTTCTAAGAAAAAAATAATTGAGAAGATATATGTAACAGTGTATGAGCACGAGACAGTGCTACTCGGTGGTTTCTGTCCTAAACCTCTTTTCCAATGCTTTAACCCCTAGTGACAAATTAAGTTGAAAGAATTTCTTTGTATTTAGAACTGAAAATATACGCTTATACTGTTATATAGTGACTAGAAGTGTGTGCTGCCTATGTAAATAAGGACCACTGAGAGTAACTTTTAAATGTGGACATAATAAATTTACTCTTTGTATAGCTGGAGAAGAAATAGTGTGCTATTAGTAAACACACATGTATTTTTCATTATGTTTGTAGTGCGAAAGTGAAATATTTATCAGATTATTTTGGTAATATCAACACAGATAAAATTATACTATCATCCTATTTAATATTTCATTCAGATCCCTGCATAGATTAAAACACTGCTGAAGTTGAGCACCAGCATACTACTGTTTCATTATACCTTCTGTAAACAAGTAAGGATGTAGGCTTACTGTCAAGAACCTCGTTCACTTAAGTTGAATAGGCAAAGCAAGTCTCAGATGTTAGCACACCAACAGAAGGAAATAAAACTCTCCAATTAGGTAACCATTAAAATATATATGAGTGCAAATAAAGTAAAGGGAAATTTAAATTCACTCTTAAAATGTGCCATATTTTGTTGTAGTATTTAATTTCAGCCAACAGCATTGCAAGTAGCTGGGTGTATGGTAATAGGTCTTATGCAGTGCAAGCTAGAACAATAAACTCTTTTGAATTACACTTAGCAAGCAGGAAAATGTCTGCTGCTTGAGTGCTGCAGCACACAGGAATACTGTCTTTGCTAGCAAGACTTTTAGATGGACGGCTAAAATGGTCTTAACCAGGAATTAAATATGTGGCCATTACCTGCACTAGCTTTGTAATGGATAGTAAACCTGTACTGGTAACCAGAGATAAGAAACAGCTGTTCTCAGCTTCTGGGTTTCTGCCAAAAAATGAAATTATTATTCTCTTAGCATAGCTGTAATAAGTACCACGTATTTTGTCAACTCAAATTTATGCAAGGCTAGAATCATCCAGGAAACCAAAAGTGTATTACAGACAGCTACACAGCAATCTCTTGAAGGAACACTAAATCCAATTATGCAGAACATCACAGAATTGTTTGTTATTCCTAAAGCACTTAGTTCTCATGAAAGTAAAGTATTTTTTCCTCTTCTAATGTATCAAGAACGCTATCGTATGTAAGATTCTGCGATAATATTATGACTGCAAAGCTCTTACCCAGATTAATTCAGAAGCAACAGAAGAAATACACTTTCCAAAAATTATGCAGCAATCTATTCTGTCCTTTAGGTACTGAATTAAAACCAAATCTTAAAGTGGAAGAACTGTAGCTTGGTGGTATTCCCGTTGGGAATATTAATGTTTGTTTGGGAGAGGGTGAAGTGTATTTTATTTTCAAAAATCGTAATTTAGTATAATCCTATTTGAATTAGTCCTCAGACAATACCAATTCCCATGGGTAAGAAACCTTATCATTGTCACTAAGTAGGAATTTTAAAACTATTTGATGGACCACATATTAATACACAGGTTAGCATTACTGAATAAAAACATACAAAGAAATCACCAAGTAATTGACAGTGTAAAATGAAATAGTAATCTATGCCTATCTCCTTGGCTTCAGTTTCCTACCCCCATCTAGGCAATGGAGAATATTGGATCAGTCACCAAAATTACATTTACAGCAGTTTATGTTCTCACCAGTAGAAAGAATAACTAAGCATCATAGTTAAGAGTTTTCTATGAACCTAGAAATAGGGTTAAAAGTTAGACATGTTCCCTCATTTTAAGGTAGTTAACTTCACGGCATTATATACTAGTCTATTTTTGATACTTTTTGCATTCCTATGATTATGTAACAGATTGTACCTTTACATCATTCGAGGCTATAGCAGCATACAGAAACTGAGAAGCTGCGTGCATCCTACACCTGCAGCTCGTGTTAGCAAAAAGAGCAGCTTGATGACTGGCACCCTTAGCCTTTACAGCTCTGCAGCCACGAGAGTCTATGAACATTGAACAAAATGGCAGTCCCTGTCCCAAGAAGGAGTATTTGATCATATATAACTGATATGTATATTTGAGTATTTATATTTGAAAATGTGCACACTTCTGTGCTCTTCTACGTGTGGGTCATAATATAGACTTCAATGGCAGCGCAGTATGTTTTCCCATGAGATGTAACACTGTAATCAAATTCTGTGTTTCTTGCACACTTTCAGAGTTACCTGTTTTCATGGTTTGTACCTTTGAAATTTAATTTCACCTTTCTTTTTGAAAGAATGCAAAACTATGTAAGTAACAGTAACGCAACACACTCAGCTTAGCTACAGGTGGTTATGTGGGGGTTGAAGACAACAGCAGGACCTCCAGAGATGCTGTGGTAGGCTCTTTATAACTCCTTGGCCACCAGCAAACTAGAACAGGATTATCACATTCATATTTCTTCCAAACTTATTCCCTCCTCTCCCTAGCTTCTTCGCCTTGTCTAAAATGTATGTGAAACCCATTGCCCCATTCCTCAGCCTGTACCCTGTTTTCAGTTGCTTTTTGTTCTCCTTTTGACTGAATGGTAGGGGTTGGAAGGGACCTCTGGAGATCATCTAGTCCAACCCCCCTGCAAGAGCAGGATCATCTTGAGCAGGTTGCACTGGATGGTGTCCAGGAGGGTTTTGAATCTCTCCAGAGAAGGAGACTCCACAACCTCTCTGGGCAGCCTGTTCCAGTGCTCTGTCACACTCACAGTAAAGTTTTTCCTTATATTGAGATGGAACTTCCTGTGTTCCAGTTTGTGCCCTTGCCCCTTGGCCTGTTGCTGGGCACCACTGAAAAGAGTCTAGTCCCATCCTCTTGACACCTGCCCTTTGGATATTTATGAGTGTTGATGAGATCCCCTCTCAGTCTTCTCTTCTCCAGGCTACACAGCCCCAGCTCTCTCAGCCTTTCCTCATACAAGAGATGCTCCAGCCCCCTCATCATCCTTGTAGTCCTCAGCTGGACTCTCTCCAGTAGTTCCCTGTCTGTCTTAACCTGGGGAGCCCAGAACTGGACACAGCACTCCAGATGTGGCCTCACTGGGGCAAAGTAGAGGGGGAGGATAACCTCTCTCGACCTGCTGGCCACCGTCTTCTTAATGCCCCCCAGGATACCATTGGCCTTCTTGGCACAAGAGCACATTGCTGACTCATAGATAACTTGTCCACCAGGACTCCCAGGTCCTTCTCCACGGTGCTGCTTCCCAGCAGGTCAACCCCTAACCTGTACTGGTGCTTGGGGTTATTCCTCCCCAGGTGCAGGACCCTACACTTGACCTTGTTGAACTTCGTTTGGTCCCTCTCCACTCAACTCTCCAGTCTGTGCAGATCTCGCTGAATGGCAGCACAGACATCCGGTGTGTTGGCCACTCCTCCCAGTTTTGTATCATCAGCAAACTTGCTGAGGGTGCACTCTGTCCCCTGGTCCAGGTCATTGAGGAATATGTCAATGTTTTCAGACCACCTAGAATGGCTCCAGCTTCCTCCACTGCTGCTGTCTGATTTACCTCCCTTCTGTGGGGTCCCTAACCTCCTTCCAGCCCGTCTTCACAATTCCTGTGCATGCGACTCTACCAAAATAGCAAAATTTCCCTGCACAGCCATTTCATCTCTTTCCTTCAATCTTGTTGTCTGCACTCCAGTACGTGGCCGAGAACGGAACTGTGTATTTCATTCTGCAGGCAGGCTTCTGTGAATGTGGTTAACAATTCTGGTACAAAATATATCAAATGTGTATATTGTTCGGTTTTATTTCTATGGATTGTGATTTGTTGGCTTTGTAAAGTATCTGCAGCTTAGGAGTGGTGTTTTTAAAGTGTCTATTTTGAATGAGAGAGGGATAGAAAATACTCAGAGCCGAATGATCAAGCAACTAATTACCAGTTGTCTCGGTAACGATTCTTTTCCTTTGCCAGCAGCAGGGGTCACTAAAAAGAAGGGTTACACTGGGTGAAGCAAACAGGATTTTTTTTTTTTTTTCCAACTAGATAACTTTTCATATTAAGAAATCACTATATTAAAAAAGAAAATTCTTAGTCCTACTGTTCTTGACAGACAAGAAACTTTTAATAAAAAAAATTGGCTTGCTGATTATGGCCTAAATTACAATATCTCTACCTAACATAAAGCCTCTAATAAAAATTATTTACAATTGTTATCCCTACAATCAGTTTTATATAATGCTTTGTCAAAAAATAGTTTAATTACATTGTACGTTGATGCTGACATTTAACAGTGTGATAGCCAAGAGTGAGTAATGTCATTTCCTCTCTATTTCTTGCGATCACACTGTCATTTTCTCCATTATTTGCTTCTATTGGAAGTCAATGCAACACAATTATTGATGTGGAGAAATAAAAATAAAATTGTTCTCCACTTAGAAATAGTCAACAGGAGAATAAACAAAATATTCAGATAGTATCTCAGTGTCACTTCACTCAACATAAAATGTAAATAAGCGCATAATTCTGTTCCAGGAAGGATGGAAAGCGCTGACCACACAAGGAAAGAAATTGAAGAAAACCCAGTCAAACACATTAGCAGGAGGAATCCTGTAAAAGAACACACCAGAAAGATAGGTTGCTTGCTCTGCTTCATATCTGTTCTGTAAGCTTAGTAGTCAAGGAGGGGTTTTTTTTGTATTTATCTTTGCAGCTGAATGAGTTCAGTTTCTCTCAGATTAGGACAGAAATTTCAGAACACCAGGTTAATCCTTCCTGAATTCACGGGCAACTGAGCAAACAGACTTCTATCAGCACGGCCGAGTGTAAAATTGTAATTCTAGAGATTAACCTTGTCTTTCCTGTTTGCTTTGAACTTGACCTCCGTGTTTCTCTTCTAGGTATGTTTGTACGTATGAATGTATGTGTGCAGTTATTTATTCATTTGTTTGTTTGTTTGTTGTTAACAGCTTCTGTCCAAGGCCCCTGGGAGAGGGCAATCTCACCAAACAAAGTGCCGTATTATATCAAGTGAGTATAAATAGTAATTCATTCCAGCTATTCATATTTGTCATTTACGAGGATAGTTGGTAATTTCCTTAGTTTATTGTGAGCTGCTCCTATGGTATCTAAATGGGAAGAACAAAAAGGAATGAAGTGTGTGCAATAAATTTCACAGGAGTGTGCTAGTTGTTTTAAGGCACAGTAGGATACACTGATTTGTAAGTTGTTTGGTTTTATGCTACTGTAAATCACCAGCAAACTAAGTAAAGCTTTGGGGTATCTGGATTTTATTTGAATTTGTGCCATTGGCCACTGAATAGTATGTATGGCAGGTTTTGCAAATCCAAAAAACATTCCAAATTGCAGTTGTGAATGTGATATACTGGGGTTTTAACCTAGCAATGTATATACTTTATATAACAGGCTTTTTTTTTTAGGAAGAGTACTCGGTAAAGTTTGTTGCTGAGGAATGACAAGGGACAAATTAATCCCTGTGGACTATTCCTTTAGAGTTTATTACCCAAATTAAGTTAGTTTGCTTTAAGAGATGTATATGCATAAAAATGAGAGGAAATTTAAAAAAAAAAATAAATTTGGAAACATCTGCTTCTAGTTTAGTGCCCTAAACAGAACCACCGCACAGCAAATATGAAAGAAGTTTTAATACATTTTTCCTTCTCTGTGTAGTTCTTTATTATCTGCAATATGTGCCTTGAACTATTTATGCGTAACTTCTGAAGAAAACAGCTGATGCGATACCTGTGATAAAGACTGTAGTGCAAGTAACTGAAACATGGGTGTTGTTTATTAGACATGTTCATGCAGTTCTTCCTTATATTCCCAAAACACTTTGCCAACTCAACTAGTGTCTCTGGAGCCATCTGGCTGCAGATGGCTGTTGCGGTGGCACTTCCGTTGCACCTTTCACAACCGTGTGAACAGCTACAGCAGCTTCAGAACAAGCATTTGAGTTACACGTGAGGAAAACTAAGTCTGCAGTGCAATACAGAGGTACAGGTATACGTGGCTAAGTTGGTTTACAGTTGCGTCAAATTTGTAATTTTTCTGATGTTTGCATTTGGCTATGAATAATGAAACAGTCACAAGGAAGATGGAAAGCTCTATCAGGGAGGAGGGGTAATCTACAGGAGACAAACTCTGTAAAGCAAGTTGAGGCTCTGGTACGCCAGAGTCAGTTTATGGCATTACTGTGAAGGAAAAGACACTCTTTCTTTCTTTCTTTCCCATGACATAGCTTGCCATTATGGGGAGAGGTGCCTTGGCAATTCTTAATGTAGGCATGCGATGCATCTCATGCTGTGCTTCCCACTTCTCTCTGTGCTACTCACATCCAGCAGCCATGCGTAGCTGTTGACTCTTTGTGCAAAAATGGTCAGTGGTGCCCATGCTTATTCCTTACTAGGTTTTGGTGTCAACTTTCCATTTTGTCTTCTGTTCTAGGCCATTTAAAAATTCAAAGGAATACATTTGTTTTATTTTTTTCACTTTAGACCATATCTTAATAACTGTGAAGAGTTATAGCAGTACTAGTTTATTAAAGTTTAAATTCAACCACATCTTTTATAGAAAAACTTGCTGTCCTTGAGATGTAAAACAAACCAATCAAGTTTTAATGAGTCTTAGTAAGCTGCTACATCTATTCCTTTCTCCAGCTTTCTTCAGTCATTTTTCTTTTCAATCATTCTTATCACTCATATTTCACATTTACTCACAACTAAATTGCCTGTTTTCTGTACCATTTTGGCTTTAAACTTGGCATATTCTTTCTTTATTCTTTGATACTTTTCTATCAGTTGTTAGCTCTACTTCATGAAGCCTCCATGAAGACTGAGTAGCTCTAGATAGCCTTCTCTTCATGTTTACATCATTTTCTGTGTCATGAATGTAGAATACAGGTGCTAGCCTCCTTTGTTAACCAGATTTGCTACATGTTTTATTGTTTTCCATTTTATCTGATTTTCTCTCAACGCTTAACTGTTTTACCTCATCGTTTTCAGATTTGCAATGACACAGCATTTGATAAGTCCATAAATCAAGCGGTACTTAGTGCTAAATCTTCAGCAGCGACGTTTACTTACTGCTAGGTATCTTCAAGCCTTGTAATTTTCCTGGTTAAAATTTCATTTTTATACAGTTGATTAATCTGTAGCAACTAGTTGCCTCTAAAGCTATCACTTCAATAATTCCTTCTTGAGATTATTCATGCCAGTTTTTTTCTTTTTTTTTCAAATTGCTGTGGTGTAAGCATCATTGCCATGAAAAATATAATCATGAGCAGCATACAACCTGTTTCAGCCATTCTCAGTCACTGTCATTTTGTAGTTTCTTGACCTACTATCAGCCTCACGGAAACTGCAGTGTCATGGACTTGCACCAGCTGCTGCATTTCGGGGGATTCCCTTCCACCCTTTTATGTGCTTCCCTCCTTATGGAGATGACAAGCTAGGCCAATAGATCAGCCTCACCCTTCTCTTCCCAGCAAACTGAGAAATCAAATTTTTGTGTCCGGGGCAGCAGAAATATCTTGGATTCCCAAGCAGCAAGTGAACATTGCTGCTGCGTACTGAGCACTTGCCCAGTGCACAAGGTGCTACTGAGTTAAAAAACTCTGCCTTTTGCCTCTGACTTAAAACATCTCAAATTGCTTGAAAACACTTTTTATCAAAATCTTTTCTTTTTGATCTTTTTTTTCTCCCTTGATATATTCCTGGTGTCTGGTACAGGATTTAAAGTTTTTATTAGCTTAAAAAAGGAGAGGAATATAAAAAAAAATGCTTTTCAGTTTAGTCAGTCCTGTTATTTGAAGACCTTGATCCTACTCTTACTGGAGTGCAACCCAGAAAACAGGAAGGCAGAAGCAGGCACAGGCTTGTCTGTACTCTTCAGTAATGTTTTAGGTATTCATTAAAATTTCTAAATTTAAGTTTTTAGGAGACAAAACAGGCAATTACTGTACATCAGAAATCTGAAAAGCAAATGAAAAAAATGCCCAGCACAAAGACTACTGAATAAGCCTCAAAAGATAAAAAAAGTCTCAAATTCTAAAAAAGACAGATAACAAAGGTAGGGAGGCTGCAGATTTTAACGTCGCAATTCAGGTTAGATCACATCTTAGCAGAGCTCGCCTCGTGATGAAAGGGATCTCACGTGTGCATGCATACGCACGCACATTCTTATCTTCCAATCAAAGAGATAGAGGAGCTGCTCCAAAGCAGTGATAGACAGCAAAATCAAATGTCTGCTTTGCATTTTGCAAAACCAGAAGAAGCATTCGGTCATGCTGCACAACCCAATTCCTCTTCAGTGTCCATCCTCCCGGGGCACGAGGGGACATTAAGCAGCTACACTCTGAATCATGTTTGCATCTCTCTTGTGTGTGGCTTACCCTGTGCTCAGCAAACGTGTCCATTACACAGTGCTAGGAGATCTCTGTTGCCTTGACATAAGGAGGAGGAGTTGGACTGAAGCCTGCAACATATTTTCTCTCTAAAAAAAATTTCAGTAGTCCTGTCATCATGATGTGTTGAAATTTAGTAGCTGTGACTTCTATATTTGCACTAATCTTTGACATTATTCTTCCTCGGTATAACTGACTTGCCAGTGAATAGTGTCTGTCTTCTTACCCTCTTGCCGTGACCATTCTTCTGATGGATTTAAAATGCTTCCGCAAAAATACAGTAGTCTTTCATCTCAGTACTTCCCACAAAGGAAGCCTTCCAAGTTATTTCCCAGCCAAGCTTATTTTCTTATACAGATTATAGCGGTTCACTGAACTTTGTCCTACTAAGGACAAAGCTGGATTCTCAGGAGCGTAGATTTGACTCCTTGAGAAGATCCACATGGGCCTATCCATACAAATTAGCCATGGAGTGAGCTGACTCCGAGGACGATGTATCTCCACTTTCTTACTCTCTTCCACATTGTAGTTTCCTATCAGAGTATTTGACTTGCATTAAATGTGTCAGCTTGTGACACACATTTTTCTTAGTTTTAGATTCGGCAGCCTTTCCATACTTCACACTGGAGATCTAGCGGGCCAGTTTCTATAAACATACTTCTTTGTTGTCTTCATTTTTAATCTCCCTTTTAATTGTTGTTTAACCATGCAGAATTTCAACACAGAAAAAAGCTAAGAGCCCTGCGTTTTCATTGTAAAAGCAAACAGATTAAAGTCATGATTCTTTTACTCTTGTTCAACTTAGGGACAGGATAAATGAATCTATCTGAATTAAATTCTGCTAAGATAAAATAAAGCAAAGAGTTGCTGTTCTGGTAAAATCACTTGGGTTAATTGTTTCTTCTGCAGAATGTAGATAAGTACGAGATGCAAAAGCAAGTAGGAAATATCTGTCAGACGGAACAGAGAGAGACGTGGAGAACCATAAATAAATAATGTATGATTATGTATATGTAGTGAGTGATGCTGTGAGCAAGGTATGAAAACCATGTGTACGGCTGACAGTTAACCTATCTACCAAGTACCAAAAAGGTATTATTTTGGCTTCTTAAAAGCACAGCTATTATGATCTTTTCCTGTCGTTCAGTTCTGAACTCTCCACACCAAAATTGAAACTATTGTGAGAGAGGAATATATTATAGTACTTATTATAGTACTTTGCAGTCTGCCTTTACGTGATGCAAATTATCATGCTGTCTAGCATAAAAGTGTAAATTAAATAGCTGATATTTCTCAGAGGCTTGTCCAAGTGCAGAGTTTTTCTTTATCATTTGTAGGGTTGTGAAGCCTTGCTTCCAAAACTTGTCACGAAAATTTAAACTCGGAGTGTAAATAAATGAGAAATCTTGAGCCTTTAAGTACCTTTAAAAGGAAAGCGGAGGTTATAAACAGATGTGTTCCTGCTGACTGAGCAGGAGCACTCGGGGAAGATACCGTGGGTCTGCTCTTCGTTACCATCTGTCAGCAGGGAGTTACTGCCCTCACACGCCAAGTAACTGAAAGGGCTTTAATTTGGTTTGAAATGAATTCTAAGTACTCAGCGGCAATTTTTATGGTATCCTAGGCGGTGCAGGGTCTGGGGGCAGGGCTGTAGCCTCTCGTTAGGGGCAGTAACTGCCGGAAACCGTGTGCTTTCCCACCAAACCACACGTAGCACAGTGCCTGCTGTGGAGGGCAGAGAGCAGCTTCCTCGGGGGCTTACACAACACTTACGGATCTGGGTGCTTTTCATAGGACACTCCTCATGTTTAAGTGGATAGTAAATTCCTTAAGCTTTGTTGTCAAATTCGTTCGGTGCAAATCCCCGCGAAGAGTGTATGGTGTTAAGCATTACAGAGAGGTTAAATAGTGCAGGGACAATATTCGTGCAGGTTAAATCTTAAAACGTGTTCTAGAGGTAATGTTGTTTGCTCAGTTTAGTAATGAGCTGGGTAAGAGAAGTGTAGATGGAATCTGGCTTTCCTATTGTCCTAATTGAAAGGAACGTATCAACATTTTAAATCCATTAAATCCAGCTACTCATTGTTTTCCAGCTCTGGGCCTAGGAGAGTTATAAATGAACTGGTTTTATAGGCAGTAATGTGAAAAGTAAATTTTTGATACTTTACAAGGAGTTCATATCTTTGTAGAGTAATAGAATATAATTACATAACCTTATATATTTTACTTTTATTGTAGCTGAAATTGTTATATTTATTGTAAGCTGGATGTGACTTTTGCTTGAATTTTACTTTTTACTTCATTTCTATTCGCTCCATTTTACTTCAGTTGTTAAATGTAGGTTGTCTGTGTTACACATCATCAAGAATAAAAAATTAACATAGCCAATATAATTTTTACAAAGTTGAATGACATATATACAATATGGTCCTATTTTATAGAGTATATGCCAGATCTTCCATAAAAAAGTAAATTTTACAGCTGCTCCCGATAGCTAAAATTTATTGCCATATACTTCAAGCCCATGTTTTAAACATTGTGTGCTTAATGAGCAGGATTCAAAAATAGGAATTATGTTTGATTTTCACTGGAATGCTTTGAACTTGAAAAGATTAGACATATTAAGGGGAAAAATAGAAAGATTTGCCTGTCAGACTTCTCTTTTCTGAAAGATCAATTACATACTTAATTTAGATGACAGACAAAAAGAAGACAGCCTCTGACAACTGTCCAATGAAATCTTCAAGGAAATGGGGAACAATACCTCAGATTTTTTTACATATTCTTGTTATACCAAGAAGTCTCACAATTCCTTTGTTTCCTCCGAAGACTGACAGCTTCTCCAAAACAGCGCTTGCCACATCCATTGTCTGCATTGCCCTTGGTTCAGTGTCTTTTCTGATGCAGCTAGCTCCACAAATAAGCAGACCACCCATTTCCCCATTCCACAGGGGAAAAATTTCATCCATACAATAAGAGAGTCAGCATTAAATTGATGCCTCTTCACCTGCTGTGCCTTTTTCGTCTTCTTCATGATCTTATCAGTCTAATATAAGGCAGCACTCTAACTAACATCTATGCATTTTAAGATATGTTTCAATACCGATGGAAAAAGTAGTGGGTATGGACACGTACAATTTACATCACCAGCTGTATTTGCTATGGGCGCACAGACTTTGGTAGACTGTGTAATGCTCTCGTATTGGCATCTAGGGCAATGTAACAATCAAGAGAAGACTGAGAATGCAATAATTGGATGTATCAGCTGGGCTGCTTCTGTTTCTCTAAGTGGCCTGTCTGTCAGGGCAAGGTCAGATTTTTTTTTTCCTGGATTGACTTTTTTTCCAAACTGAACTCCCTGAAGCTGCTGAATCTCTCTTGCATTTGTTCTTTCTCTGACCTTCTAAGATGCCGGTTCTCCTGCAGACTGCAATAAGTTCTTGTTTTCCAGAATATTCTCCACCTGTCTTGGCACATTTCTTGTCCTGAGCAATTTGTTTAGTCTTTACTTACTGAATTATGACTATGGATTATTTCACCTCTTTTTCTCCTTATTGAATCCCTTTCAATGTTGGGGTTTTTTTCTTGTCTGATAATAGCTGCAGTCATTTCTGTGTTGCACATCAGTTCTGTGATATCCTTATCTTTAGATCTTCAGTCCTGAGAACTAATTTGTGTGTATATTATGCTTAGGGGTCATAGGTTCTAAGGAAAACATAAAATGAATTAACTGTATAAATGTCAGTAAGATTGCATTTAGACTTAAGTAAAGATTCTAACCAATAGGTTAGGAATGATCTATATTCATTTTTCTTACTTCTCATTTTCTGATTTAAAAGTTTAACTTTATGAGATAAATTACAATTTCAAATATGATGTATAGGCTTGGCAGCCTCTTGCACGCTACATATTTGTTTTGAATTTCAAGTATTCATCAGACAATTTTTTTATATTAGGAAATCTATGGCTAGATAATTTAAGAAAAACAAACCGTAAAAAAATGCATCACAACATCTCTGAATGAATTGCTTTTCTTACAAGTAGTTTTGATGAGACAAGCATTCATGTTTTTTCCATGGCAATACAGCTCAGAAAATGAGATTATGGTAAAACACAACAGAGAGTCATTATCATGTAGCACTTTTTATATAACCAGCCTAGCACAGACACCAAATGCTGCCTGCAGCCTACGGAGTAGTGTAGTGAGTAGAGGTCAAAATTTGCACCTAATGCCTGCTCACTCTGTGTGTCCAGGTTCTCCCTCCTCTTTTCCAGCAGGGCCAAAATTTGTTTACATAAATGCTGTATGTAAGTGTTACGTTGGGGATTTCGGGGGGAGCACAAGCTCACTTAATACAGCAATAAATTACTAAGAATGCCAGTTGCTGTAATTATGTGTGAAGCTGTTGGTATAAGTTTTATTCTTCACTTCCATACTTCACACTTTATGAAGTTACACACTATTTTGTTAATGAAATTGTATGGTAAATTAAGGGGGGGGGGGAGCATTCACACTTGAATTTTCATACAATAGATAAAGGTTGTAAAAAAAAATTCAATACCTAAAACCGTAATAGTTCACTCTCATTCAAGTATTTTGTATTTATGTAGACACCTGCTAGAAAACTTTCTACTATTTTAGCATTTAAGTAGAAAAAAGGGTTAAAAATATCTAGCTAGTAAATAGCCTAGATTGCCTTTTGAATTTCAATATGTACCTGCCTCCTGTTTTTCCTTTGCAAGATGCTTTTTCTGTTCGCTACTGCAGAGCTAATATAGGAGTAGAGGGGCAGAAAATACATTTTTCTGTGCTTCATTTCTAACAAAGTTAATTCCATTTTTTTCACTTAAAAGCTATATTATTGGAGAAAATGTTATAAAACTCAGCACTTGAGGGTTATGACATCCCGCATGAAGCATACTAAGAAAAATTGCTAGAGAAAGAGGTTACAGGCATGGAGTAAAAATTTTAAGATCTACCTAAAAAATGACAGTGTTTGACTTGGGAACAGATGACTTCATACAACTATCTCAACTGTATCACCAACGTGAAACACCATGTTGAGAGTTTAATCGCAGCCCAAAGCATTTCTAGTTGAGACATGGGTGTAATACTTTGTTCGTAATTAGGAGACACCTTTGCAGCAGGAAATATCCCATAAACATCTCAAGGAGATGGGAATTAAAGAGTATATGGTCATACAAATTTATTGGTTTTGTTCCAGTATTTTAGCTGTTGTGACCTGAAAATGTGGAATAAGCAAATATGAGGAAGACAAATGAAAAAGTATTAAATTTCAATTTAATAAAAATACTGAAATACTAAAATAAGTTTTGTTTCCAAGCAGTATTTTGCAGTCCACCATCTGTCATCCTGGAGGTTCTATAAGCAAACTGATACACAATTTAACATTGCAAAGAATGTGACAAAAAGCTAACGGATTCTACTGCATACCGAAGCACAGAAAAGCTGCACCTTCATTAGAAAAGCAGGAGCTGCATATGTCCTCCCAGATCAGTGATTTCTATCTACTATTTCATCTTCAGTTTAACTCTGCTTAATTGCATTTAGCTGTAGGACTTCATCAATGGCAAGGCTTTTGGCTGACCTCACCTATCCATCTTTTAGAAAACATAGAAAAAGTTAAAGCAATTGCAAATACTGCTAGATACTAGCAACAACAGCAGCAGCAGCAGTGGTAAACAGATTACAGCCATAGAGAAGACTGTAAATGTCCCTAAGGAAATCTGTGTATAATTTAGTTTCAGATATAGCCATAGAGATAACAGCAATATGAAGTAAACTCATAGGCGAATCTTCCCTCGACTAAAACTTCACTTGAAGGCTTAAAAATGCAAATTTGATAGGAATCTTAAGGTTAAAATAATATATTATATACACATATGCATTCTATTACTCCTGGGACTACCTCTGCCCAAACAGTTGAGGAACGATTTGAAAAGTGTTTAAGGCAAAATTCCTATCAGTGAGGGTTTTTTAACCATGTTTGCTGAGAATCTCTGGAATCTATAAATCATGTCCTGACTTTGATAAATGTGATTAAACAGCTAAACTTAGAAAAGTTCTCAAGTAAACAAACCTACATTTATGATAGGTTTTCTTACATCTTGATTACAGTTTTGCATGTCATTAATTTGTACTTCATTTAGTTATGTGTTCAAAAGCATCCTCTACTTCTATTTTATCACCAGCTCCAGTCATACTGCAGTTGCCAGTTTTACTGAGCAAATTTCATTAGTATATGAGAATTTCTAATGTGAAATATTTTTCTGTATATTTATCAGCTTTTAGCAATAGCAGTGATGTTCAATTATTTTTTATTGCTGTGTTTTGGTGAATCTCGACTATCAAGTATCGAATATTAGAAGTTTGCTTTCACAACACAATGTTGATATTCAGCGTGGTTTTTGTAAGACAATGCTAGTTCAAGTTCATTTGAAAATAATTCTGAAATTAAGCAGAACTCTGTAGCTGAACTATCATTCAGAGATATTCAACAACTCAAACCTATAGGGGTTTGGATATTTTTTTTAAATCTAAACCTCACAATGATAGTTTCAGTAGGTATAGAGAGCTTGCATTTATAATTTAAAAATTACTGTGCTTTGTGAAAAGAAACCCCATGATTTTCATAATTGCCTTTGATGTCAAGCACAAAAGAAAAGCTGGCTCTAAGTGACAGCCACATTCAGTACTTTGAGAGATGACTGAAAAGCACATTAGACAGCTCTGAATTTTGTTGTTTCTAGATGGTATCTTTATCTTGAAGTATGCCTAAACTAAACTTATACCAGCTACCCACCTGAATGATCTTCACTTTCAATGTTTGAGGTTTGTTTGGCTTTGGGGTTTTGGTTTGATGGTGGTGTTTTTTGGGGAGTGGGGTTGTTTTGGTTTTTTTTGTGAACACTATTTAGAAATTAGCCAAAAAAAAGAGAAGGAATATTCAACCAATGACAGACCATTTGGTCTGTCCACAATAAAGGAAAGCATATTCAACAAGCTGACGCCGTACTGATGTGCAGCAGTAACTACGCAAAGCAAAGGGCTTGTCACAGTGAGGGAAATAGAGTTTAAAGGCATTTTTAGTTTGAAGGAGAAAATTCTTGTTTGAAACAGGTTTCTTTTGAGGTCATAGCAAGTTTCTTGATCAGTTACAGATAATATATTTCAAAACAAGAAATTGGAAGAATGACACTCAGAACATCAAATAGCTGGATGTTAGAGAACAAGTCTATTTGCTTAACTTCTTCAGTCCCTTAGACATCAGGAGCATATCAAAATGACTTGTTTAAGACTTTTGATTTCCCATCATGTATTTTCTTTGAAGCTTATCTGCTACTTCTTTCCTTACATGGGTTTCTTTTTTTTTAGGACTGTCCTTGATAAAACAAAACAAATCCCTTCTCTGACACTGTTCAATATCCAGAACATTGCCCTCCTTTTTCCTGGAATTCATGTTTGTTTCCAGTCCATGGTTGTTTGTTTTTTTTTTTCTGTCCAGTCTTTTCTAGCTTCTGTACCATTTTCTCACTAAAAGAGCTCTTAATGAGATCACTAACAATTTCCTGTCGTCCAACTCTCAGAATCTTTTCAGTGTTCACATTCTTCTAGGTCATTCCACCACTTTCAACAAACCATCTTCCCACTGTCCTTTCTTGTCCTCTCTTGGCTTGTTGTCAGGATTTGCCTTGTAATAATTTGCCGTTCACTTTTTCTCCATCTTCTCCTTGCCTTCTAATGCTCCATTTGCAGATCCAGTCCTCCCACTGGCTCCAGCCCATCACCCTCTTTACCCCTACTTTCTCTTAGCACTGCTCTTGATCTTCAGTTCCTGGGCATATCTTAACAGCAACCCCAGCACCTCTCCTTTCGGAGTTTCATTTCACTTAGTTGTGCTGATGACTTCTAAATGTAATTTGTTAATTACAGATTTCTTTCCACTCTCCCTTAGACTGTTGTTAAGTCCCAAGCTCAAAAAGACCAAAATAGATGCTTTCTTTCAAACTTCAGTGTTTCTCTGTTGACATTTCCACTACTTTGCACAATGTTTTCCTGCCTCCATTACCTATCCTTTCAGTCTCCTACATGTCCTTTATGCCTACTTTAGTAGTGTTAGTGTTGTTTATCCTTACAATATTTTATCTCTTTTTCCTGCACCAAACAAGTATATTTTTTCTTTATGATTTCTGCTTAAAATTGTCATCTTCTTCTGAGAGATTTTTACTTTGTACTCAGTCACTGTAATTAGCAGTAATTCAGCCTCAGCTATTACTTGCTCATTAAAAGAGGCTGTGTTCACTGTATTACCAATACTTATAAAATTAATTATAGTAGCCCAGAGTACTTAGTTGCATGAATGATATGTGAGAAGAACTTAGAAATTGTTTGTGGCACTGTTGCTCTCTCCATCACCTAACTTCAGAGTACATTTTGGAGCCTCTTTTTTGCTTGGTTACATACCACTGTATCAGTTTTACTGTACCTCTGCACAAAAGGCAGATACTTTTCACATTCTACCTGTGCATGTGGATTAACAGAGAATTTTAAAGATCAACAAAAATACTCTTTTCTTATCCAGGTGGCTGACCTATCTTGAAGAAAACTGAGGTGATCTAGATCCACATGCCAGCAGGCTCCATTAACTTAAATTCCCTTGAATTCCTTGTCCATCAGTGCTGGCAGGGGCTGACATTGCCAGAAATATCTCAGATTCTTTTCTCTGTTTCAGATAAATTCCATTAATCCCATAAATTCTAAACCTTTGTAGCCTCACAATATTGGGAAGCCACTGAACAGTGGCAGATTGTTAACACACATCAGCTCCATATTTGTTAAATACTCTTTGCTTCTGGCTCCCTCCAAATTCCAACTAGTTGCTAAAGTTTTTCCTGCTGAGTGGAAGAGGGTCTTTCTGCCTCTTCTTGTTCTAAGATAATATACCATTGGGCAAGGTACTGCAGAAATATCAGTCCTGAGCCCGTTGACTCTCAAGGGTAACGGGCGGCCTCATGGCTGTCCTTCACCCTAGGTGCAGCTGCATTCAGCAGTAGCACATAAGCATACTAGTATTCTCTGCAAAAAATATAATCAGTTGTTGACATTTGCCTTTTCAACATAAAGCCCTGCTCTGAGCACCCCTTTGATATGAGTAATGGTGCTCGCAGAAGAAGGTCTTTGATGAGAACGTTTTTCAGTGGTTATCCAGTGACTCCTGCGTGTACCAAGCAGCAAGAGGGAAACAAGTTCTGAGTAAATTGATCACTCGCAAAAAAAGTTACAGACTCAGTAGACACAACCATTCTCAGTCAAATTTATATATTTTGCTGTATTTCTGTTTTGTGCCATACAACGAAATTCCAGCCATCTTGAGCAGAGCTGTGTGCAAGTACAGTAGCTTGCACAGTAGCCAACAACTCAAGGGCAAAATTGGCCAGGCCATTTTAAACTGGCACAAAGGCATACCAATAGACTGAGAGGGGCTTTCATACTAATGCTGCTGGAAGAAAGTTTGACTACTCATTAAACCATAGTCTATCAGGAATGAGAATTTATAAAAATGTTTTAGCAGCTCTTCCTCCTCACATCAGTCGCATTTCCAGTCATCTCACACTGAAACCGTGACGTAGCATAAAGACAAATCAAGTTCTTCACCAGCTCAGCAGTTCACAAGAGAAGGCAAGTTTCCTTTCTGTTAATACAGCATGCAACACAATGGATGTCAACTCTAAATCAGGTTCTCTAAGTGGTACTACAATGGAGATATTTAATAATACCAATTAGTCTGAATAATGTACTCTAGGCAGCTGCCTGTGATGCTTTTCATTGCAGTATGTTTTCCTCATTGCAGTCAGTACTACGCCTTTAGCAACATGGCACCTGTTTCACATGCTCAGACATTTCCCCAAAATTAGAAATGGTAGTTGCAACTTTTTCCCCTTCTCATGAGAAATCTATGCTCATAATTTGCAAGAGCCTGGTGCATTACAAGAGATTACCACTACTATTTATGCTATTTTTTCTAAACACCATTTGCTTGGCCCAGAACTTGGCAATTAACAAGTCACAGCAATAAAAAAACACCAACCCAAACCAGAATCATATCCTAGCACCCAATTTCTTGTCCTCAACTTGTAGTTTTAAATTCTTCAAAAACACAAACTCTATTTTCCAAATTCTAACTGGATTTCTGAGCAAGTATTTATCTGAAAAATATTTTATTTTTCCCGGCAGTATTGGCACTTGCATTTCCCCATTACTGGAATTGGTGCTCATTTAGCATGGCTTAATTACAATTCTAAGCTTTGCTGTACCTTTTCCTGTACCGTTAGCCTTGGAAACCTCTTTATTCCACCTTGATATTAAAAGGAGAGCCTGCTTTCAACTCCAAGTCAAGCTATGGTTGTATTATTCTAAAGCTTCCTTTGAAAAAAAATATAAAAAAAAATAAAACAAAATCCTCATCAGTGGTAATTAATTGTGACAGTGCGGGCTTTGTAGCAATTCACAAACCTGTACTTTGTGCATCAGCATTCCTTATTATTCTAATTAAAGTGGAACATTGTGCCCTCGCCAGTCATTAATGGGTTTTCATTTTGTAAATGACATTTGCAAAAGTTAAAACGGGCAGTTCATATGAAGTCCACAGGCAAGAGCGTTAAAATTAGCATCACCATAGCAACAGTCTTCCATCATTAGTATTCAGGGCAACAGTAAATGTTTTGTTGTGCTTTTGTTTCCAAAAAAAGATTTTTCTTTATTTGTCATTCATAAATAGAAAAGGCTCAAACCCATATATTTCAGGTAAAATTATTTATTCATTTGGATGTCACTGTTTGAGAATTTCTCAGGTTTTTTAAGGTATTTATTTTTCAGGACAGGGACTGAATTTCATGATCTCTACAGCTGTGTATGTCTAACCTCCTGAGTGACATTTATTTATTGCCAGCCTGCTACTCAACAGTACAGTTTTATATGAAGTCTGTCACTTCTACTCAAGAATCCGTACCAAGTAGTGGATTCTGCGGAGAATCTGTAAAAGATGTATGCACGGTAAAACGTGGTCAATCCCCCATTAAGTGGAGTGTGCATCTGCTCATGACTAGCTATTTATATATTCTTTTTCTTTTCCTCTCTGGAATTGAGATATAAATGCATACATCATCTCTAGTGAAACAATATTCGAATATCGTCTTGCCTCGCACAATTTAGAATTGAGGAGAGAAGAAAAGGGTGCTCCCCCTAAAGGAAACCAAGGCAGAATATGAGCATACTCCAATGTCCTTTATTAGAAGAGGTGATGCTGGCTACTTTTTTTCTGAAAGTTTAAAGAGGACATAATTGTCCGGGAGCATGTTGCAGCAATACTTTGCAGTTCAAGAAACAGTTTAGCACCACATCTCCTAAATGCCCCCTGAGGCATCCTGTTTGCATACGTCTTGTTCAAGCAAAAGCATGCAATCAATACGGGAGAAGCAATAGTAGTCCTCTAGAAACAAATATTTTGTGTTCAGACAGAGCGGAGTTAAGGAAAGAAAAGCAAAGGGAAAGACGTTGAGGAAAGTAGATGGTAAGTGGGGCGAGGTCAGTAGGACTACTGTTTTAATTTGATGTATCCTGGCTTGTCAGTAACGGGCACAGATCAGATGTAACTAAATGTTCTCTAGCGTTATTTCTGTGGGTTTTAATTTGGCACGGGAAGGTCCCTTCTTTCCTCTTCATATTCTTAAAATACTTCATTTTGCAGATTTTTGCAGAGAAGTGTCTTTAATGAGTAAACACACTTTAGTGCATTGCAAAAGCTGGGGGTATAATCCATTCCATGAAAGATATTCCTGTATTTTAATAACTGAGGCACATTTTCATACAGTGATTGCCTTGCTAGTACCTGCGCTTGTAGTGCTGATTAATTTTTCAGCTAGTAAGACCTGCAGAATTGGAAAACCTTTAAAAATGGTGAATACATATATACCTGAGGAAAATCATTCTCAGGTTGACTAAAAACTACCCATGGTGGGTTGACAGATGACGTTTGGTGCTTGGCACTTGGAGAGCTTTAAATCAGGAGGGGACTGCTATAACTCTGGTGTTCTGAAACACCTACATATATGTTCATTTGTTCAACCACTATTTTCTTCCTTTTAGAGAAGCACCTTTTTGCTAGGTCACGTTAATTTTTCCTCTGTGCTTACTCATTCTACTTTTTTTTTTTCTTTTTTGCTGCTGGTCAGATGCTTTCTGGAAGATTCAGTGTGCTAAAGCAGTGCATTTTCTCTCTTTTAGACTTCTGTCCCCTGCTGCAGTGAAGATACTTACTGAACTGTAGTATTTTGCAGAATTTTGCCATTTGATCTTCCTAGATAAATTCAGTGGTGAAGTGGAGCATCGTAGAAGCTGAATAATTTTCACTGAATCTGGAATTCATTCTTCATTTAACTAAAAGGTTTCATGCCTAGCACTCTGTCTAAGCAAGCTTCTTTGTAAATATGAGTAAATTCAATAATAGTTTCTTGCAATGCTGAATCTTATCATCATAAAATAAGTAACCTATCTTTTCTTAAATCAGCTTTGGAGATCATTTTAGATTATTAGCTCTTTACAAGCATTGAACTATAACGTCATTAGAAAGATTTACCTAAATTGCAAGGAGTTTAGAACCTTGTTTATTGTAATAATGACAGGCAGAGAAGCCATCTCTGGGAAGGATCAGTGACAGATTACTGTTTTCCATTCCAGACTCCATTCATTCAGGGACAGACCCTCGAGCAGTGTTGTGGGAAATGAGAGGAAACTGCCAGTTTCTTATTTATCCAAAATAGGTAAACACTGTGTTTCCCAAAATATACGTATGTATGCTTTCTACTTATGCACGTCCTTGAAAAAGCTACTGAAGCTGTTCTTCGTTAAAGATGTTTCTGCATTTGGTCTAGAAATACAGAAGGAGACACAGGTCTGTGAACACAGATTTCAGATATGCTACACTAGTTGTGGATTTCCCGTCTGAAGAGTGAATGCTGGAAGTAGAAATAAGCAAACGAAATAGCCTCCACTTTCTGTTTCGTGTCTTAAGCTTCTTCAAAAACATATCCAGCTTCAACCTACAGAAACCCAGGAGAGTGGAAATAAGTGGTTTGTAGCTGTTTTCCTGAGTGTAACAGACTATGTATTTTGTAGCTGGACATGACCGTGATTACAGGAAGAATAAAATAAAAAAACCCAAGAACAATGTTATAACTACTAAACCTAAATCACATTTTTATTTCTCCATCTATAAACTTTTAGTACAAGTAATTTGGAATAAAGGCATCCTGAAATTTTGCTTCAGTGTTTGGAAGGAAATTTCTTCCAGATTTCTGCCAGTGAGAGCATTTTAGCCACTAGGTCCTAGTTGCTGAAAAGCATATTTTTTCTCTATACTTCAGTTTACATATCACCTGAAAATTAGAGGTTAAAAACTGATGCCCAAAGGTCTCTTACTGATGAGCTCCCTATCATTTCCAATTATGGGTTTGAACTTTGGACTTCTGAACTGAGCTATTTTGACATAAACTATCACTAGAAGCATAAACAAAAACCTCCAAGAGATTATCTTTTTGGCCATAGGTGCACTCACCTTATTTGTTCTTCAATTACTGCCTGTTAATGGAAGTGCTTATTCTTTTAGTACTGCTGTGATATAACCAAACAATTTAAAACACTTAGCAGACTGTTCAATTGCAGATAGTGTTCTATATCTTCATATCTGACCAGTGTTTTCTCCTGTCCATTCCTCATGCATCTGCTTGTCCACTATTTTAATTGTGCTATGGCACAAAAGCAATGAAAACCTTACTAATATGTTTATTACATGTTAGTACTTGCTTTCATACACTGTTATTTCTTCCCCTCTTTCCAGTTTGAGGGAGGAATAAATATTTATTCACACTCTAACAATCTTGAAATGAGCAGAAGAACCGACAGAAGACTCCGAGCTATGGTGGCGGCAGTTTAGGCTCCCGTCAGACTTACTGTCAGAAGTTGGGAAATCAAATTTCAATTCTGCGCCGAAAGCAGCTTGCATGGATTGAGAGAGATGTTCACTGATTTCAGCAAACTTCTTGTTTTTAACAGCGTAAAAGGGATCAGAATCTGGCTGTCAGCGTTTCCTCTCATGTATCATGTTTTTTCACATCAGTGCCCAAAGTGTTGTGGAATAAATATTTGCTGCTGGCGAAACGTGAATTTGTATCTGTACAGTTTTCTCTTGAGAAAACCGAGCGCAAAACCCTCAGCGCTGCTTTGCTCTGGGGCATTTGTTCACTATTCTAGAACTAAGGAGTGGAAAAGAGTCTATCAGTGGCAATCCTTTATCAAACTTGCCTGTGTGGGTATGCCTACATCGTGTGGTCTCGCGGTAGTCCTCTTCGGTCTGGATCAAGTAAGCCAAGGGGACTCCTTTCTCCTGTGTTGGTCCCTTTGTTGGTTTTGGTCAATGGCATATATTTGTAACACCCAGAGACCTCCCAAACAATTCTCCTTCGGGGTACACATGGTTTCAGAAGTACTCATCAACTTTTTTCCCCAGTTTTATAAACCCAAATTAATCTTCTGCTGACTTCCAACAGATGTTTCTCTTACCTCTTCTTTTTTCTTTCCGTTATGTGCAAGTTTATCTCATACAAATATTCATTTAAAGCCCTGAGAGCCTCATGTTGCTCTGGCATCTCCAAACTAAAGTTCTGCTCATCTGTTTTGCCAGTTCTGCAGCAAGTGTCAAGGACACGGACAAAGATCGTCGCTGCCTTGCCTTGCCTTGTTGCATCTTGCAGATTTTCAGTTTTCCTCAATTCTCTCTTTATTAGATCCTCCCAATAATTGTTAGACATTTACACCCACGCACTTTGCTTAAGTCACAGCTTTCCTCTTCTTTGTTGGAGAAGTTAGACAAAAGAGACAACTAAAAAAATCTAGAAAACTGCCTTTTGCTTTGTTCTCTAGATTTTTAGTTTTCCTGGATAATTTGCTTGCCACAATCTTTCCTCTCTGAGCTCAGCCTGCTGCAAGGCTCAGCAGTCTCCAAAACCACAGCTCAAATATATTCAAATTTTATGCACTTCAGGTCTTTTTGCCCCTATCTCAAAGAAGTATGCAATGAGCCTCAAGTAAGAGCATTTACCTGCAATTATTTTGTTTCAGAAACCTTCCTGAATTATACAGAAGTCTCTTCAGCAAAAGAATAATAATTTTGGTTTTTTACTATAAGCTGTTCAGAAGTGCAATACATACCGACAACCTTTAACACAGCTTCACCTAACAGATTCCCGTTGCAAGTGAGACCAAGCAGGTGGCGACCCCCAATCAGTGCCTTGTTATCACTGAGGAGCTTTGATCTACCTAATGTATAATAGATAAGATTCTGCATTTTAATCATCTTGCTGCTTTCATATCACTTGTGTTGCAAAGTCTTATTTTATTTCCAAAAACTCATCCTGACTTTGTTGTGTTTTTTTAATTAGGTTATTTTTGATCATTTATTTATTTTAACGTACCTACCAGCAGGCAGATGATACACCAGCTGGAAGTTATTACACTGTATACCCACCACTTCCCTATCCACCTTTGTCCTATTCCTATGCCTGCAAAAGATGTAGCAGTTCTTAATTAGATAATTTTTTTTAACTTTACACCATGTAAGAGACTGACCAGATGATCCCTTTGGGTTAGTATATTGGCTGATGGAAAATTCAGTCAGGGTTGAAGCCCCTGGATTCTACATGTATTCCTCACTCTACAGCTGCATTATGCCCTTATGCTCCAGTAAAGACCGAAAATTTATTTTACCAATGAAATAAAAAGGAAGTGTTCCTTACAAATAGCAGTCTCAATTGTGCTCTTACATACACTCAGCAGTCCAAGGTTGGTGCTGTAGTGTTTTTAGTAATTTAGTATTCACATTCCTATTTAAATTTCCTGTACTAAGTTGTGGTCAGTCTGATTGTGTCAAGATAGGAAGGATCAGATCAAACCGTATCTATAAAAAAGGCGTTATCAAAACCAATAAAATTTACACAATAAATGCACATATAAGAATAGTAACACAGAAGAGTGCTGTATTGCTTATTTGTAGGTATTATTTTCTTCAGATAACATGCTTTATTTTGAATTCACTGAAATCCAGTGCTAAATTTCTCACCAAATTATGTAATGTAAAACTTAGCACTTTATTAAATGCTGAGTTAGAAAAACTGTAGACACTTAAATTTTTCTGTAAAGGTATTTTAAATTATCCTCTTAATTGCAAATTACACTAAAAGACAAAGTAAAGAAAAATATAATTTCAGCATAATGACCTAAATCAAGAAAATAACAACTGTCTTTTTCAATGTTGGAGTTGGTGGCTGGAACTGATTTATATAAACTGTGCCCATCTAGGAACAAGCAAACCCATGAAATTAAAAATCCATCAAATTGTTTTAAGTGAGAGAATGGGACAGTCTGCCAATGTGAGAACAACCTGTACTCACTAAGGAATGCAGCCAAAATTTTGTTTGGAAGTAAAATTCAGCTCGGTAGGTAGTATGCGATGCACTAAAAGGGTTAGAGCATTGTCATTGCACACTGTGTTTTTGCGCTTCACAAACTTGGCAAGATTCTGTAGTGTATGTGAATACAGAGGAGTCGAGAGAGCAGAGGAGTATTATTCCAAGTCCTACCTTTTACCAGTTTCTTACAGAAATTACTACCTAAACCGTTCCTTTGTACATAATGAAACTTTTAGAAAGAAATGCCATGAGAGGCCAGCTGCTCTGCTGATATGCATTGGAGGTGCTTCTTCAATTAGTTAACTGTTAAAAATTATGCCAGTTTACACAGTTTTTGAATGGAAATGTCAGTTGTTTTTCCTTAGAAAATTTGACTGCTGCAAACTTTGGAAATTGCATATAGAGCATTCAGCACACTTTAAAAGAAATTATTATATGGCTGCTCTTCATTAGTAGTGACTTTTGTCAAATCAATTGCTTCAGAGATAGAAAATGCACTACTTAAAAATAATTACTTTGATTACCAGCTAATTTCTTTGGTAGGCTTATCAAGAAAGCTTGAGGATCTAGCACAGTAAAGCACTTGTGACTTTATATTACTGCATGGCATTTAAATCACAGGGGTTTGAGCTGACCTAGAACTGTTCTGGTTCCCCCAATGTAGGGAAATGTTCCTGCAGGGACGGGCCCACCTAGTTTCAAAAAGACACTGTGGTTGTTGCAGCAATTGGGTTGTAACAACTCCCACAAATGGTCAGACAATTTGAAATGAGGGGGGGAAAAAAAAAAAAAAGGAGGGTTATTTATTTATTTATTTAAATATACATACATATATATATTTATATGAAGAAAATCACATCTTAGGTCCCTAGGAGCACTAAGTGGGAAGTAGAGGAGTACCACGACCAGTCTGCCGTAGAGCGGTCCAGCTCTCAGCAATAAGAACAAGAGGCACTGTGTGAAACTTTGCCCAAGACAACTCTTATTCTCAGGGCAGACACACATAGCAGTGTAGGTGTAAGATAGCGTGCCACTAGGAAGTCCAAATAACCAAAATAGTGTCACATTTGGAGAGCTGATATCCCTTAGCTATTTCATATTTTAATTAAATGGCAGCACAGTGGGATGTAGTCGCACTGGCCTTGTTTTCCCCAAATTACTAGCAAGTTTCATGTACAATGTTGACATGGAAATAACCATCAAAACCAGTCACTTTCTTCATCTATGACCCAACAGAGTCCACCATCATCACCAAATGATAATTTTCATGGTATATAATCCCTTTCAAAATTTTAAAATAAATGCTAGCCACAGTGAAGTGTAATGTTTACTATGAAAATTGTCAGAAAAATAATAAAAATATGACATAAAGTAAAAAAAAATAATAAATATTTATTTGTTTGGGGAATGGAAGACTTAATGATGATACCTTACAAAAAAGAAGTATGTTTCTTCTCTTTGAATCCTAAACTGTAATTCTTAGAATAAAGCCAAATGAATACTCAGTATGGCAAGCTGCTAAAAATAAAACTCTCCGAAGGTTTTAGTTCAGTATTAAATACACTGATTTGATAAAACCAGTGGATTAGATAGGGGGTCTAATCCTTCACTCCCTGCTTGGGATCTATTTGGCAAAATTCTTAGTCTGTCAGCTTCTGCAAATCTTTGCAAAAATATTTTTATCCTTAATAAATTATTTGCTCTGTTAGTTACCTTAAAAACAGAACAAATTGAGGGACATGGGTGGAAGGATAATAATTTGAGAAATAATGACTGCTGATTGTTAAGAATGAGAAATAAGAGCAACTGCAGCAACAAGACTATGGAGAAGTAACAAGAGATTCTTTTCCAAGTACTGATAAAAATTATAATGTCCATAAGCATAAATAAGTTTCATTACTAAAGTACAAAAGTATTTAGACACCACATATCTTAACCCAGTTTTCATTTAAAAGGTAAGGTTGAAAGTCTTTTTTTTTATTTTCCCTTGGCTGATGCATATTATTGTAGACATTAACTGAAGTGGTGCTAATTGTTTGCAAAACGGCATTTGGTTCTAAAGCTGGCAACCATGAGCCAGAGCTGTTGATAGTAATTGAAGGAAAATTATTTACCTCGAGAGAAGAATGATAATTTAAAACAACACTATATTTTCTTAACGTGACAGACTGATTTTGTTGTTTTGGGATCAAGGATGAATGCTCAAACAGTTGTAATATTTTCTAAGACAGGTGGTGTGTGTTTAGATGATCCTTCTTTCTAACTTTAAGGACAGTATGAAAACCATCATTCAGTAGGTAATATATCTATGTCTATTAAATTTATGACAGTATAAAATTCCAACTTGTGGACAGTATTAAATAAAAAAATGGTTTGGATCCTGTGCATGCTCTGCATTTGTAGTGTACTAAGTAGATATAGAGAAATCTTGATTGAATTCAATATTTTCTGTTTTTTTGAGAGGAAGGTGACAAAAACTGTGTGATTTTTTTTCTATGACTAATAATATGGAGTTAAGTATTTTGAACATTTAAAATAATCTGGCATTCTGTATCATATGGTGAGGGAGATGATAAAAGTGGGTAACTCCACTTAGTCCTAGCAATAAGAATTTTCTCTGTAAGTCTGGACTATTTTAGAAAAGCTGAAGATGGTGATATGGTACAATTGTAGGTTGACATTTCTGATAATGTATTCGGGGGAGTTAGATGTGAGATGTGGCAGCAGGAATCTACGAACCTTTATATAGACCATAACCAAGGTTTAAATCGTTAATATTTTAGGGCTGTGTTCATTGTTCAGGATTTAGATTCCACTTTTGAAAGCAATTTCTTAAAGATTAAGGAAATAGTTCCAAATACAAATTTGGAAGTGGTTTGATTAGTTCAATGTGGGAAAATGCTCAGTACAGAAAGACAAAAATTATTTTGGCTGATTTTGAGCTCCACACAATCACCATTATCTTTAATTTAATAATGGACTATGGCAGGTCCTAAAAGTCATCTGCGTACCTTTGGCCATAAATGTCAAGGCTCTTTGACTTGAGTAGACAAGGCATCTCTGATTTTCATGGCAAGTTTTTCACAGCAAATTTGGCTATGTTGCTATAAAGGAAATCTTCATTTTGCAGGTTTATTCTTTCACTAAAAGATTCCATTTTATGTTTAATAACAGAGATCAGAGAACTGAATGAAGGTATGCCAGTAGAATTGCAAGCTATCTGAAGCCTTGTTGAGATGTACCGTGAGAGGTTTGGCTCTATTCAACCGTATGAAATACTGAAATTATTCCTAGACATTGAGTTCTATTAAATGCCTTCATATTATTAAACTTGGTTAAACATGAAGTTTAAACTGTGAGATATAGCTTAACAACACTTTTTTTCTATCAGCTAGCATCCACAGGATTCTTTCCTGAATTAACTGCCAGCTCCTGTGCCAGAGACAGAAGGAGCTACACAAAAATACCTAAATGCAAAAGCTGAGGGGACCACTTTAATAGGAAGAAACATATTACAGTTAAGTAAATGGAAGGAGAAGAAGCTGTCTGGAATTATGTGAAGCATGTGCCAAAGTGTAAATGCTTGAACTTGCCACAGGAGATTTGAATGAAATCGTTTGCTTAAGCTTAGCTAAGAAATAATTTCTATTTTACCTCAAAATTCCTTTGTATCCCTCTTTACTGAAGGATTTAAGTGCTAACATACATTTAGATTCCATTAGGATAAAATAATATCTGTGCCCTAGGACATGGCTCCATGGTAGCTGATACTGATTTATCTGTGGAAGCACTAGGTAATGTAGGTATCCGTACGTCTATATTTGTTTTGAATTACTATATACATAAACACTAATTTTCACTCGTTGACATGGACAACATATGGCTATCACCACTTGCCGTTATAGGGCACTGCCAGAGCTATATGAACAATTGCCTTGTTTTGTAGTCAAGTTAAAGAATTTCATAGACTATTGTTTTGAAATGAAAAAAAAAGTTTTGATTTCAGAAATGTCAGATGAGAAACTTTTCCTTTCCAGAATTTTTTTCTTGCTGTTACCAAGTCTGACCTCAGTTTGGGTATAGTTGCACAACCCTAAACCTGAAGCTACATTTCTATGCAAATAAACCATGAGAAATGTCACCTGGATCAGATGAAGGAGTTAGCCTGGATGGAATTACTGGTGAGGCTAGTTAGGTGTAGCTGCTCCCTCCTCCCATTAACTTCTCTAGGCTGGTTCCTTCTCCAAATGCAGTGCTGCACTTTCCTCTGACTTCTGGATCCCCATCTAAGACATTTAGGAAAAGAGAGCAAAGCAATTATGCTATACAGGAAGACTAAGCTTTGCTCGTGCTACACCAGGGTATTGGGAGAAGCTAAAGACTCTCTGGTTTTGAAATCAGATCAACACAAGTTTGATTTACCAGGGCAGGAGAACCATAGCTTTCTCATATCAGGGCTCTGCATGGGCCAGTCTAGGAAAAAGGTCAGGAGCAGACCTCGAACTTACCGTATTTCCTAAGCTCGACAACCTCAACATGTTTGGGAAAATGATGGAAACGCCTAGTGCATACATAAAAATAGGCAGGGTCTCTTCTCGTTACAATTATATATTATAATGTTATGTGTAGTATATTATAATCATTGAGGAAACAATATGGTAGTTATGACAGGTTCAAAGTATATTTTAAAGAAACAAAACCCAGAAGTTCTGTGAGAACACAGCAAAGCATCCATTGCTAAAATACAGAGACCAAATAATGAATGCATTAATTCAAAGGTGCAAAGTTTTCCTAGCTCTGGTGGTCTGATTGGGATCTTGCCTGTGTATAGCTGTCATAAAAAGCAATAAACTTCCATGTCCTCTTCTTTTACTACCTAAATGCAGCCTTACCATTGGAACTTTCCAGTACTTAATCTCCTAGCACGACCTAAGTAGCTTTTTTCCCCAAATGAATATTTTCTCTTCTAGATGATATTTGCATAGGGACATTTTGAAAAAAAAAAAAAAAAGTCCTCAATTAAAGCAATTTTTTTCTGTCTGTATGATATTAGTTATAAAAAAAAGATTTGATCATGTCAAAAATACATATTTTATGGAATGCAGCTAAAAAGTAAATTAGTGAAAAAGGCAGGCATGCTTCTCCTTTAACATCTGTGGAAGACTTTGGAAGAGAGGGCTGCTTGTTGGGGACCAGGAATGCATGGTGTCCAGTAGCTAGCATCAGATTTTCTGGGCCCTGAGTGAAGTAGGACTGCAAGATGGAGGGTTTCCTGCTATTGAGATCTAAACGTTGATAGCAAACAGTAAAGAAGTTAATGATTTGGGAAGCTAGCTTTTGCGTTCGCAACACAATTTTATGCATGGAAAGAAAGATTTTTGAGGTGAAAAGAGTCAGTGAGCAAGAGAGTATATGAAATCCTGCTTATTTTAACCCCCAGGAGGCAAAACAGTCATTTATTTCTAACTGGGCACACAAAGAAAAGTAAGAAATGGAGTTTGCCTTCATTGTTTTGTTTAATTTATCCTTATTAGTCTGCATTTTTTCTCAACCCTGTCACTGAAATGATAACCGTTCATTTTGCCCATACAGATTCCTCAAACCAAGAATTTACCATGGTATAATTGTTACTTTTCACATCTTATTTGTAGATTGTAAAGATCAGCAAGCAGTTTTTCTTGGCATAAGTTTTCTGCTGGTAGATGTTAAGTCTTTTTTATAGGTTGTTTATTTTTTGAGGGTTTATTTGTTAGCTTTCCAAAAGCCTGACTTCAGAGGTTTTTTTAATACATTAGTTGTCTAGTATTTTGCGAGCATTATGCTTCTTGATCTTTCCATTCTTGGGACTATTCCCACTCCAGTTCTTCTCCATCTGGAAGAGTAGGGGTTATTCTTTTTTAAATTTTCTTTATTTCTTGTGGTTTGGTATGGAAGGGAGAAAAGAACTTTTAGTAGTTACAGGTGCTTACCTGAAGAGCTCATAACCCTGGTGAAACCTGGATGTGCTATCCACCGCATCCAGTGATGCATCTAATCTTACTTAATCTCAGTCTTGTTCTGCTCCTCTTTTCAGGGTCATACACCTGGCGGTAGATGGAACACACTGCTACTGCAGGGTGTCTAAATTGTCACTGTCAGCTACAAAAATAAATGTAGCCTCTCCAAATTAGCCTTTTCAAGATTTCAACAGGGTGAAATTCATACGTATATCTAATATATCCAGAATGACAGGCACCCTCTCATTCATCTTTTATCAACAGCATTCAATGCAGTGCGACATAAGGCACACACAGACTGCTCCCGAGGCTCCGTGACACTCATCTCGTAGGGTGACTAAGATTTCAGTTCTAATCAGGTGTCTTTACTATAGTAAAGGCAGGTACAGCCCAAAGGAACGCAGAAGTTGTGCCGTTGTGCATTTGGCAGGAACAGACGTACTCCCGTCACACATGCTGCGTACCAATACTTTCCATGCTGTGCACTAAAGTGCTGCAAGCTCTGTAATACTGCAGAATCAATTTTATTTAAAAAGAAAAAAGAATAAAGAATAAAGAAAAAAGGAAAAAGGAAAAAGGAAAAAGAAAAAAAGAAAAAAAGAAAAAAGGAAAAAGGAAAAAGTAAAAAAAAGAAAAAAGAAAAAAGAAAAAAAAAGAAAAGAGAAGCGAAGAGAAGAGGAAAAGGAAAGGGAAAAGGAAAAGGGAAAAGGAAAGGGAAAGGAAAAGGAAAGGAAAAGGAAAAGGAAAAGAGAATAAGGATTCCTCTTCCTACTCTGTCTATTCCAAGGGCATCTCAGTGCACCATGTCAGGTAAATTCTTGTCAGCTCCACTCGCCAGTTACACGGCTGCCTTACAGTGAGGAGAATGAGCCCTGTGTAAGAAGCAGCACCTGCTAATCTCCCTTCATACGGGACACAGCTTGGGTTTCCCTCTGGACAGAAGGTGGTATGCTCCTTCCCCAACTCTCCCATGGTGTAAATAACTGATTATAAGCATACAGAGCTATGAATGTTTTAGTAGGTCTTTAATTTACAGTGCAGTTTTGGGGAAAATGAATGCAGAATTTCAGAACTATTTTCTTCATTGTATTTACAGTGTTTTAATGTGCTTCCAGTGGCAATGTGCGAACAGCCAAAAAAAACCCCAAAACAAACCAGCAGCATCCACTCCAGTATTCTCTTCTTGGCTCTTCTGAGAGAGCTATCAACAAATACTGAAAATATTGGAGGTGTCAGCCCTTGGAGCATATTTAAGACAGATGATCCAGGAAAGCATCATCGTGCCATCCCAAGTGATACTTAGTATTTATTTATACCAAGAAAAAAAAAAAAAAGACTCAAACAGCATAACGGATTAGCCAGCCTGACACAGGGCACCACAACATCTTCTTATATGCAAGGCAAGCGCTTGCTAATCCACTACCCAGATAACTGAGAAATAGTAAAGCCACACTTACAAGGAGGACTACACGCTTCACAGAACTATGGAAGCAAGACTTAGTTAAAAGGAAAATGTTGTATCTTCACTTTCAATGACAGTAAAGCTAAAGAAATCTCTCTTTAGTTTTCTAACTCATAAAGTGCTTAAACTTACAAGCAAACTTGTGCACTTGTCTGCCCTACTAAGCGGTTTTAGGCAAGGCCCTACCCATCTCTGCGTTTGGGTTTCCATGTCTGTCTGTAACGTGGAGTAGCGATGCTGATCTCCTTCATGAAGCCTATGAAGATTTATACTCAAACAACATTTTTTAAGAATCAGTTATTTTATCTTCATATTGTTATTTTTAGTGTGTGTATGTCTGTGGCTCTTTCCCCACAGAAAAGGGACAAAATTCTGAGCAGAACATGCTAAAAACGAAAAGTCAGGCTTCTCAAATGCACAGGTTCCAGTAACCACCTGGACAGTGAGCAATGCTACCTGAAAATCCACTTCATCTTTTTATATTTTTTTTCCTGAAAGAGTTTTGGGGTAATAAGCCAGTCTCTAAGTATTATCCCTGAGTTACTAGGGGGCTGTGATTTCCCCTTAAGAACCTGGTGTTGTTAGATGTTGGAGAGACAGACACCTTGATTAGATATAGTCCAGGACAAACCTACACTATAAAAGAAATAGACACTGTTCCCCTTCTCATTAAGGTCTCTGTGTAGGTGCACAAATTGACTGAATAGCCCTTTGGTAAGAAAAGCACCACAGGGAATTAAAATTCTGCTTACACAGTAATCCTGATTTATTCTTTACAAGATGACTGTCTTTTATCAAATAAATGGCTTAAAATTAAGTATGGCGTAAAGACTGGCTTCAGTTACAAATGCCAAAGACAGTAACCATTTACACTGCAAACAAAATATATTTTTGTAATAAATTATGGGTAGTTTAAAAATAATTTGGAGTAAGAGTGGTATTACTTGCATACATTATACAGCAAAAGTATAATTTTGAGGTTGATCAAAATAGCTGACAGCTTTTGTAAATTGGGATACAACAATCAGAACTACATTAAATAGAATTTTTTTAATAAAATCAAATTATAAAGTCAATAGGCCTTAATCCCTTAATCCTTCAACATTCTTGTTTTCCCCTGGATGTTCTTGAGTGGGTAATAGTTTGATTTGGGAGATCAAAGGGTTAATTTGCTTTTCTATTCAGGAATGACTCAGAGTTCCCCTTTATTGTTAAAAAAAAAAAAAAGTGGTGTGTGTGGGGGTGTAAGGTAGGGGAAAAAAGCCAAGAAAATGGATTCACTAATTGGGGTTTTCACCTGCTGTGAGTCTAATTGAATACAATGCTTTATTTGTAACTGAAGGAGAAAGAAGATTATGCAAAGTATGAGAAATTCAGACTGGTTTTTAAATTCTTATTACTTGGCACTATTGTATGGGAAAGAAGACCAACATGATAATAGCAGCATCAAGCTTCTGTTGAGGCGGACCAGGAAACTCCAGAAACAGTAAAAATTGAAGGAATGTGTATCGAGGGTATCGGTACGAGATACTTCTTGAAGGAAAACAAACCACTTTTGGTGTGAAACGGCAGGCTTCTGGCTACCCCGAGTCCCTTTGTATGACATGGGCAGCTGCTCTCTCCTTGTAATACGCCATGAGGTTCCTCCCAAGGAATATGCTAAATGCCCTGTTTTAAAGAGTTAGAGAGAGATGTCTCATTTCTTAAAACTTAGCTAAAGATGGGAAGAGATGAGGTCGTTGGTGTAACAGAATTGACAGCCTTCAGCCAGTTCATTCATCTCAAACCCAAGCTACCTGACACAGCAATTGATCTAATACCAGGTCCATTGAAGTAAATGGAAAATTCTCACAGAGTCTAATAAGCTTTACCATAATGATTTATGTTTACACAAGAACGAATCCTCTTTTCTTTACGTGTTTGGGTAGTTTTGTAGATCATAGGTAAATGAAAGCTGTGAATTAGACCTTTTAACACACTTGTTTTAATTGTCTAGAAACTGTAAGAATTTAACATTTCATTCCATTAGGTTTTATATTTGCATTTGGGGGCCTGAGGGGTTGAACCTTAAGCACCTTACACTTTTAATGGTTCTAGAAGAAAACATGAGGGCTTTCCTTCAACTGGTTGTTGAGCTTTTCCTAACATCAGATAACCCAGTTACCTGGAGCCTTAAGAAGAGCCCTAAATATCCTGGTACTTAGGATAAAAATTACCAAGTTCAGTGATTACCAATATCTATGGAAGAGGAAATCAGTCTATGGGATATACCTGTGGTACAGAAACTATGGGTGAAATGAATTTTCTGCACTTCTAGGCCTGCATCTGCCCAGTGTAAAAATAGGGACTTCCTTGGCACATTTGAAAGGCACCTTTTTGGGTGGCCTTACCAAACAAGCAGAGTCTGTAGGGTGAGAAGCTACTGAATGGCGTGAAGAACTGGGTTCTCTGGGCAGCATCATTTTAAGGAATGAAGGACGTAGATGTACAACTCGCTCGAGAGCAGATTTGAAATGCTCGTGACACTAGGAAGAGAGCGTTAGCTTTTATTTGTGGGCTGAATATTAAGCGGGAATTAATACAAAGAAACATTGCGACTCACTCGGCGTGAGCCGAGCTGTTTCTTCTGCTCTGACCCTTCGGGGGAGGAAGCAGCTCGTCCTTCCCCGTGAGGCCAAGGCAACCCTTTAGAACTGAAATTGCCTGATTTCACTCACAAATAAACCACTCGGTATTTTAAGCGGCGAAATTAACAGCTGCAAAGCGAAAAATCCACGTTAAGGTCCATTTCAAATCCGTCCCAGCTTCGGTGCATATTTTAATTAAGTTTTCTTCCCCAGCGCCCCGAAAGCGAACCGCTTTGCCCGCCTCAGCGCTCCCACCTCCCCGCCGGGCCCGGGGGAACGCAAAGATCCCTCCCGCCGCCAAAGTCCAGGGAAGCCCCGAGGGCTTCCTCAAGCCGCCGCATCCCGCCGCCAGAAGAGACGCCACAACCCAGGCGAAGGCAGGGACGGGGGCGAGACGCCCCACACGCTCCGCAGCCGCGCTGATGGAGGCGGGCGGGGGCCCGGGCCGCTCCCGCGGAGCCGAAGCCGGCCCCGCCGGCGGGCGGGGCCGGGGCGGGGCAGGGAAGCACCGCCCCCTCGCTCCCTGCCTGCCTCCCTCCCGCCCTCCCGGCGGGGCGGCCGCAGTGGTGCTCGGCGGCGGGGCTAGGCGGGCGCGTTGTTTCTGCCTCCGCGGCGCCGCCGAGCAGTCGCCGCCATGAGGGAGCAGCTGAAGGGGTGAGGGTGCTGCGGGGGGCGCGGGCCGGCAGGTGCCGGCNAACGGCCGTACCTTTCGTTTGTTACGCTAAAAAGGTCAGCTCGCTGCCTCGTTTCTTCTGGGAACTTGAAACAGCGTTTAATTCAACGCCTTTTCCCTTTCACGAGGCCGTAGTTTCGCGCTGGACGTGTTTAGTTGGAACACGTAGGACATGGCGATGTGAGGTCACACACACGTGTGGGTGTACCTGTGCAGATGTGGGCTGGGAGGGTGAAACCCCTCCAGTCGGGTCGGGAAATCGTGGATGTGCCCGAGATGGGGAGTGCTCCGGGGGGAGCCGAGAGGGTGGGAACTGGCTCTTTGCCTTGTTCCTCGGGTTTTAAGGGGTACCGCCGTGCTGTGAAACGTTACCTATGTAGGACGTAGCGCGTATTGTAACTTGGTTCGGGCATGAACTTTTAACAATTCCTGAAAACAAGCGTGCTTTGAGGTGTAATTCTTTCCCCAGTAATATCACGCTTAGAAATAAGCTTTCAAGTGAATAGGCAGAAGAAGCTGGGAGGGGATTCCCTCCGGGCTACTGCATTATAAGTGGTGTATTTCTTGTTGCTACATGGCATGTTGTACTGTCTTTTAATACCTGTCGTGAAACACGTTGCAGCTGGGACACCAGCAGTGTCCCCAGTCCTCATCTGAAGCTGAAATTGGGGCTGAGAAGTGGTTTTTGCAGGCGTATGCGTACGGACCGTAGGAAACAAGAACGGTGGTTATATGTAGGATCTTTGACCTTTTAGCACTAAGGAATTGTTTGAGGCCGTCGCTGCTTGAGCCTGGATTTGACGAGACCCTGCAGTGAAATTGCTTTGGCAGAAGCGGAGAGGATAGGCTTTGCAAAGCAAATGGATCAGCGGAGGAGTAACGGCTGGGGGGACGGGCTCACCAAGCCTTAGCCACTGAGCAGGATTCTTTGTCCGTGACAGAGTGTACAAAATAAATGTTTAACATCAAGGGGAGAAAAAAGAGTTACTATTCGGTACTTGGCAGTTGATATTTGCCCTTCTCCTACTATTCATTTCCAGTATCAGCAAGAAACTTTAATATATATCTGTGTCTGCCTTCAGCAGTCTGATAAATCTCGCAAAAGCCAATAAAACACACTAAAGTCAAATTCCTGCTGAAAAGACACTGATCCTTGGCTTAACCAGAAATAATCTCTGCACAGATCAGTGGTCTCTAGATTTACAGATGAAAACAGTAGACCTTTGTAAAGCACAAAGGAGTGCCACCTTTTTACATTGCTAATACTTTCCGTAGCAGTAACTTGTTTTATCGAAGGAATTAATGAAACGCTGTAAAAAGACAAATATTAAGTCTTCCTTGCAATCACTGTTAGCTACTGTTGAAGACAGTTGTCTTTAAATGAGTGGTTGTGTCTATTCATACAAACAATTTCAATTGCATTTAGGTTAGGTTAGTAAAATCCAGATGACTCTATCGTGTTTATTTTGGCTTTTTGACAACAACCATAAGGTGGTTGGAATAACGTTTTATTCATCTTAAAGCTGAGAGGTATTGAAAATTGTGTTGTTTGAAAATGGATCAAGTTGGTGCTTTGTAAAATATTACTTTAATTTCAGCTTTTTTCTAAGTGTATGTAACTTTATTCTTTTTGCTACCTGATAGAATTTCTTATTCAATGCACATCTATGCACGTGCACATCTAGTTCATGTCGCATTTTCTAATGAAGGGTGAAGGGAGAAGCGCAGCAGAACTGGCTGTGGTATCGCTGATGGAGAGCGATGGAGGAGTTTAAAAAGGACTCTGCAGTTGCAACCTAAAATTCTAGACTCTGGAGCTGAGCAGGGAATAGACATGAGACTGAATCCTAGATGCATATTAAAAAAACAAAAAAAAAGGAGAATGAGTGCAATCAAAAACAATTAAAAGGTTTGGAAATGTTTCAGTGTGGCTTGTGCAGCAATGTTGAGGGGGAATTTGTGCAGGAATTTGGGTGGGGGGGAAGCATTGCTCTCCTCTCCTATTGCTGCTCCTCAGAAGTAATATAAAAGGAAGAAAGATAAAATAACTGTATTTTGTCCTAACTGATCAAGTTATAACAAGGGAACTGTAATTCAGGTAGCGTGTCAGTTAGGATATCATCTCTTGATTTCAGGTTTTCAGTCCTGTGCGTTATTGGCTCTGCCGACAGTGATGAGAGACAAATCTCTCTGCTGTTGGCAGGAACAGAGGAATTCACACTGGCATAGTGTGACAGAATTCCCCACATAAAAATTATCCTTGCTAATATAATATAATCAACCTTTAATGAAGTGGTCCTGCTGTTCCCAAAGGATGTATTAAGTGAAGACTCTGCTTTCATCCCACTGAATTATCAGTGTATTTAGCGTGCCAGTCACACCAGCGCCTAGGTGTCACCATTATCCATTACTGCTCTTCTTTTCAGGCCTGCTTTTAATTTCCTTTCCACTTTTGCAGCTGAAGTCAGGTGAGAAAGAGGAAAATATGCCATGGGAGCCCGCTTATATTTTTATTTGTTGCAGAATGTCCGTGACTTAAAAGCTAGTGATCAATTTAGTTGACCTAAACGTAGAGCCAAATTGAAAAATGTGTCCTCTGAGCACGTGCAGTATCGTGAAACTACTGGCTGTGTGCATTGATGCCTTTTTATGTTGGTGGTTCGTTGGAAAAGCATCTTGAGTACTTACTTCTGCACGTATTCTCACTCTGCTTTAGCTGCTGCTAGTCAAGAGGACATGCACTACACTTTTTATGTCTTTCTGACTAGCAAGCTGTAAAGGGCCTTGTTCACCAGAGTTTGAAACTCTGGCAAACGCTTTGCTGCAGATCTATTAAGGATGCTACAGCATTCCCAAGCGTGGTTGAGGCTGCCTGAAACTGCTGAGCTGGCATTTCACTTCAGACGGTGTTCACAATAAGGGCATACACACAAATCCTCCCCCACTGGTCCAACCCCAAAGCTCACAATTAAGTGGCCTTTGAAAATGGCAAAGAGGCTTATGAAGAATAGCCTTGATGGAATCTAACCTTTCCTGGTGCTGCCCTTGTGTGCAGAATCGTTGATAACTTTCCGGGCTGAAAACGTTCAGTTAAGAGGCAAACGCCTTTTAGCTGGAGTGAAATAGCTGCAGCCTTCTTGTGTTCTGCATGTAAAGTGCAGACCTGCAAAATCTGCCCTGGCTCGGTACGGGCACTCAACCTCTACAGAAATCACAGTGACCAAGGCTCAGTTCCTGTTAAAGCCCTTGCTTTCTCTTGCAAGAGCACGGAGGTGTACCGCCGGCTCGACGGCCCATCGCTGGGTTTCATCTGGGGCACGAGGTTGAGCGATCTCCATGGAATTGCCGAAGGTGCCGTAGCAGCCGGGTGCGGGGTGCTCTGCCTCACCAGCAGTCGCCGCCGAGAAGGCAGCAGGGGCGAGAGTTAGGGTCTGTACTGACTTTGACTTTCAGAGCCCGAAGGAAGGGGTATTTCATCTGAGTTGCAACTAAGTTGATAAAGAGGAGGATAAAGGAGAAACGTACCTGCCATGCAAATTCAGTCCTTGTCACTTGCAGATGAAGCGAATAAAGCTGTTCCTTACAAAACGTACATCTCCAAGGGAATTAATCTTATACCATGAAAGAAAAACACACAGAGTAGTGGTTTGGGGTTACTGGTATTAAAAATAGCTGAGAACAGTTGGAGTCCAATGTTTCTTTGGCAATGGAAATTTTATTTGCAAGATCTTAGGAGAATCAGTTAGGTGTTTTCAGGAAGATTAGTAAATGCTGTAAGCTTAAACCATACACACTAAATTTGCTGATATATGGTTAGGCCTTACCATAAAAACTGAAAATAAATCAATAAATTATTCTTCCATGTAATGATGATTAGTGATTAACCATAATAGTTTTCCACAAGTAAAATGATCCTTTTGTTCTTCTGGCCAACAACGGCATGGGATTCTACAATCCTACATAGATAAACCTTTGCCAGATATCTTACGGCTTCTAAATATTCTAATGGGGAATCAGTGCCTCTGAAGGCTACGAAGTGAACAGTGATGGAGTCTGAAGTGGTCTGGGTTGTCCACAGAACAACCTGGGGCTGCCAAACTAATTTCACAGGGGAAAATGAGGCAGATGATTTTCAGATGTGTCTTGTAACGATGTGCATAAGTTCGTTTTCTCATTTTTACCCCATGGTTTGGCATACAAACCATGGTACTGTTGCTATTTGAATATCCTACCTGCCCGTGGGGAAGCGAGCCAGGGCGGCCAGGCTCATGCCTGGGCAACTGTTGATCTGGGATGTACGTTGGGTGGTCATAGGTCTGTGGGTTTGAATGTTTATTTGGGGCTGCAGTCCGTTACTCATGACATCTCAGGCTACAGGGTTGTTCTGCGATGAATACGCTCGCTTTCTCACTTCCTTTGAACTGCCATTGCAAGAGCAGAGGCTTCTGGTAGCCAAGTTTTAGGGGCTCAATGTGTAAATGAAACCATTTCTGTTTTTCTTCAAAAATCCACTTTATACTCGAGTATGGCAAAAGCTGCTGGTGCTACATTCTGTCTGCAGAAGCTGCCCGTGCCACGCGTGGTAGGGAATTCAGGAGCTCGGGTGCAGGTGGCTTGCAGGTTTTCACTTGAAGCTACCCAGTTTCTGCATTTTAAAAAAAACAGATCAGGCTCCAATTTCTGAATGTGATTGCAGCCGCCTCCCTTTCCACGACCCATTTTTTACCAGAGCAAAGAACAAGACTGCTTTTGCTCTTCTACTGTCCTCCTCCCCCTTTCACTGCCTTCAGCCACCGCAGGAATTAGGAAGGGGAGGGGGTGCTGAGGTTGATGAGACAGGGCTTCTTTAAAATCCTGTGCTCAACGAGGGCAGCGCTATGGCAGCGTTTCTTCCTTATGCTTATTGCTTGTGATCCCTTTCATTCTCTCTTCAGTTACAGAGCAAAATCTGGAAATATTACATATAGTAAGCTACTGAATATATAGAGGTTACTGGGCCAGCAAAGTATTCACGTGGTTCAAATAAGTAGACTGTCTTTTAAGACCAAAATTAAATCATGCTAAGAAAACATGTCACGATTTTCTGTCTTCCCTGAGTAGAGGTGGTGTTGAAGTGATTCATTGAAAGCTTTACCCCTTCTTAGCCTATAAAGGGTAAAGGAATACTTGGGAACATCGCTGCCTCAAAAAGAGAACTCAAGGACCGTTTGTTCTCTAAACAAACTCGCTGCATCGCTCTTCCAGTGCACAGATGGGTGTACAGGTGCGTTCAGCCCGCTGGCTGGGTTGTGGTTTGGTCTCTTGGAGCTGGAAGGTGTGTGCTTCAGGAGCTCCACAGCGCTGGATCAGGTCCTTCTCTCCTGCATATTTTTTCCCAAATGACGTGTGCATGTTGGAACCAGGATGTCTGTGTTTTTAAGTACAGAAATTACAAATGTGAGTGCTAGCAACTGTGGGTTGCATACACTTTCCAGAATATTTTTTTATGAATACTCATGGTTGTCTTTTAATGTAGCTGAATTCTGTATGAGCAAGACTTTATTGGCTACAGGATAGATAAGGAGAATTTTCCTTGAAGTTTTCTATGTTAATGGCAACATGATGATGTTAGCTATGCTATCATTAAAAAAAAAAATAATAAAAAATCATAAACTGTGTAACCTTAGGAGACATGAGCTGCTACTACACCCGCTAACACTTTATTTTGTTGCCTTTCTCACACTCCACGTCTTTTGGCAACATGTTGTGTTGCAAAGCTGAAGACTGCTGGCCTCAATGCAGAGACTGTCCAATTTACATTCTAGTCATACTGCAGCGTTTCATAACCCGGCTTTAGCTTTTCCCTGCCATCCCAACAGCTCTGCCAGTGTACAGGGACCTCCGGGGCAGGGAAATGGCCTGGGAGTCCCAGGGAAGAAGCGGAGCAGTGATAGTCTTTGCTAAAAGAGACCATCAATATGGGGGGGTGGAACACACGGGTCTGAAAAGCAGTATCAGCTGGTGATGGTTCAGTGGGATGTTGCACAGGGATTTTCGTGCAGATGTTTGGACCGAAAGGAAGGATTGCAGCTGCTGCATTGGGTAGCTCTTACCTACCACATAGGAAAGAGTGGAAAGAGCATGTAGGGGAGAGCAGGTGAAAAATACCATAGATTTCAGTATCTGGTCAGAATTTCCATAAAGCTTTAGTAATGCTTTTAAACATCTCTCCTCTAGTTTGGAGGAAACGGAAAGCAAGCTGTTCAAAACAAGTTTTTAAGAATTGGTGTTGTGCTTACAGATTCCTCAAAACATTATGGCATATCTGAATACTTGCTGTCTTTTTTTATATTAGAACTACTTTTAATTTTGTTTCTTGAGCCTATACCTAAATAAAGCGCTCCCAGTTAACGTCTCGTGCTGAAAGAAGACGTGCCTACTGCTGCTGAGATCCCCTGCCAGAGCATCTCAGGCTGCTGGCGGTGATCTGGCACCGTGCTCTGATGTGCAACCTGTATCACTCACTGTGTGATGGAGAGAGCAATTTGACTTTACTAACTCTCATGTTTTGTATTGTAGCCATGAGACGCAAACGACCTGCTGGGATCATCCCAAGATGACTGAGCTTTACCAGTCTTTAGGTAAGACACCTCCAATCAAATGAATATTTAAGGCAAGGATTTCCAGAAGCAGTGAAAAGCAAAATTAAGTGAAAGCGAGAGGCAGTGCTTTTTTCAAGGTTAAAATTTTCTGCCAGGGAAATATGTAAGACATAATAATGCATTTCAAACATGCAGTGGAAAAAAATATTTCAATTAGCACGTTTAGTATGTGCGCTGAGTTTGCGAAGTAATTTGGGTACATTGTTGCAAATTCTCACTGAAAGACTGGGACAGAAATTTAAAAAAAATAAAATCCTGAATCTTTTTACTGTCTAATCGACTTTACAAAAGGCAGATGAAAAAAATCAAACCAAGCTGCTGTTAATGTTGACTTTTTGGATGGTAGGAAGCCAATTGAAGCAATTTGCCAAACTGCGTTACCACTGCTTTATTTTTAAAGCACTTTCAATACTCAGAAGGCATGGCAGCTGTCATGATGTCATTTTGAATACCCAAATTGCATGCTTATTATGACTTCAGATGTGCCTCTCTGGTGGAGATTTTTTATATTTTTTAGCAGCTTTGGTTTTTATTAACAGAAGCACATCTATAAGATAAAATAGGTCAATCCATGCTTTAGTATAGGCTGCTTGGCAGACCATTTAATAGCTAACTCTATGCTTTTAATGGTTCTGTTAATAAATAATAGAGGGTATAATAAAAATTAAGCTATTTCTCTAAAAGAAATATCGGTGAATATGCTGCATTCATAAAGGGGGTTATGTCTCTACAGCACATGTACATAAACCAGCTTTAAACAAGCCAGCTTGAGCACTAGGGCAGTCAAATCTAGCATTCAGTGCAGGCTTATTTACCATGGTGAAAAATAGCTTAAATTATCTCCTGCTAAACTCTAGTTTAGCTGCTGAAAACAGCCTAATTATGCCAGCATAATCTATTTCAAGCTAACTCAGGTATATCTACAGTGCTCTGCAGTTAAAGGCATACCAAAAATATTTTAGAAAAGTGATATGATAAAATGGAATGAAACAGTGTGAATATTTTTTCCTTATAGTATTAGCACTGTGTCAGCAATTTGTTTAAAAATTAACCAGAAGACAGCTCTGTATGTCAAAAAGGGATATAAGAAGTGTAAGTTCAAATGCAAAAGCAGACAGGTATTGACTTGCCATTTAATTATAATGTATTGCCCTGTTTCTCTCCTTTATATTTCTCCTCTTAGAGTGAGTGGCTTAAAAGATTCAGGACAAATAGTAATTGTGCATGCAGACGTCCCTTTAATACAGGTAGATCTTCAAACAGCTGCCTGTTAATTGAACAGCACTCTGACTCTGCAGCCTTCTTTGATCCAGAGATTACACGATATTTCTGATACTGTTGTTGGTCAGACCTGAAGTCCTGTTGCAATTGCTTCTCTTCTTGTATGTCCCCGTTTCAGCTAGAGTACTCTTGAATATCAGGAAGTGAAGAGGTAACTATAGAGGGAGAAAAGCATCCTGATGGGTTCAGGTCAACAGTTCAAAAGATGCGTGACTGCTGAAGTCAGTTTGCGTTTAGTTTAACTGAGTTTTATTGCTATGAGTATCACCCAAATGTGAAGACTTTAAGATATCCTCATTTCTTACTTCATAAAGAAGGAACATGTTTAAGCAGATTTTGTTTCTTTTTCTTTTTCCTGTAAAATCCTGCTGTTTTCCTTTTCTGGAGCAACGAATGTCCAAAAGGACAGTCCTCTTTCTGGCTGGTTGTATTTCTTTTGGGGTTGAGATCAAATGCTCATTAATATGGAAGTGACGCTGACTTTGGCAAAGGATGCATAATGTGTATTTTTATTAGTAAACTTAGGTGTTCATATATGTGTGCAAAACAGATTAGACAAGGCAATTCTTTGTGCACTGCCACATGGGGTGAAGCTTTGATAAAGTGCTACTGAATAACCTACCAGTTTATTTTATTTTATTTTTGAATTGGGCGTATTCATCATTGCCTAACTCTCATACAAATTGCATAATACAAGCATAACCCGTTTAGTCTTGAACAGAACCCTTGATGTATTTTCAGTGCTTTGCTTTGCCTCGGGTCAAAACGGTAATAATGGGATGTTTGAAGTCTTTTCAGACTGTTCAGTAATATTTTATCTGAGAAGATATTATTAAAGTCGATTTTGTATTGCATACTCATTAGTTTCTATTATTTTTCCCACATTAGGATCCAAATTCTGCTTCTTGTTCATAAGAAGATGCTAGTAAAGAGCTTAGTATGTATGCATTTTAAAAATCTGGTAGAAAACATGAATTCTGCAATCCAGGTAAATGTAAAAGTGAGACCAAGCACATCAGTGCTGTCAAGAGTTTTGATTTCCATTTTCCAACTCCTACACTTAGCCTGTAGGGAATAATTGTGCTATGTGATGTAGTTCTCTATACCTGCCAGTATATCTTAATTTGCTAGGGGATCTTTATGTCTGATTTAAATTTTTACAAATTACTGAAAGCTTAATTTTTTTTAAGTGAATGAGGAAGGTGCAACCTGGCACAAGGCAACGTTCCTGATCTGCCTATGTCCTTGAGACACAAAAGACTCTTCTGTATGAAAAAGAAGCAATAGAAGTTTTATTGTTCACATATCCAATTGACACACCTACAAATTGCTGCTAAGATAGATGAATTCCAAGTTTCAAACTTATTGGCTCAACTTTCTGTCTTTAGAGGTTTGGGTATTCATAAAAATGAAGCTAAATTACTTGGGTAATTTTCACTCTTCATTTAAAGTTATGTCTACTTAAAGTTGCACAATAAGCTGTCAATGTTAAATGACTTAGTTGTTGTTTAATGATCAAGTCAAAGTGGCAACAGGTAGTTGCAACAGTAACCTTTGCGGTATCATTTAATGTATCTAGTAGATGTTGCTATAGATTAATAAGATGAAATTATATAAATTCAGAACACAGAGAAAAAGTAAATGCCGAAATAGGAAAGGTAGAAAAAAAAATGTGAGCCTCAGTGGTTCAGAGGCTGACAGACATCCCCTGGTTTGTATTCACACCGTTACGAGCTGCTCCCATTTCCTTCTAACTTCCCTCTGAAAGTCTTCAAAGTAGCAAGAAGCACTCCAGTTGCTTTTCTTTCCAAAAGCAGTTCCCCTGCAGCAGATCTGCTTTTTTACACCTTTCTCTTACAACCCTCTTACAAATTTTCTCATCCTTCACGATGGCTGCAAGGCATCACTGAAATAAGAATTCGTGTTATTTCCTTGTCCTGAAGAGTTCAAGGACCTTTGGTGACGGGGGAGATGGGAAGAGCAGGAATCAAAGTGGTCTGGGATTGCATAATTTTTTTCAGATTATCTTTTGAGAGAGAACATTTAATGGCAGGCAGGTTAGCTCAGAATGATAGCATTTTGCCTTTAAGCTGAAAATGACTCTTACTTTTGCCATGACGGCCCAGGAGAACTTGGTCTGTCGTGCCAGGCTGTTAGTGTCCCCCTCCTCCAGCCTTCCCATGTAATGTCAGTACGAGTTTCCTCAAGGTGCATTAGTGTCACGGTGAACAGTAATTGTCGTAGCAGGATGCAGTCAGAAGTGTTGCTGTGTGCATCTGTTTATCTCTCCTGATCCACCAAGGCAAGATGAGAGGGTGAAAAACACCCTCACCCTTGCAGAGTGAAGTGCAGTGGTGACAGCTTTCCATTTCATTTGGAGGGATAGTGGGGCTAGTTCTCTGTGGAGTACACAGAAGAAATGTCAGAGTTGCTTAACACAAGGTGCAAGAATGCTGGAAGGTTCCTCTGAGCCTGCACCAGGCTTTCAGCAGCAACTGCTGTGTTGGTCTTTGTGGCTGGCTGCTCTTGTGCAGCAACGTGAGTTTCCAGCTCCGAATGGCTGAGGTGGATAAACCTTATCATTTTAGGTTTGTGTGTTTTGATTTGTCCTTCTCAAATGCTGCCTGAAGAGGCTAAACTGACCCTCTCTGCCATGGTAGCTTTTATTACAAACTACTAAACTATGTATTTAATATGAGGTTTTATTCATATTCAACTGTTTACCATGTTTGTACTAGCAAGACATGTGCCTATTGCACGCATCAATCATTTGATTTCTGCTGAAATGATATATACAGTCTTTCTTCAAAGGTTCCTTATTCACTGATGTCCTTTTCAAGATAACTACAATCTGAACAATAAAACTTCTCATTTTGGAAAACAGGACTGATTAGGTTCTGTCAACCTTGGACAGTAGTCAGCCCTAGAGCAGGTCATCTTTCTAACAGTGTGATTGCATCCTGTGTAGGCATACACCTACCAGACAGTAAATGTAATGCTGGCAGAGAAGTAGAAGTTAGGTTGTAGAAGTTAACCTTGCATTCCTTGAAAATGAAACCATAGGCATATTGGCAGTGAAGGAGGGTATTGGAGAGAGAGCAAAGTAATGTTCTGTTATGGAATAGGTGACCAGTATGGGAACGTTTTGCTGAAGAAAAGACATTACATGCTAAAACTAAATCCCCAAAGGTCCTGTCAATTGCTTCGGTTATCGGGATGCTGGCGTGTGCTGTGGTGTTCAGCCACTTGGTCTAGATGCAATCAGTAGCATTTTGGTGCCCTGGGTACATCACGCTTACTAATTACAGAGACATTATCACCTTTTTTTACTCAGTGGGACAGGTCTAGTACAGCATGCCGTGTTGTTTCATGGAGAGTGGTTAAGCTGTATGTCTGTATGTATAATAACACTGTTTACTGTTATTTATTCTCAAAGCAATGTAGATGATAGCATTAATTATTGTTATAATAAAATAGTCAATGGCTGAGACTCAGCTGATATTAAGCAGTGTTACTTGATTAATTTCTTTCCTTTGTGCATTTGTCTCATTTGCATTTTTAAATTACAATTCCTCAAGAGGCGATATATGTCACTGTAGGGCATCATTAAAAGATTTATATACGGGGTTTGGGCAGCAGGAAGAAACCCAGCATTCTTATCAGCCGGTCAGGGAATCGCAGCTGTATCGAATTGAAGAGAGATGAAGCTTCTTGAAAAGTCCGAGTGCCATTAATGTCTGATGAAACATGAAAGCTTAGTGGCTGGTAGAGGAATTATGGTCTATTCAGGACTGTACAGTAAAGAGTTTTTAACCTCTGTTAGGTAGGCGTTGTCAAGAGACAACAGTAACATGTAGTTCCCAAAATGGTTTATCCTCTGCAAGCAATGTATTTGTGGAGGGCTATATGACTATGTCACAAGCTATGGTTTAGTAAGACTTTGAGGTTTTGAGGTATATCACTGTAGGTTCACAGTTTTTTCCTTGCAAATAAATGAGATTAAAAAAAACCATGAAAACTCTGTAAATCTTATCAAATGAAGAAGATGAGGATTTGGCAAGTTAACAACTAAATTCTTTGGAAGAAATTAGATGTCAACTTGCCAAACTTTACTTTCGAGATAGTTATCACCTGAAGCACATAAGCTGCTCTTTTTCTCATGGTCTGGACACCATCAAACTGAAATTGTTGTCCATAAAGATCAAGTGAAATGGCTGTGTTTTGTCCTCATCAAAAAGCAATTATAATAGTATTCACAATAATATAAACAAGTAACCCTCTTTAAAGTAAAACTCAAGGTGGTTTCCAGGTAGAAGGGACTTCCTGAGATGCCTTCAGATTACACGGTGTGTGTGTGAGACACAAGTTCTGTGAACAACCTTTGACGGGAGGTAGTCTGGCCCATCCCAAAGCTTTTAGACACTCAGTGAGATTAGTCTGTCATAGAGGACAGTACATTATCAAATTAAATATCCCAGTCATTCAGCACTGTTTGCAGCTGGAGCAACTGTAGGGGGGTTAGTCTGTTTACGAGCCGCCATGGAAAGCAGTTAGGTTAAAACACCTTACTTAAACCCTGTTATCTGGCTTATAGATGTAACTACTTTAAAATAAAAACAAATGTCCCTCCATGATGGGCGCTAAACCTCTTGTTAAATATGTTCTTTTTAAAACCTTGTTGTTGTTGTTGTTTTTTAATTTTTTTTAATGCTTTTAGTTGCTTATCAACTTATTTTGTGCAGTAGGACTCAAGAATATGAGGAACAGTTTTTCCTCTTAAAATGATATTCATATCCCAATGTAAAATCTGGAATTCAGCATGGGAAGATGTTTTTTAAAAAAACTACAGCTTATTTGTTGATACTGTGTCAGTAGTCAGTGGGACATTCCAGCAGGTGGTTGGAATTTTTGATACAAATCACTAACCAGTTCTCAAACGAGTGGGGTTTTTTAATCTGATTATCCACTAGCAAAAGGATCTGCTGTGTGTAATTGCAGCTATTTCTACAATACTGTAGAAAAATACAACATTGGAAAATGTGTTGATGAGGCTATCTTAGCTCTTTTGAGGAAGAACATAGCCCTTACATTTTGAGATTTCTCTCAACGTGCAGAATTACACAGAAAAAGTTAGGATTTAATTATCTGACCATCTTTCCATAATATTTCTGATTTGAGTTATACCTATCAGCAGTCTGAAGTCCTCTTCATTAAAGCTGCATGTTTAATAAGAGCACTAGTTCTTGTTCAGTGTAATTCATATTAATAGGAATGAACACAAGAGTACGAACATGAACATATTCGTATGTTGTGGGCACATGATGTACATTGAGGAAATGACTTTTCTCGATAACCTTCTCCATACTGCATTAGTTGCCATGAAGCAAAGGAAGGTGCTCATCATGTCTATAATGAAAAGAAGAAAGCAGCAAAAGGAGATATCCTAATTTTTGAGAGTCACTGACGCTTTAAGTGCTTTGAACTCGTTTCAGCATGACAGTGGGAGGGCTGCAACAGAGCTTAGGAAGATCATGGAGAGATGTTACTGCTGTGATGGTGGGAATTGTTCCTTGCTGCAAAGGCGTCAGCTGTAAGCACCTTTCTCATCATATAGGTCTTCTGTAAGGTGATCTTAATTCTTTTCCCCTAGAAAGATTTATGTTCCCTCAAACAGAGAGGTCATTCACAGCTGAGTGACAGGAGAACCATGATTTTGCTTTGCTCTGGGATGTAAATATGAGTGTCACCAAATGGTCCCGTGTGATCCTTTCCTCAGTCTGCTCTTTTCCAGAGGCCAGGTGACCTCTTCCACTACATTGTTGTTTCAGACCATATGCAGATTATGCTCTTGAGTATTTACTTTTTTTGTTCAAAGCTTGAAAGTTACCTTCTGAGTAATGAGGACTGGGAGTTATCATTAAACAACCTGCAAAAGTTTCACATACTCCAAAGGCTTTTCAACCCTCTGACAACCTCATTCGGATGATGAGACATTGCATACTTCCTAGGAGTGGGAGGAAGTAGCTGAAGGAAGGCTTGAGTGACCTGCTCAGAGATGATAAAAAGCTCTGGAGTCAAGGTTTAGTGGGTTCTGTCTCTTCAGTGGGCTGTTTGGGAGTGGAGGAAGCATCAGATTTTTTTTCCCTCGGGACCCAGGAAGGAAAAAAAAACCAAAACCCCAGAGGAGGAGGAACTACTGGTGTTTCCATAGGCCTTCAGAAGGTTGGTGCTGCTTGAGGCTCCTTCCTCCCTCCTCTGCACATTCCCAGCAGTAGCGGCTGGCTTGTGGTCAGGCAGCCTCTTCTGCTGCCTCGCTCCGTCTCCTCCCTTGCTGTTGGTGGTGACGTTGCCTCCAATGCTCCTGAGCCCAGTGACGGAGTCTCAATCCCTGACAGTCCTGTGTTCTACAGTTCATTTAAATGGGGTCATACACCAGCAAGGGACATACTTTGAACCCAATTAGGAGAGGCCTGGGCTCCCTTCATTGCTCCACAGAGCAACACGTTTGTTCCAGCAGTAGCTCCAGGGAAGAAAGACACCACCGGCAGTTTCACAGGAATAGGGAGGGGGAAAGCTAAATCATTAAGATCCTGTGACCTCAAATGACTGTCACCACCTGATAGGAGAGGCATCCATCAGGGCCATGGAGGTGGTGGCGTAACGAAGACAAGAGGTGAGCAGTTGGCATGGGGACAGCGACTGGGCATGGGCTAACAGTGGTAGCAGGAGGGAAGGTGGGAGCGGAGGCACGCAGCCCCTGCACTTGGCCTCCCCACGTAGAGCCAAAAGGTGATATTGCTGCTACTTCACCAAACCCTGAGATGAGGGCTCCCAAGCTAGCTCCTGACATCGCTTGTTGATCATTTACAGCAGATGCTTCTTGGCAGCGATGTCATTAAGGTTGATCATCAATTCAGTGTGTATTACGTATACAGGAAAATAGATGTAAACTACAGCACTTTCAGGATTGTCTTCATGGGTTGTACTGTCTTCCCTGATCAAGGCCTGAAATATGCATATGTAATAATTCTTAATATTTCTTAAAATCTAAATAATAAGTAGAGAAGCTTTTTTCAGATTATTTAGGGAGAATTTAGGGAAGGCTTCTTCATTTTATCAAATGCTAGCCATAATCTAGTATATATTCCTTTCTGCAATACAAGTGGAGATTTACAACAAGGGTGCAAAATGTAGCTGAAGTCACAGTGTGTTTGTGCGGGACTGCTTTATTAATTTCCCTTCAAGACAAATTAAGTAGCTTTCTTTAAATGGCTCACTGTATTCCACACCGTATTTAGGCTTCTGGACCTGTCAGGATGATGGTGAGAGGGAGCTGGCAGGAACAATACACAGGAGAACTGCCCATTAAAAAGGTGTAGAGAACTATGCAAAGAAAAAGGAATTATACAGAGAGCTGAAACTTTCCCTTCTGCTGTAAGACGTGTTTTAGAAACATTCCACAGGTTTTATTAAGGTATACAAAGCTACTGGATTATCAAACCTGAAATTATTCATTCAGAACAGCTTAATTAAAATTAATGTAATTGAAACTATATTCCCTCTGCTACCTATACCTGTACAGCATTGTAAATGATGATATTGGGATAGTTATACCCAAGCTACCACATTGCAAACAGCTTTGTAGCCCCTCAGCGCATATGCCAGCAAAGAACTGCTTTGTATTTGCCCTGGTTTTCATCATATTCATTCTGTAGGAGTCTGCCAAGCTTAGAGGCAGCTTATTGGGCTAAATAGACCTTTATTCTCAGGCAGTATATTTTTTTTTAATGTTCTGTTTGTATTTACATTTTCCAAACACTTTCCTGTCATTAACTCCTTAGGCCCCATGGGTTTCATCAGTAAATTAAATGCATTCAGCGGTGTTGCCGGGAGCTGAAACTGGCTGGCACAAACAGTCCTTTCCTGTGCTAGAAAACCCTTAAATTACAAGATGCCTGCTGATCTGTTGGGAAGGGTCCCTAGACCGCTTCAGTACCCAGAAGCGTCTGTGCCCAGGAATGAGTTGGGTGGGCGACAGGTCCGAAAGCATGCCAGCAGCAGTCTGTTTTTCCAGCGGCGGGGGTGAGGGTGCTGTAGCACACGAGTGTCCCCCACCACCCCGCGGTTCCCGGTGCAGCTGCCCTGTGGCATCCCTGGGAGGTGCTGGCCGTGCCGCTTGGGAAAGTGTCAGTTCATGGACTTGCCCCCAAAGAAGCGACCTTGATGGCTTACCTGGGTTCTCTTTGACGAAGGTACCGGCTTGCAGCTGCACACAGTTAGCTTAGGTATCTGTTGATCTGCTCACATAAACAAAAGCTCTTTGCCAGATTCGCGCTCGCTTCTGCATCCTGAGTTTGATTCTGAGTAATGCGAGCAATGGTGTATCTGCACCGTGGTCTTGGTATGCCAGATCTATTTGTAAATTACGAGTTAGCCGACGTACTGGTGCTGATGGCAGGAATTCAGCCACAGTAGTTTCAACCTCACTTTCAGTGAATTTTATCTTCATTCTTGTTGTAAATGGGGTTTGCCCAAGGCCACTCTCAGCGCAGCCAGGGACAAGATTAGAATAAGCGCATCTTCCTCAGTCTGGTTTCACAGAAGAGAAAGATGCAAATGCAGTTTCTCTGCCAGACTTGGCCCAAGACACCACCTCCTTTCTTTTCAGTTTTGTCTAGTCTTTGCTGTTTAGGCTGCGGATCAGTTGCTGTGCCTGGCTGTGAGGATCACCACAGTTCGGTGCTGGACAACCTTCAGGTAGCCGGTGCCGAGCCTCCGGTGTGCCGAGAGGCTTCTCTGTTCTGGTGTGGTGTGACTGGTTTGGTGTGCGGCCCACCTCGTCCCTGCCCTGTCCCGGGAGGTCTTTCCAAGCCGTGGTTGAACTGTTCAGTGGGGACTTGTGCTGATGTCCTCCTTTTGTTAACCACACGAGAAGGCTCCAGCAAAAAAAATCGCTCCACACCGTTTGTTCCTAGCCAGGTGCTGTTCCCTGCCATGCTCCGGGAGCCCGCCGGCTCCCCACCATTTCGGAGGTGGGAACCTGGGAACTCACCTGGCCGGGTGAGCTGGCTCCTCGCCAGGAAGGCCTTACATCTCAGGGCATGGCTGGGATCTGCTTGGGTGGAAAGAACAAAAGTTGCATTGTTGCTTTCTTTTTTTTTTTTTTTTTTTCAGCTGAGAGTTGCCTGCTTTTTCCTGGGCAAAGCTCCTCTCTGGGGCTGCCCGCACCCAGCCTGGCTGGTACCAGCGTGGGGCAGACAAGGAGGAGTTTCAGGTTCTTATCGCTCTCGTGGTGCCTGCTGTGTGAAAGGCTGCCGTGTTTTCAGACAAGGCTGCTGCAGTCACTGATGTTGTTCTTTCAAGTGCTCTTAAGTTCAGTGCCTTTGAACGAAAGGAAGTAACGCTTTAGGACTTAATGTTTTTCTTTTGGATGATCGATTGTCAAGGTTTGAGGGCTTTTCCTCAGTGAGTTAGAGTTTCTAATATACTTTTTTTCCCCCCTTCTGTTTTTGTAACCAATGAGTATAATCTTCTACTTCAACAATGTCTTCATGAGTCTGTTATTTCTAAGGTGTAAAGCTGACCTTTAATTTTCCCCCCCTGCAGCTGACCTGAACAACGTCAGGTTCTCGGCATACAGGACTGCCATGAAACTCCGGAGGCTGCAGAAAGCCCTCTGCCGTAAGTATCTGCCTCTGCCTCACCCACCGCCGGGAAGACTTTGACCGACACACAAGTTATTCATAACTTTCAGAAGCAGAAAAACACTCCCACACTCCCCCAGCTCTGCCTGGTGGATGGAAACCTCTCACCTAAAGGGTCTTTTGCCACTGGTTTGCACATTCCTTATGAAACCAAAGTGCTGGGTGGTCTGCAGATCTGACCCTTGTAAGATAGAGCAGTGGGATCAGAAACAAAACTAACATCCCCTACATATTTCTTGTCTTTATACTCTTTGGCTAGGTATTTTCACTGTGCTCATTACTGGAGGCATGTCCTGTGTCAGCCACAGCTTTACAGCTCAAGACCAAACGAACAAGATCTTAGCGTAGTGGGAATGGTGAGAGTTTGGATGAAATAATCACTCCAGAGCTGGAGTTGCTAATGATTTGATAAGTTGAATCTTGAACCCTGAGGGGTTGTTGCTTTTAAACGAGATCATCAGAATAAACATTTAGCTTCATTTTTCCCCAGCTTTTGGTTACATTCAGAAGTCTTTCATCAGCTATATATTCGTGATGTGCATGATCTAACACTTTAATTCTCTCAACTGGTGTCCGGTATTCTACCTGTCATTGGAGTTATGTTTTCTCTTCAGCTTATTGTAACTTGAGAGCTAAATAATTTACTCATAGTTTTCTTGGTACGCCAGTCAGTTGCCAAAGCAAGCAGTTCATTAGGTGGCACAATTTGGAGGGTTATTAAAATATTTTAACATTCACTATTCGGCATTTAATTACAGGGTTAAATATCTGACACAGTTGCAAATGTCTCAACTGTTGATTTATCTCAAGTTTGGATTTGTGCTCACATGCTTTCTGGAACCGTGTCAAACTCGGTATTTTTGAGCATGTTTGCTTTTCAGCTTATAAGCATGGGTGAATTCCACTAATGAACAGACTTAATTTCTGAATTTATAGAAAAATAGAAAAGAAAAAAAAAAAGTGGTGAGAAGTCTTGTAATGTAATGAAATATTTCCACATGAATCCAGTGACAGAGAATGAATTAAGATGATCAGAAATACAAACATCTTTCCATGGCACAGCAGTCCTGCCACATTCATTGTGGAAAGGTAGGGTAAAGAAACTGGAGCGATATGCGGTGAAAAGTCTTAATAATCACTGCATCACTGAAGTAAGGAGCTAAAATTTTTGGAACTACAGGTTTCTGTAGCTGGCAGTGCACAAGCATGACTTGTAGCAGGTTTCAGCTGAAAGTGCAGAACTTTGCATCCTATTTTATTTGTGTTACCCTGATTCCTGCCACTGACTAATTCTAAACTCATCCTGGACTTTACAGTGTGGAATTGTAATTATGTGCAGAAGTCATTTCATCTCTCAAGGTTACACTTAGGTAGATTTTCTGAGAATGGATGTTTTCAGAGACATGCAGTGGCGCTTACACTGATTACTTTAGCACATTCTTCATACTTGTATCTAAGGAAAAGTATTTAAGGAATTTGGTTAGCAGTCTTTGTTCTTACAAATATTTTTGCTTGGAGACACCATCATTGTAATTGTGTGTTCTGTAATTTCAGTGTCGCTTGTGAAAACAGTTTAATTAGATTTTTTTTTTAAAAACTCCAACTCATTACAAAATTCTTTTTCTGCAGTTTGGCACTAGTAGAAATAGAGCACAGTGCTGGGTTTCGGGGGTGCTACGCATAGCCAAAAATCCTTGAATTCCACTTGCAGTAGGTGCTGCTTTCAGATTTTACATTTTATTGCAGTTTTAAAATTGCAGGAGTTTAAAAATATATATAAATATATATTATTTTCTGTCAATTTCATAAAAAGCAGAGCAGTTTTGTCTACTGAGGAGCACTCTAAAGATGTGTGCACAATAGAAGGCCCACAGAAGTGAAGGTACAGCCTATTTCTCAGTGGCAAGAATAGAAACGCTTTTAAAAATGAGCTATTCTTAGACTTCCCTCTTTTCAGTTTGTAAATCAGCCCAATGAACATTAAGATGGTAGGACATTAAACCTGAAGAAGAATATGGAAAATGGTAATCCTTAACAAATAAATGCTTGTGTATTGTGTTACCTTAGAAAAATCTAGTGTGTGGCTCCATCATCTCAGCCTTCAAAATTATCATGGGCATGCCAGGTGTAACTATCGCAATGTTTGTTTGTTGTTTTTTTTAAATGTATGGTTTCCTTTGATAATCACATCAAAGCACGTTGACTTTCTTGTTTTGCTACTTTTAAAAGATCTGATCTTCAAGTGCAAACCACATCTGAACATTGTAAAGTCAATGAAAAGAGTTGTATTCACAAACTTTTCTTGGAGATGCAGCAAAATATTAAAGAACGTTTGTTAGGGTGCTTTTTTCCTTTAATTTTGTACAGGCTAGATTAAATATATTTTTTTAATGTGTCAGCCAACAGCAGCAGGTTACAGAGATGATCTTATGTTCTGGGAACACCATTAACACTTTTTATCACCAGCCATATGTTGAGTTTTCCCCAAGTTGTGACCTCCACAGCATACTTTCTCCTGTCTGTTAATTGTCACTTCTGTCCTTCAGTGGGTTAGTTATTCCAGGTCATCTTTTATACTTTTCCTGCAATCTGGCCACAGGTTGGTGTCTAGTTGCAAACATTCTAACCTTTTTTCTCTTGCCTTAGAGGCCAGAGAAATATTTATATAGATGACTTGGTTTTCAAAATAAACTAGAAGCTACTGCTCATGCGAGTTTTGGAGTCAGTTTTGGAATTTTAAATAGAAAAGAACAAAAGAGTGGCAGAGAACCCACAAAAAGTGCAAAGCATAAAGTGGTATGGTTTATTTCAATTAAAGCTGAATGATGATGAATATAATATACAGCTCTTCAATACATATACTGTTGGGGCTTGTCTTTTGAAAGTCTGTCATTTGTGGGACCTCCATATTTCTTTCAGGAAACAAATACGCAATTTCTTGTTCTGGGAGAGGACCCCACCACACATATTTCTTTAATCTTGGTGGGAAAGATACAGGAGGAGCTTAATGTGGCGAAGGCCAGAGCCACTCTACTTCCCACAAAAAGAAGTTCTCTAAAGCAGAGCATGGTGGCAAGCACTTTTTGCTTGTTATAAAATGAACTTGTGTTATTAACTTCAAGATAGGACAGGAGTTTGATGAAGAGTGGGGTAAAAAGCTTTTCAGAAGTTGCTGCTTATTAGTGGGAAAAGCTTTCTCAAAGCGAAATGACCCATGTTTAGCAGTAGCTGCATATATAATTCAGCTGCCACTCAGATGCCTGAGGGGTTCGTTTAATTACCGTTGATTCATAGTCTCAAAGGAACTGAGAGTTCAGCCTAAAGCTTGGAGTTGAAGGTGTTGCGAAGGCAGTGCTTTCTTTCCAATTTGACTAATAACTTTATTCTAATAAAGGCATCTGTCTGAGACTTTTAGGAACGGGTCTGATAAATACGCTTTTGCGGGATATAACACTAACCTTAGAATAGCTATATTTTATATGCTAGTAGGTTAAGCGTAATATTCCAAAAGTGTTTCTTTTAATAAATATCTGTATGCTTTATATGAAAAAAAAAAATCCAATAAAACCCTGCACAAAACCACAGATTCAAAGTTAAATTTCTTGTTACACTAATGGGGATAGCATTCCAAGCTTTCCTTAGTCACTCTAGCACTGTCAGGCCCACAGGATGAGATTTTTCAGAAGTGCTTAAGGGATTTAGTAGCAGAAGTCCCTATTGATTTCCAATGAAATTTATACTCCTGAAATTCTTTTGGCAATTATGAAATCCCAGTGTACTGTCCATGCAGCATTACCAAGCAGCCCAGTGTGCAGCTAAAGTATTTTTCATCTCCACTAGGACATCAAAGGGTGAGCTTCATCCTTGATAAAATAGGATACTCAAGTGTGAATTTGGCACGTGTGCCCTTAAGCTGGATGAAGTTCTTAAAAAATTCCTGTATGGGGTTCTGTATTTAGCCTCTACACATTTTTTTTTTTTTTTTTTTTAATATCACTAAGAGATGTTGCTCAGCAGGACTCAATAAAATACATTTTTATTCCAATGAGAGAAAAAAGTGGTCTTGCAGTTGGGTCAGTTCATTTCCCAATTTTGTGATGAATTTCCTGGATGATTTTGAGCTGTTTGCTTTGGGCCAGATCCTGCTCCCTCGAGTCACGCTGAATCGTGCTGCACATGGTATGAGCAGGACTAACAGCATCTGGGCTTTAGTATCCCCATTGCTCACACCCTGGAAATTCACTGCAAGGAATTACAAAGGGGTTTTATGGGGTAGCAGGAAGATCTGCATCAGTAGTCTCATTTTTCTGATTTCTTTTGTTGTTCTTCCTTTATTACTTTGCAAACCCACATCCCATAACTCTCTGATGTGTTTTCCCCTAAAGTGTGATGCTGCTGTTAATGTCAGTATGCAGAGACTAAGAGCTGAGAAAGGGAAGTTCTGTTTTGCCTTGTACATCCAAATTGCAAAATGCAACTGACTTAAATTGGAATGAAAATCAAGTTTTTAAATGTCCGTGACAAAAAACTCTGTTGTATGTTGACTGATAAGTTTAAACATGCCTTATTCCATAATGCCATAGAGGTATTTATAAATGTCAATGCTCTGCAGAATTAAAAATTGATAAATTTCATTAATAAATATTAGAAGAGGTAATTCAAAGTCTCTGGAACCTTCTTTTCCCTCTCCTCACCAGAGGAAAAGTAACAGAGAGGTTAATCCCAGTTTAGTTGTGATTTGTTTGCATATTCCCCGTGGAGTTTGGTTCACTTAAGATTGCTCAACTCCTGCTCAGCGGACAGTATCTGTCAGGAAAGCTGATGACATGTGTACTATGTTTACAGCACATTTTTTGGTGAATGCAATAGTCAAATATTAGCCTATCTGTAGGAACATAAAACATGATATATGTAATTTTTACTTACATAGTAATGTAGGTGTAATATTTCCATCGGATCCAATAGCATAATAGGTACTTTACAGCTAAAAATTAACCAGATTTCACTTTTACAAACACTGCCCCCTAAGACCGCAGCTGAGTAAACAGTGCACCTGTAGGAGTCTTGAAACCAGTCTTGCACGTGACTTTCAGAGGACATAAAATGTCCTCTGGCCGGGCATGTAAGCTAACTAAATTGTTCTGTTTACTTTTTGGGTATGGGTAATACAACCACTGTTTCTCTTCAATCTTTATTGTATTTTTTCAAAAAAATATTGTAACAGTGGATCTCCTGAGTCTGTCTGCTGCATGTGATGCCTTGGACCAGCACAACCTCAAACAAAACGACCAGCCGATGGATATTCTGCAGATCATTAACTGCTTGACCACCATTTACGATCGACTGGAACAAGAGCACAATAACCTGGTCAACGTTCCTCTCTGCGTGGACATGTGCCTCAACTGGCTGCTGAATGTCTACGACACGTATGTATGGGTGCTCCAAACATGGGGTGTCAGGAGTTTTCCCAACAGCACAAAGGGAAGGGGGAGAAGGGGTCACGAGCCGTCTACCTCAGTATAAAATGAATGGCCTGAAACTGAAAAAAAACCACCCTGTAGTTGAAGTGAAAGTTTAATAAACGTCATGGTTTAATGGCTGCATTTAGCTGAATCAATACAGCCCTTGGTTAGGCGCGCAGTCCTAGCTTTATTAAGCTAAGCAATGAGAAAGCTGGAAAACAGAACTCTTAACAGATTTCTGTGTTCCGTGCAATTCTAGGACTGCGTGTCCTCAGTAGGTCACAACTTTGTATAGCTTTTTTACTTTATTTAGATAAAGAAGTTCAAGAGAATTATCAAAAATGAACAGTATGAACACCATAATACAGACTCTTGCATGTGTCTGTGCTTCCAGATGTTGTACCTTTTCAGAGCTGTCCGTTTTCTGTTGCTTTCAATCTATAATTCTTGTTCAAAGATGGAAGAGGTTCATCTCTAATTTAATGTGCTTACAACCCTTAGCAGTCAGGAGATTTGAGGAATACTTAATCTCAAATTTAATTTTAAAAAGTGTACTTACAAGTACAATCGAGTAAATTTTCCTTAAAATTTATGAGTGTTCCTATTCAGTGGGTTAATGATGTTGCTAATAATGCATAGGCAAATTCCAATGCACATTTGTAAGCTAATTTTAGAAGAAGCCATTATTTTTGTATTTGGTGAATTTAATGAAAAAAATGTCAGTGGAAGCCTTTATTTGTTTTTTAAGGTTCTTATTGGCCACCTTCAGCCAGACATGCTCAGTACTGTGGCAGAGTAAACATTTACGTATAGAAATGGAAGGACATGGGTCAATTATTATATTTCCATTGCTATTTTGAACCATACTGAAGTGCCATAACATTGTTCTTCATACACCCTTTATCACAGCACTGAAGCTTTGATGATCACCTACCAAAAAAAGTGCAGATTTGTACAAAGTCTCTTCCTTCAGGATCACCTCCAGTAAGCTAGTTGCTTATAACATCCTCTGCAGTAGATGCAATATCCTGTGAAGTGGATTACGCAGATTACGTTGTATTTTTTTGTAGTGTACCGGTAGTAGCTATACTCATTTAAGAGCCAGGTTTTATTTCTTTAATCTGCTTTGGCAGATCTGATCCACTTCTGAATTATCATCAACTATAAATAACGTATAAATGAAGATACCCAGTTAGTGAAAAAACAAGAGAGATGTGCTGGGGATGTTAAATCCAGATCAGCCACGTTAGAGGCAGAGGGAAATAAAGGTCGTCCTACTGGCTGCTTCTAAGCTGGACCGTCCGGTTTAGATTTGCCGTGTCCAGTCTAGTTTTCTTTGTGTTGCACTGTGCTGAAAGTATAACATCAGAAATTATAATTGGCTGCCTCCAGGCAATTCCCTAGGTATACTAGAGAACTGCATATTGCAGGACACAATGAAGCAGAGAGGTGTTTTATGTGTGAGGAAAGCTCGTAGCTATTTTGCCGAAATTACGCTGGTGAGAGAGGTGACCTTGGGGTTACGTGTGTTTAGTTTTCATTGTAAACTTAATAGACAGAGATCAACTGAAGTGCATAGCAGTACTGGAGACATTTAATTAAATGTACTGAATCTTTACTTTTCTTATAATTGAAAACTGTCATTTGTAAAGATATTCATCAGATTCACAGTCAATGACTGATGTAATTATGGGCACATGGGCTCTGGAAATCCAACACGTTTCAGATTTGTTTTAATTGATCAGTCACTCATGCTCATTTGCAGTAGCATGCTAAATTACTGGTTTGACTTGGGAGGAGAGGAGAGTGAACTGAACAACTCAGGATTCGTGCAAGTTTCAATTTAATATGCCTTGCAGGGAAATCATCATTCTAGATTCTTCTCCTGTACAATTTGCATGAGCCTGGTATTCATCAGCAGGAGTTTCTCAGGGCACAGATGATAATTAATTTGGAAAAGATTTGAGGGAGAGGAGTAAGAGGAGTGGAGTGTGGAAAGCATAGTCAAACAACAAATGCTTCTTCGTGATGAAAAACGCAAGGTTCTTTAGTAAAAGGCTGCAAATTCTAAATTCAGCTTTGTCAACCAGTTTCCATCTGCAACTCTCTACAGGGTTTGCAGGGGAGCTGCGTGGGTAAATGAGCACCACTGGCTCCTACAACGCTTTCGTAGGATTAAAAAGACAACGTGCGTCTCTGCCAAACAGTGCAGGCTGATGCATGGTTATGGCATGCCTGTACACCATTTATCTTATACCCAGTGGTGTTCTTACCGGTGACGCTTCAAAACTGTTGATAAGGCTCTTGCTTCAAAAAGGTCGGGCTCAGGCATTAGTTTCCTATGTTGCGTATGTCTTCGTTTGTAATAGATACTACCTTATTTGAAAGGCTATCAGAAATAAAAGTCTTGGGGAGAAGTCAGCGATGGGAAGCGAATTGAGCTAAAGCAGATGACTGAAAGAAGATGCGAAGGTTTGTCGTTGTGTTGCCTGCAGCACAGAGGAGGATGTTCTTACCACAAGTCGCGTTAAAAAGCAAAAGTAATAGCGCGGGCATGTCACAAGGCAGGAGTGAGCATGAGGGGAAGGCTGGCCGGAGGCAGCGCGGGGCCGATGTGGAGGTATACCGGCCCCTGGGCACTGCGCAGGGCAGGTTTGAGTACTGCGAGGAGGAGCTCAGAAACCACGCTGTCTTGTTCATGGCGTAACCGTGCAGCCTGCCTGCCTTCTCGTGATTTCTAGGCAATCTTCATCGTTCACTCGAACGTCTTACAAGTGCCTCTGTCAGTGCGTGCCGCTGGCGGAGGCTGCTTTTTCGTGCCTGGCTCCTTCTCAAACAAGTCAGGGCAGGGCTGACAGGCAGTAAGCAAAGACTTTCTAAAAACAACTGCTGCATCGCATTTCTAATTAAAGTGAAGTTACATTGTCTTTGGCAAAAGGGATGGTTTCCTGAAGTTATGTTGTCTTTGGCAAAAAGGACCCTGTTCCGTCAGGGACCTCATCTTCTCTGAGAACAGCAGCGGTTCATAGAGAAGCCTTTGCAAGGAAGTGTAGGGTCAAGACTCTTTACTCTCACTTTTGTCATAGAAAAGGAGGCAAGTATTTCTGAACAAGACCATTTCTGGTTGAATTGATACAATGGCACAATCCAGTTCAGCAATGCTATGCCTGTGGACCCATAACCATATTTTATATTTCATTTCTAGCTTATCTAATAACTGGCCAATGTGTGCTGTGCAACACGATTCTCTGTAGGCCTTCGTTTATGACAACTATGGTCGTAGTCACATAGTCACAGCTGTGGTGAACATGGTTATAGTAAACAAATTATGACATGAATGGATCATATTATCAGCCAATGTTTCTTTTTCATTAGGGGTCGAACAGGAAGGATCCGTGTCTTGTCTTTCAAAACCGGTGTTGTATCCCTTTGTAAAGCACACCTGGAAGATAAATACAGATGTAAGTCAATGTAATTCTTTTGGGTTTAGTTGATATTTATATTCTGTTTTCAGTCTTCCTATTTATTGCGTAAACATTTAAGTAGCATACAGAGCCACTCTTTTACATAGACCAGAGGCAAAGTGTGTTAATTTGTTCCACCTTGTACTTTTATTTGTTCAGTATGGTTTCAGGTAGTTTAGCACAGTTGTCCCCAAACTTTTTTGATCATGCACCCCAATCAGTAAAAAATTTTTGAGCGTGCACCCCCAATAGATGTATATTTATTTATAAATTATATACATGTACTACTGCACTAACATACTATGTACATTAGAAAACATAAACAAAAATAGAAGTTAAAAAAGATGAGCTAAAGATGAAATAAACACTTTATTTTTTTTTTTTATTTAATTTATTAACAGAACAAAAAAATATTTTCTTACCACACCCCGATAGATTGTCTTGCACACCCCCTGCGGTGGATCTCACCCCCTTTGGAGACCACTGGTTTAGCACACCTTCATACACAAAAATGCGTGTCTACAGGACATCTTGCATTACAGCATTTTAAAATGTATTATCTTGTTTAAATGTTTTCCATGATGCAGTCAGGGTCTTACTATGTACACTGTGCTTAAATATAGGTGCTACCTTTAAATAAATATTAAAGGTATTCAAATTTCACATATTTTAATACACCGAATCCTGAAATACTTGAAAAAATTCCACTTGAAGTTTTAGTTTTATCTGACTAATGAATCAGTTCATTAGTGAGGCTAGGTTCCAGAAAAGATCTACTGATAAAGGGTAGTTCTGAAGAATAACTTTCTGGTTAAATTAACTGGTATTGCTCATCCATGCATTTAAAAACAAAACAAAAACAACAACAACAACAAACCACAACCTTTAGGATTTGACCCAATATCACAGTGGTTCTTCATCAATTGTTATTATTCTATTCTTCTACTAATGGAAGTTGAATAACGCTAAAGAGAAATCAGACAGTTCCAGCAACAGTGTCTGTGCATGACTGTGTGTAATTGGATCAGATTTTAGGGCAATCACTATGAATGTCACAGTTTAGATCTCTAGATGTTTCATGTGGGTGTTGTGAAAAAGTATTCAGAAAATCTTTTAAGAAAATTACTCAGTACAGATATTTTTCAAAATGATATTTCATTGAGGATTATCAAAGTTATAAAGGAAGACATTTATTCATATTTTATAGTCTCCTGCAGTGTGTGTGCACGGTAATGCATAACCCCCTTTTAAGCTTGTAGAACACTTAATGTTTTAATGATGGGGAAATTGAAAGCTGAATCATTTGTGGGAGAGGAAGGAATTGTCTGCTAGACTGTGGTCTGGCTTCACCATCCATGCCAAAGTCATAGTGCAATTGCTATTAGTATTGCTGCAAGTATGCAATGTGTCGTACCCCTTAAAATTTTTTCTCTCATTTATACAGCAGAGCAGAGTTGGTTGTGCTAGAGCACAAGTCTTCAGGCCTGCAGAGGTGATGGAAGGGTTTATCCCCAAATTATTTATTATAAAACTAGACCTGGCAAGAGTGAAACTTGTGTAATTAAAAAATAATCCTTTCTCTATCCATTCCTTTATTCCTTTGGAAGAAAGCAGGTGTCAAAGCAGTGCTAGGAAAGTTATCTTGAGCAGTGCTGAAGCACCTTTATAATTGTATCCCTGGTGCCAGGTGAAATATTAAGGTGGCTCCAATAAAAGGCTATTATTTTATTTATTTTATTCTAGCCATCTCTCTCTCTCTCTTTTATTTTTTTTTCCTTTTAAAAGCCTTGAAAAGTAAGGAGTATTTGTTCAGGTCATGTGTTGTCAACAGAGATATTACAAACTAAATATTTCAGTTAATGCTAACCTTATTTTTCTTACTATTGTGAACTCTAAAACCTCCTCAATGTATATGTAGTATAACTAATTCCTACCCAATTAAATTGAGCTTACAAAGGGATAGTAATTCTGTCCTGTAAGGATTCTTTTCTAGAATGATGCAGTAACAGAACAGAATGGCTTCAAGTGGCATTTCACTTCAGAAATGAAAACTTAATATGATATGAAGATTCCCGGTGGATGGCAGGTTCTGTCATAGTGCAATCTTTTTCTTTCATTTTAGAAATACTCTTGGATTAAAAGATTATGATATATTGAAGTTAGGGAGCTCTTGTTTTTCAGCTCAACTCAGTTGAAAGAGAAATGGATTCTCTGAGTTGTACGTTGATTGCTAAGACTTGAAAATGTGCTATATGTTGTATGAGGTTATTTTACTGTGAAACAGTATTTTAAAAACATTTACGTTGTTGTGGCTCAAAGATCCTGCTGTTTAGTTAGCTGCATTATAGAATCACAGCTGTTATTATCAGTAATGCCACAGGTGCTGTGTTACAATGGCCTTTCTACCCAGGTACAGGCCAATAATGCTATTAAAAATTTATCACTAGACAGCTTATTTAACAGAAAAAAAACCCAGTGTTTATGGGAAGAGAAGCAGCCAAACTGAAGACACACTTGTGTTCACGTCCCCCAAGGCTGCTGAGCACACTTGTGAGCCTTTGAAACGACGCAAACTTCTGTATTATTTTCTGTATCCTGGTTGTGATGCTTTAGCATGGGTGTCCTTTGCCTTCCTCCAGACCTGTTCAAGCAAGTGGCAAGCTCCACCGGCTTCTGTGACCAACGCCGGCTGGGGCTCCTGCTGCACGACTCCATCCAGATCCCTCGGCAGCTGGGGGAAGTGGCTTCCTTCGGGGGCAGCAATATCGAGCCGAGCGTCAGAAGCTGCTTCCAGTTTGTAAGTTCATCTTTGCTCGCTGTTAATTTTCTGATTTGTATCTTGTGTCCGAGTAGCCTGTCCATTCTGAAGAGGATTGAAAATCTGGAAGAAGGATTAGGGTAGTGAAGGTCATTTAATGGTGGTGTTCATTGGTGTATTAAACCATTCCTTTAACGAGATGTATTTGAATTAGGCTGTTTCTCTGGCTGTGATGGAAGAAGCCCAGATTATGCCATTATCCAGGCAGCAAATAGTTGTCATCAAGGCTTGTCTTGTAACTGAACCCCGCAAACAGTTTAAGGCGTTGTTATGGCAGCTCCTGGTTTTACAATTTTCTATTGCCGGCAGTAGATCACCATTTATTGCTGCTGTGTAGGTGAACAGCAATGATTAATCTAAATTGGGGCATATCCATGCAGGTGACAGCCAGGTGCCTGGGGAGCGATGGGAAAGGAGTGCCTGCCTGCAGCCCTGTCTAGGGGTGAGGAGCGCTCCATGAGCTCCTGCTGCTGCTTGAATGGATAAATGCCAGTTTTCCTTAAAGAGTACTGAATGAAAGCATTCCTGTCCTCTCTGTTGAGGAATACGCGGCGAACTGGAGGCTCTTTTTCAAACTTGTAAATTATTTAATCCGGGGAGGAAGAGAGTTAAGGGAATTATTCATCCTTATCCTAACCAACAGCAGAATGCACAAGATGAAGACAGCTGCTTAATGAAAAGGTAGAGGAGGAGAGGTAATGTATGGTCTGTGATTAACTCTCAATGCATCTTCTACATTACAATGGAAGAAAGGCTGTTTTCCCATCCCCTAACTGTCTCGGGGGGATTTTTTGTTTGGTTGGGGGCGGGGAGAGTTGTTTGCTTTTTTGCCTGCTGCACAAGTTGCATTGTGTAGCAGTTGTGGTTCTGTAGTAAGCAAAACACAGCAAGTTTTTTTCAATGAATATTAATACTTGGAAGTAGTCTTCTTACACGCAGTGACTATGAAAAGAATCTAATTCTAAAATCACCACAAACTTCAGTTGCGATGGAACGTTTGCTTTCTGTATTTTTTAAACTTCCTTTAACAGATTAATTCTACAGGATTCACATTTCCCCATTTCCATCATTCATGTCTTGACCTTTATCATTCTAATCTGTATTTGGTGACATTTCCAAATTAATGTTTTATAGGGCCATATCCTGGGTGGATAACCCATGCTGATAAACTGTGTATAGTAATTTTGATAGCTGGGTGAGATCCTGCTATCACTTTCAAGCCTCAAGTTCCACATTGGGCTTTCAAGTGAGACCAGCACAAAACGATGCTGCAGCAAATCCATGGTCAAAAGCTCATTTGTGCAAATGACCTTCATCAGAAATTAAGACTTGCTGGATCCTGTCGTTTTCCCAAGAAAACAACAACACTTAGAACACTGTTGAAAAACTGTTAAGGAAAGTGACCTCAGAATCTGACAAAAACATGGGGGGTTTTTTTGGAAAGAGGGCTGACATTGTTTCTGTTTATACTGGGAAAAAACCAGTAAAATTCATAGTGATGGAACATACAAAAATAATTTTTATGAAGTAGTAAGAAGACCTTGGAATAAATGTTTATTTGAATAAAATGAGTTAGCAACATTGTCATTACAAATGAAGATACGCCAGCGGGCTGAATGCTGCTCGCATTTCTAGAAACAGCCCAAGCACAACTGGGCACAACCTTTGACATATTCATAAATCACAGTGGCAGAAAACCTGAGGTTTCCTTCTTTTACCTGCACTGAAAAATAGGTTTTCTGCAGTAAGAGAAATTTCATCCTCTTTTTTTCTCTCCAGGTGAAGTCTCATTTTAACTTGCAGAGTGGGAAGGTGGTTTCTGACCTGGGTTTCAGCAGAACAGATGTTCTTCTAGGAGGAGCAGAAAGGGGGAGGGAGACTCAGCCAAGGAGGTGAAATACAAAAATAGGGGGGATGGAGCCCTAGGGAGAGGAGCAGAAATCCAAGTGTAAGGAGAGCTCTGATGGAGGAGAGGGAGAAGGAACTAAGGAGTGGGAAAAGAAGGGCCACCCTTAGGGAATGATGGTAAGACCGGTGGTAGGAGTAATGGTGATGAAGGAAACGAAAAAAGCAAGTAGGATGAGGCATGAAGGAAAGGAGCAGCCAGGAATGGAGATGGGTGAAGAAATAAAACTTTCCAGGAGAAGGNGGGATTGCACCGGGCCTCCCTCCTTTTACTGAAGTGAGAGAATTCAATTTTTAAAAATAGTGTGAGGATTCATAGTTTACTGTGTGGAAACTAAATTAAGTCTTTCTTTGTACGCCCACGGGGAGGAATGCTTTTTCTTTGGATTTTTTTTTCTTTCTAGTGATGATAAGCCAGCAATAAATTGCAGTCATGTCAGAGTCTGCACCAAATGTGTGCTTCAGAAATGCCTCTCCCAGCCCCCTTAGGTTAGCTGCCCTGGCAACGGCCTTGTCTGTCGGCACAACAGCAGGAAAAAAAAGGGATGTTTACTGTTCCCGGCGATAACAGGGGAAATCTCTCCTGCTTTCCAGTTTGAAGTGGGAGTCCTTGGAAATGAGAGTTGGGGAGGGAAGGCTTCCCAGCCACCCTGCTGCTGCCCAGTCCCAGGAGCAGGTCCCCTTATCGCAGGCTGCCCCGTTACTTCTCATTCCCCCAGCACCGGCTCTTGCTTTCTTAGATTTCTTCATATGTGGGAAGGTGCTGGTAGTCATTGCTGGGAGCAAAAGGATGTTAAAGGACGCATCTTTCCTATGCACGGCAGGGAGATGTAATTTCTGCTTTGAGATTTTAAAGAAAAATATTTTTAAGTGAGAGCAAAGAGCGTGATTTAATGACTATTTGATGACTATATATATAGTTGTGCCTGGGCTCAGACTGCATCAAAGCAATCTATAGATCCATGAAAAACTGAGTGAATTCAGTCTTACTGCAGTGTGAAAGCATTTTCCTTTTAGTTCTGTGATGGGTACTTGTTTAAGTAAACAGGATAGGGAATTGTTATGGACTGAAGGACAGATGCACTGTGTTTTAATCACAGTGGAAAATTATTAATATGCTTTCCTTGTATAGTGTAAATAGGACCTACGAATTCACGTCACTGCCTTGGATGAGTTACTGTGACATTGGGACGTTTAAGAAATGTGATGCGAAGAGGGCAACTCAGATAAAAATGTCTCTTGCTAAATCTCAGTACAATTTTGGATAGTTGGTTCTCAGTTATAAACTGCTATAAGTGTGCTTTCTTCCGAGGGTGTAGCTGGAGGAGAGTACTTGATATGAAAAACTAGTAGAGATGAAGCTGAGGAGTAGTTAAATATGTACAGTTAATTCATTACTGCTTTTTAAACCTTGTTGTTTCATTTCACTTTGAGGAAAGTATTTCAATATTCTGTGTTGTATAGTCTTCATTTCTAGGTTTGTATTTCATCAATGATCAGGCAAGATCAGCCTGGTTTTTACAAGTAGGTAACTGTGTCCAAATCCAGTGTATTTATTCAGACAAATAAAAGCTAAAATCGGGCCCTTTTATGTGAACTTTTATGTGAAGTTTGGGTATTTCAAATCCTGGGCAAGGACCCTGGTAGTGACTTTGGCCATAAATGCTGTGATTTGAATTGATTGGACAGTTGTTTTGTGAGGGCTGTGTTGCGTTGTTTGGGGGTTTCTTGAACAGTTAGGAAATATCCGTACTGTGTAGAAATAACTATATATAGTGGTATAAAAGTCTATATGAAAAGAACATACAAATGCAGTGTTACTGTTGAGGGACTTGATCTCTTTTGAGAGATCCAGGCAGTCCTTGTTTCTAGTCATAGGATATTTCTTCTGCTTTTGGCTCTGACAGGAGAGCTGGCCTAAGGGAACTAGCAAATCCTTCTTCAAGCTGCTATGCTGTAAATGTCATAAAACAGAAATTCTGATTTTTATTTCAGCAGGATTTTGTGAACCTGTGGCTGACTTTGGGAGGCATTCTTGAAGAGTCCTACAAGTGAACTGCTTTAAAAAGCCATTTTAAAATGGTTTAAGGGATAGGGAGCAAGAAGATGGTGTTTTTCAAGTGTGGATGATATAAAACTGTACACTAATTCACTTCTGGGTTCATGGGGTTTTTTATTTTATTACTCTTTGCCACAACACTAAAAACATTGACTGGAGTACTCAGTGCAATCTAGTGTAATGCAAGGGGTCAAAGTAATGCTCTTAAGCATTTACTCCAAGGGTCGGGGCAGATTTAAGCAGTTTGTATCACCCAAAATTACCTTTATAATAATCCCCTCTTTCTTGATCATGAACAGCACTCATCTCAGAAATGCTAAGTTCTTGACTTTCATTTTCTTACCAGTCAGCAATGGGGAAGAACATGAGGAAATTGAGGAAACCACTCAAGAGTAGAAGACTTTTGGTCTGACTCTGGGGAGACAGGGCTGCTGTTCATGGCTTGCTCTGCATTTTTAAACTTTAACAACTAATAAGAATCCCGTTCTTCGGTTTGGTTTGTCCAAAATAATATTTACCTGGAATAACATAAAGCTTTCCATCCGGACAAAAAACTTCATTAAATTAACAATGTTAATTTATTTCCAATTCATTTCCTGCACTGGACATAAACAGAATATAGCTCATAAAAAATGTTATCAGAAATTTGTGCTATGTTGTCTGACTCTGTCCAAAAGCATATCACATAGTTCATGTAAAATCACAACTGTATTTTGGAGCATATTTCCTATTATGGATAGATAAAGCTAATATAGAATATTTTTTAAACTACTCGCTGGAAGAAGAGGAGGGGGGGAAATGAAAAATTGAAAGTATTGCATGAAGATGCTAGCACCACCCAACTTCCTATTCCCCCATTGTTTCTGCAAAATAAATACTGAAAAACAGATGTCTGGAACATAATGAATTTGAATGTCCCCCATAACAAATTGTTACTTGTAAGCTGGAAAGGGCTTTATGAATTTTACTTTATGATTCACTCTGTTATTACCATAAAAATCAGGAGTTGCACAGAAATGTGTTCAAGAGAAGACCCATTAATATTCTTTACAGCTTGATCTTGTTGGTTCAGATACAAACTGTATGAATTCAGACTTTTTCCCTTACGTAAAATCTTCAGCTGCTGCCTTTACTGGATTTAGAGATTATTAAAAAAATTGTAATAGCAGCTCAGGGAACAGTCGAGAACTGTCTGTCCTATACTGTCTGACCCTGACCAGCTTTTCTCCACGTGGCTTTAAATCTTCATGTAATATAATTCGGAACCAGTTCTGATACATTTTAATGCACCTAATCTCTCTGAGCACAGGTTTTGTACAGCCAGCGTGCGGAGCTCTGGGTAGGCAGCTATTGGGACTGCTGGCAATCGACAGTGACTGCAAAATTAAAATAGATCTTTGGATGTTACAGAAAGTCTTTCATCGCTGCAACATTTTCCCTGCAAATTTAAAGCAGCTACAAGTGGAGAGCAGCGCTTTGAGCGGCTCATTCTTATTCTGACTGCAGCTTGCACTGCAGCATTTCCGTACACTTCATGTTTTTCTATTAGAAATGCCATATTAAAGAGATCCTCTTAAATTTTTTTTCAGGCTTAGAGGACCTCTGTATAGAAAGTGTAGTCTGCCAGGCGGAATAATGGTTTGCCAGTGTAGTTCTTGGCTGATGCTGGCACGCTGAGTGAGCCACAGAAAGTCCCTCCCCAGCCCCTTTACTGCTCTGGCTCCTAGCTGAAAAACAGACATCTAGCTGATCATAAATATGCCTTTCTCTTAGAAGAGATCTAGAATTAATTTAATTCTATTGAATTCATTGATGTCCTGCAGCAGAAGGCAGTATCCGCTGTTCTGAACAAATTCTCTTGCCAGCGTTGGCTGGACTCTATTGTACGTTTGATTTTCGCTCTTTTTCTCTTTGGCGGGGTGGATCCTAAATTCTACATAAAAAAACAGAGGAGTAGGATTTAATGCAGAAGTCTTCAGAAGTATTTCAGTGGGAGGGGGGAAAGGTCATTTCATTTCATGTAAGTCCTGTAGTGAATATTAAATTGCGAGGGACTTTATCTGAGTAACTGTAGATATGTTGTGGTTTGATGGTTTTACCCCAAGCATCCAAAAAGGGTATGTATGGCTGTACTAGAAATCTATATATGTGGATCGTAAATGCAGTCATGGGAGTCTTTAGATGGTTTCCCAAACTAGCATCTCAAGAAGAAAGCCCTGGCCAAAAAATCTTTTGTTTCTAATTAACCAAAGTATTGCAGCAGCATTTTAAGTCAATTTTAATGCAATGCATTATTCAGGAGATATTCTGGGGGATTTTTTCCACATTTTTCGTGTGGCCAGGGGTTCTGTCTAGGAGACATTGCATTTTTCTCAGTCGTCAAGTATTGATCCGTTAATTTGTTTGTCAAGATTATAAACAGTGTTAGCTTTAAAAAAACCCCAAACACACAACTAATTGGTTTTCCTTATAGCTCTCTCTCCTTTAGATCAGGTGTGATATTTTTTCTCCAAATTCATTGCTAGCATTTTTAGTTCAATAAAGTTTTAGCTAGGTTGTACTAAACTCAGATTTCATGAGAAACTGGAAAAGTAACTGAGAGCCAGCGTAAAAAACCCCAGCCCCCAATCCTCTATTCATCTTGGTCCATGTACATGATACATTAATGCTTATTATTTATTTAAATGCTTCAAATAGGTTTGGAACCACAAAGGAAGACAGTTTGCCTTGTGAAGTTTGAAATATAAAAGACTGGCCCACTGAGGGCCGTATTTGAAAGCCTAGAGAAAAAGGAAAACACAGGATTTAAATCTATTCAGCCCATAAATATGCTGTTTCTGTTGGGTAGCATGGAAGGAAATCTCTCAAGGAATTTGAATTAGCACATAGTGATGGTTTAGAGAAATGGAGCGGGACGATACCCCGCTTCATTGCTTGGGCTGTTCCCTGTGCAGACCCATCCTCCTCCCTCCCGTCCTCCCCGCCGGAGCCCTTTGCTGCTTCCACCTGATCCGTCACCTCGCTTTCAGCACCCTGCACGCCGGAGAGATGTTCCTCAGAAACACTCACTGCGTCACTTCACTGTTTTCCTTAAAATCCCTTTTGATGCTCTTTGCCTTTGTTCTGCACCGTTCTTTGCAGCACCTGCTCTGCCGGTACGCTGTGACCTCTGCCCATGCAGACAGATCGCTGTTGTCCCCCATTGCCTTGCGTTTCCCGTCTCTTTGCTGTTTCTTTTTCCATACCGTAGGTGCTGCCAGGTAGGGACAATATATGTCATTTTTTGGTGTGTGCACGGTGCCTGCTGCAATGGGATTCAGCTCGGCGACTGAGCTGCCTCAGAGTTACAGTAGAAGAGATACCTGACATCGTCACACCGGTCAGGATGTGATGGGAAGGCAGCAGAGGAATGGGGCTGCCGGGAAGCGTTCACAGGCTCTTCTGCTGTTGGCAAAGAGGCAAAAGTGGGAAGTAATGGAATATGAGGCTAAATCAATCGTATTCTGCGGAACAGAACTGTATTGTGTTTGCAGGCAAAGACAGGAAATTTAGAGATGATACAGTAGGAAGAGGGATTTTGAGGCGGTTAAGGAAGACGAGAGTTTACATGTTCAACAAAAGGCTTGAGAAGGGATTTGTATGATTTCCTCATGCGTACGTTTTGAAGAAAGGTCAGTGTGATAATGAAGGATGTTAAGGCAAAAGGAATTTTGATCAAAAGACATGCAATTTTTAGTGCTTGGATAACACAAACTGTTTTTAAAATAGGTGAGAAGCACTGCTATGCAGGCTCAGATAAGAGACGGGGAAACACAAGATCAGGCATCAAAGGTGATCCTGTAAGTGGATGATTTTCTCTGTGACAGAGTACATGGTAGTGCTGTCTATTGTAATAGGGAATAAGAGCAAGAGAGATTTGAAATGTTAATAATAGTTTTCAGTTCCTAGCTTGAAGGCAGGGTCCTGGAGATTCTTTTGATTTTTTAATAATTTATTTTTTTATGAATGGCTGGACTGAGGGAAAAGATACGGAATAAGCAGGAAGCAAACGGCTTGAACTGTTAAATCGCTGGTAGTAGACAGGTCACTTGTGCTCAGCCCCTGTCTGTCTTCCCCCTCTGTTACAGGCCAACAACAAACCGGAGATCGAAGCAGCCCTCTTCCTGGACTGGATGAGGCTGGAACCACAGTCCATGGTCTGGCTGCCCGTCTTGCACAGGGTGGCTGCTGCTGAGACCGCCAAGCACCAAGCGAAGTGTAACATCTGCAAGGAGTGCCCGATTATTGGATTCAGGTACAAACTCGCTCGCTTTCTGCTGTGTGTACTACTGCTTGTTTACAGGCAAATCATGCACTTGATTTTATGCCTGTTGTTCAGGGAACAAATAGTTGTGATGGGACAGGAGAGAGAGCGACGTCTAGACTGGGTACAGTGATGCAGGAGTTGAAGAGAACAAAAATGACGTATCAGTTAAGATATTGCCATTCCTCTGTGTCCCAGTCTTTCCGTGCCTCAACCAAAGTACTGGTGGACTGCACAACTAGTACAATTTGCTTTACTTTCAGTGTGTCCTCTAGGTGAAGTTATATTTTCTGAATTGAATCCTAATGAATTGCTTTCTGTCATGGTGTAAAGCAAGGAAGTGACTTGGCAATTCACAGAGGGGTAAAGCTACACATGCATTTCTCAGAGAAAGAATGTTGTTGGTGGAACATTAACCTGGAGTAGGGGGAAATGTTGCCGGTCTATTTAAACATCTGGATCGACACCGCAGTTACTATGGCAATGAATAAGTCACTGTGTTGTAAAATGGCTGTGTGTCGGTATGCTTGTTGAGAATCCACTTAACGGCTAAGTAAATACTCACTTTCAATTATGCCTAGATTTGTTTTATCACTTTGGTTCGCAATAGCTGCTTTGTATGGTTTCTGTCCTTTTTATGCACAGTCTTCTCTTACCACTGGCATTCCTCCTTCTGTGGTACGGTGTTGTTTACAAAGGCCTTTCTGTAATTTTGTTTCTAAAACCCAGATAGACAACAGCAGCAAGTAGTACCACATAGAAAAGCCATCATTTTTGCTCTAACCTGGGAGAGTATGAATGTTGCTTTTATGCATGCCATGGGGCAGCACTTTCTGCCGTGCAATTTCACAGGCAGTGGGAAACAGGGGAAATAATGAAGGTATTGCTTTGTTTTAAATCTGAGTTTTTCTCTGGTGAGGCTGTTCTCTAATCATCTAAATTCTTCTCCTTCTGCTTTTATTGCCCTTGAATATCTTAACTGGGAAATGATAAGTATTAGAGAGGAAGAACTAGGGATGGAATGTGAGTAGTTCAACACATGCACAAAGTCTAATTTTCCTGTTCCCAGATACGGCTTATGAACTACTGAATTACTTACACGGTTTTGTATAAACAAAGACAAGTAGGTGGAATTGAAAAATGCAGCACTTGGAAAATCAAAGGATGGCAAGTGAATGGATAGTCTGTAGTGAGCGTCAAGAACTGGGGAAGTGGACACTGGAGCTCTGTGTGTCTAATTTTACTTGACTGATCTCATCTGTCTCTTAAATTTATATAACAAATCTATTATCATGATAGTAGAATCTGTCTGTCGCAGATTTTTTCTCGGGCTTTGCAAGTCATTGAAACCCTGTGTACCCACTTGACAAAAAGATACTGTATTGGAAGGCTTTTAGAAAGCTAATACTGTGTGCCTCAGTATGTGTAAAACAATGTTCTTTTGAGGTCATTGTGACTGAACTGCTTCACGTATTTGGAACAAGACAACCCTTATGCCTCCGGCTCTTTGAAGCACTTCAGCATAGCAGATACAACAGTTAGCTGCCTCATGCAGCTGATGAGATTAAATAATGGCCCGAAAGTGCATTCAGAGTTTTGCATGGCTGGAGTGCCATACAGGAAAATTGTTTTTATAGAGGTGCTAGGAAGGACACACACAAATTCCTGCCTTGTATGTGGTACTTGGGAGTTTGCTGGAGTGACTTGTTGAGGAGGGCATTACTTACTTGAATTTTACTTCCTAAGGACTTTATGTGCTAGGAATCATGATGAAAAGCAAAAGAACTGAAATTAACTGTATAAAAAGAAAAAGCGCGGTGGTGTTTTTTGTATGTTAAGAGCGAGTGATTTTGTAGAAATCTTCATTATTGCCCAACGTTAAAAATTTTTTTGATGATTCAGATATCTGACGAACATATGAGGCAGCAATACCTGTCCGTCGGTGGCAGAGGAGCATTGCCTGGCATTGCACACCACGTGACATCTCAGGGAGGGGAACTTACGTGGAAAACTTGACGAGACGGTATGAAGCATTCACATACAAAACTCTGAAGCTGTGGGTTTTTTCCCTCCTCTTTTAGGTACAGAAGTTTAAAGCACTTTAATTATGACATCTGCCAAAGTTGCTTCTTCTCCGGCCGTGTTGCAAAAGGTCATAAAATGCACTATCCCATGGTGGAATACTGCACACCAGTAAGTAGCTGTTTTACTGACCCTTGCTGTCCCTTCTTATGTAGAAAGGAAAAACTTCATTTCCTATGTGCAAGGTAATTGAGCATTTGGGCAGCTTTTCTTCCCCTTCCTAATTAAATCACCTTTTATATACTATACATGCCAGCAATTTCTGATGCTTAGTAAAGGATACTCCAATGGTAAATTGAAGTTCATTGTTTGTACAATACTGTGTCATAATGTATTATTGCCTGCTAATGACTTGTTCCACGTTGAGTGCCATAGTTCACTTTATAGATCCTGCAGGAAGCCTGTGATTTGTGCAAGTGCTCACTCGAATCTTAGGTCACAGTATTTTCTCCATATCAGTGTGAGACTTTTCTTCCTTTCCTCAGCAAGTTGCTGCTCCACTTGTTTTCCTCACAATACTATGTTTGCATTTTTAAGTTCTTTATACTATTCAGTGGGTATCAGTACCTTTGTATTGTATGATCACTTGATGATATAAAATCCGAGGGAAGCTCTCAAAAGCAGCAAGTTCGATTTCATTTCTGAAGATGGGAAGCCGGGGTGTTCAGTGCAGCGCAATGCAGATGTGCTGCACTGATGGTGTGGTGAGGGTCATCACCCCTGTTTCACAGCTCTCAAACGGTTCACTTGTGCGTAAACATTTCTTTCATACCAGACAGCTGGCAAAGGAAATTCCATTTTATCCTCTCAGTGTGCTTCTTTTTCTTTTTGGCCACTCATGACCAGCGCAGAGGCGCATAAATTAGAGGAGCTCTCAAGTTGTCCTTCCGCCATGCAGCACTACTGAGCGCTCGGGTGCCTTTGCTGTTGTTTGTGCTGATCTTGAAGCGGTGCACTCTCTGGTTGTCGTTTCCTGGTGCTGTGGGATGGTCCCTAGGTTTGTACTTTCTTCTGCTGGTCAAACATAAATGGTGAAAATACAGCATCAAAAATATGCATGGGCTAGCCTCATAAAATTATATGAATGGTCTTTACATCTTCATCCATACAAAAAGCCATGGCCAAAATGAAGTAAAGACTCTCAGCTTTTCTTAGAAACTTAGGAAAGAAAAGCTTATTCCCCTAAAATATTATATTAAAATAAAACCAGTATTTTTGTTAGTTTTAATTTATGGATATTTATTGACGTTATCTGTCAACTTTTACCGTAGCATTTAAATGGCGGTATTTAACCTGAATCTCTGCGAGGGCAACTAATGTGCATTTGCTAGCTTTTTGTCGGTATTCATCAGCTGCTGCTTTTCAGCATCGTCCCCCCGGCGCTGAGGTTACTGGAAAGGGCAATTTGCCTGAACTTCTGCACAAGCGAGAGGGAAGTGCTGGCGCTGCCTGGGCAGGTCTGAACAAACTTCTCCATCGCAGGCATTCCTAGAGCAGGCTCTCATGATCTGAGTCGTAGGCAGAGGGACTGACCGACCACGTTAGAGCATTCCTTCCAGCTGCAGCTGAATACCTCCGTGCTGAATTGGCTGCGGTTTTGTTTTGCAGTTTGCTGCTCTTATTCTTGCTAATAAGCAGCATGGGAGATTTGTGAATGGTGCACAGAGTGCACAAACCAACACCTTGCTACTGTTTTCTTAACCTGTTCATAAGATGTACTTTGAGAAAGGAATTGCAAAAGGATTGGGAGACACCCTGAGAGCCTGCAGCAACTCATTGCAACGCAGGGTCCAGCAGGTTTCTGTTCTCCCTAAAAGTGCAGATTACTAATAGGTGAACACAGTGGCGAACAGAAAACCTGCAACTGCATCCAGATTGCTGGGTCAGAATAAAGAACCGTTCACAGCAAGTACATTTTTTTGTGAATCCTGAACTCCAGCAGCCCGTGCTAATGTGCTGTGCCCGGCTGCACCAGCAGCCAGTTGAATTAGAGAAGGATTAACTGGGGGGGGGTGGTGGGGGAATGAATGTGACGCACAGCAAGCCCTGATCTTTTTTGTGTTGCTGCTATTGAAAAAATAAACCCAAGTACTGTGTGACTGAACAAGACATCCACTGAAGCTATCATGTCTAGTATGTAATTGTTTTCTAAATGAATGAAAAGGGGTTTGCAGGTGGCAGAGCGTTTTTTCCTCTTCCTCCAGACAAATCTCTCGCCTTAAAAAGCATTTTGGCAGATAGAAGACGTGTGATGCCTTCTTTGATGTATCTTTGCAATAGCTAGATGTGCAACACAATGAAGTGTTTTGATAATTTTATTCCCCCTCCCTCTTACTTCCACGAAATTGTGGAGCATTGCCATCTTTAATTCTGCTTAGGGGAGATTTGAGAACTCATGCTAAATATCTGAGGGATGCGATAACTTTTCCTGTCCTGCAAAAGGTTGAGGCAGAAAAAGGGCAAGGCAGTTCCCTAATTTTCATTGAGACAGAAAAATTTCAACAATTACTCCTAAAAGCAACACAGCTCGATTTCTCGTTCAAAGAGAAGTGGCTTTTAAAGAGGTTTCAAATAAAGCATAGAAGACAACTTCTAGACTGAGATTTAAGTGTAGGATCATTTTTCTGTTTACTGAACAGTGACACACCAGCATAAATCCCACATTGTTAGAAGGAAGCATGTCAAACCGAGATACCTGTCTACAGCCAATGTTTACAGTCAGGGCTGAGGTCTGGGGTGGGGGGTCGGCACGGCGCTTTCTTAAACCAAACTGGGAAAAGCTAGATGGTGGTAGAGTTCTTCTTATGTGCATAAGAAGAATTATTTCTTATGAAGTAATTTTGGTTTCGGAATAGTTTTGGAACATGCTCGACCCAGCTGCCTACGTATTGCTTCGATTGGAGAGAGCTGGGATGCTGAAACTCCACTGTTACTTCTTCGTAAACCAGTTCTGTTAAGAATTTTGTTTTGGATGATTTTACTCTGAAAATCATGTGTAATAAAACATCTGTGGAGTAAATCAGAAAAGTTGGCTGAAAATAGCCTCAGTTTATCATCTTGTCCACATAATAATCACATTTTCTTTGCCTTTCTCGTGCTCCTTGAACATTTTTTAAATGGCAGTTGGATCATATGAGAAGTGCCTGATGCTTCTAGTTGTCACTAGAAGACGTATTTTCTTCTTGGGCTTCTTGTGCTACCAGCCAGATCGGGAAGTTTCTGTGCAAGCACACTATTTTACTGTTTGGTTGCCATGCAGACGGTTCAGGAGAGCAAGGAAGGGGTAACAGTCCCAGGAAGGTCAAAGCGAAAAATGTTTTATTGTTAATCATACCTGAAAACACGTAATCCAAATTACAGTCAAATGCAATGGAAAGCGTTCACAACATCAAAAATAGACGAGGCAGGAATAAATGGTTATAAATGACACAGGTGAACAAACTGGACAGAAAGCTGTGCTTAATCCATTTATACCGAGACTAAATATTAAAGGTTTTTCTCTGTTCCCAGCTGATGTGCTCTTTGTGCTCTCCTGATGCCAACCTGGTTAGGAGCAATCCCAGGAGGCGTTGCTGATGGCAGTTGGCAGAGGCAATTCCCTCCTGCTGGGGCATGCCAGCCCACCTCAGAAAATCCCCTTTCCTGAGGCCTCTGGATGATCTGGGCATACTTAATCCTTCCCTTCCCCTAAACGTCTTTATTTCTCATGTATTGAGGAAGTGGTACTTAATATTATCGAGCATTGTCTCAGTTTCTTGAAAATACTGATGCTGCTGTACTGGCTTGTAGGTTCTGCTGTGTCAGTTCTCTGCCAGACATTTATTTGATCCCAGTGAATTTTCCTACCAGACAGACTGACCGAAAAGAGAGCCAAATTCTTTCCAGCTTTCCGTAAAGCTTCTAGGTGTTGTCCGTACAATGATAACATTTGTCCTTTCTGTTAATGCATTTCAGTCTTTCTGCAGATTCTTTTTCATGGCATCCTTAATTTTTCTACCCAGGCAATCGTTAAAAATACATACATCTGTGTTTCAGCAGCTCTGTGAAGGTTGGCTTGACTGATAGGTCCCAGCACCTCCTTCCTCTCTAAATAGAAGGCATAGAACTCATTAAAAAATGTCAGAAAGATTAACTTTTCCCTCATTTCTTTCCTTCAAATTAGATACACTGGAGAAGCAAGATCGTTATGTGGGTCAGGAAGAACTTAATTTGCTGTAGAAGAGAAGTATTTCAGGGTCGAGTGTCTCTGCAAGGTGCAGAGAAGGGAGAGCAGCCTGACTAAAGTAACTGAAGTCTTCCATTAAAATTCTTCAGAAAATCTCCCGACTCTTAATCAGGCTCGCAAGAAGTCTTGCGTCTTCTCGGCAGACATCCTTTGAACTCCTCCTGACTCATTCTGGTCCTTAGGAAACTAATTCCACTTTGCGCTCCGCTGCTGGTCTCTACAGCAGCAAGGAAAGCCGACTGCGGGCGAGGGAGTGGAAAACTGTGCAAATTGTACTCTCCTCAGGGTATTGATCTTAAATGCCCGCTAGCTTCAGATTAAACAGGCGCAGGAAAAAATAACTGATCTAAGAGCTTTCAGCAGCTCTCACCTGCTTTTTGTTTCTCTTTTGATCAAAATACTAATGGCAGAGGAGGCTGAGAAGGGAAACTGGAAAGAAAACATACCCAGAGTGCAGGTCTGACTTTGGTGGACTGACAAGTCTATGAGATGTAGATGATGAACGTGTGGCAAGAGTCAGGATCCAGCCAGTGAAGCAGCTAGCTGGACACACAGACTGGCTGTGCTCCGTTACAGCCATTTTAGTGCTGAACAAAAAGCAGGCAGAGAGTCCCCTGAGCCACATGAGGAGATGACAAATTCTTGTCTTATGACATCACCTGAGTTGAGGCATGAGCCTGTCAGGGGGTTTCGGAGCTTCCCTTTTTCTTCCTTGCTCCACGCTAGCAGTGTCGCTATATAGTGCGTTGCAGGGTGACTGTGATAAAAAAATTGAATTTGCGGTTCTGGAGGTCCAGCCATTGGCAGCCCTGTGTGCTGTGGCCACAGCTCTTCCAAGGGACCCAGCAAAGGAAGAGGCACCCAAAAACCAGTGATAACCTCATGAAAGATGATTTCATTGTGATTTGTGGCTTTCAGACAACTTCAGGAGAAGATGTCCGTGACTTTGCCAAGGTACTAAAAAACAAATTTCGAACAAAAAGATATTTTGCAAAGCACCCACGAATGGGCTACCTGCCTGTGCAAACTGTCTTGGAGGGAGACAACATGGAAACGTGAGTAGCTCTAAAGTGTCTAAGTAGCAATTCATTTGGTATGTTCTTTGAGCTCCCCAGCTGGTGCCAACTCCCTTCACTTCCTAAATGCATAAAGCCTCTTTCTTTCTTTCATTTCCGTTAACCTCGGCTGGCAGGAAAACACAAGCTGGGATTCCAATTGCCATTGCTTTTATCTGTTTTCACCTGTCCTTATATAGGAGCTTCAGCTTCACTTAGTAAAAGAAAAATACTTGCCATCTTACTGATAGCCTTATAAACTTCAAAGTTTGATATGGCAATTTGGAGACTAATGATCTCTTCATTAAATTTTTATTTTCTTCCAAATGGGTATCGTTCTGTGGTTTTATTTTTTTTAATTAGGCTACTGTGTTTGCAAGCTTCCCAGCTGATTTCATCTTTTCTCACCCTATAAATTTAGTCTTACTAAAAGACTTTGAAGTCTTTATGGAAAAAAAAAGAAAGCAATAATGATGCACATGGAGAAATCAATGAGTAACCCAGTTCCCTTTGGGTTTTTTTACAAGTTTAATCAGTTGTTTAATGGCAATTGCACACAGCTTGTCCTCTCTCTCTCTTTCTCTCTTTTTTAATTTTAGATTTCAATTTTTTTTCTCACTTTTTGGTTGGTTGCTCTTCACAGTCATTCATGTTGGTCTGTTTGAGTTCTGTTTTTTAGCTGTTGTGATTTTTTTTTTTTTTTTAACCTTTCTGTAATTATTTTGCTGCTGAGTTTCTTCTGCCTCTCTCTTCACCTCCTCATTTTTTGTCTTGCAGTCCTGTTACTCTGATCAACTTCTGGCCAGTAGATTCTGCGTGAGTACTTTTGCTGAAGTGTGCTGCTGCTGCTACTGCTGCTGCGTTCCCTCACTTTTTTTGTTTCTTTGTTTAGTTTTACATAAGTTCATTTCCTTCTTTCTTTATGATTAATTTCTTTGGTGCACTCTCTGAAGGAATGTTTTGATCCCGAATGAGTAGAATGGGATAAATCCAGGAATTCCCAGCAATCGTGGATTGTGTACTGTATACTCGTTCTGGAGTATGTATTTTCATGGAATTAACAGGGATTTTGGTGCAGTCCTACTAATGCTTATGAGAGTTTGTCATTTAAAAGCTCCTGTTTCTGAATAAGTGTTGATCCCTCTGAATGTATACTAAATGCTTTTTGAAAGAGAGAAATTGAACTTGATGGATTTAATTCAGTTTCAGGAATGACATTGGTTTGTAGATAAAGCTGTAACTTGGTTTTATGCACACCTGTGCACACTCGTGCCCCAGTTAATCCAAAGCTCACAGGATATTTTATTACAGTTTTTTAGATACAGTAAGATTTGTGAAGGCAGGTTGAAATGGGGAAATGTTTACTGTATTTTTTTCAGAAGTTAAAACCCAGGATTTTTCAGCTATGAAATGGACTTTCATTCTTGCACCATTCCTGCACATGCATTGTCTTACTGTTGTAGTAATACCCTCAGCATAAACTGAAGAGAGAGAGAGAGATATACACTTATCTTTGTGGCATTTGCTACTACTAGTGTTACATGGATGATTTTAGAATAATGTTAAATAAGGATTATTTTTAATTCACATATTGATAACTAATGAGAAACTAATGAATAGAATTTTATATATTTCTATATGGTGAAATGTATATGGCTTGCACCTTCATTGAATTTTTGGTAGAATAAACAATAGTGAAACGTATACATTGGAATATTGATTTATAATTTTTATTTGGAGCACAGACCACTGGGAAGTCAAATGATTTGCTCTACCTCTAGGAAACTTAAGCAAACAAGAAACACATCTAGTACTGCAAACCTCAAATGGTTGAGGATTCGCTCACAGAAAACACCAAAAGGCTGGAGCCAGACTGAAATTAGAGAGGCTTTGAACTTTAGGATGCACTTTCGTTTATAAATGCATCTGGGGATGATTGCAGCATACTATATACTCAACTGTGGATATAGATTTCTTACCCTTTAGAACAACTGCAAAGTAAAAGTAACATTTAAAGAAAGCTTGGATAATATGGAATGCCATTGCTGTGTCTGACATAACATGAAATTAACATAACATAGCATGCTCAATTCTAATTACTTACAGTAATAACATCATGGTTTGTCTACACCGATAGCTTCACACCAGAGGTTTGCTGTCATATACTACAGGGAGTTTAGTTCACATGTAATACTTAAGAAAACTTGAGAAATACTGAGAAGCAGGATTTGTACGGAGAGGTTGCACCTTTTATCTGACCAACTTGGGTATCTTTGTGAGCACAATCCTTCCATCTGGTCTGACAAGAAAGCAGAAAATTAAGAAATTAATAGGGGCTGGAAAGACTTGCTCTTCATTTTGTTCTGCAAACTTTGTTCCTTTCTTTTGTGCTAGACCACCAGGCTTACAATACAAGTTACTGAGCTACCCCAGTTTAAAGCTGTTTCTCAGTTACAGGGCTGATTCCAGCTTCAGCAGTCAAACCTCTTATTCTGGTTATCATAAAACTTTCCCATGTTTTCTAAGATCTTTCCTTTTTCTGGTGCTTTTATGCCAGTTTTCTGGTAATCTTCAAAGTACTCCAGAAGCACATAACCTGGCAGTGTTCAGCAATGCTAGGGCTCTCCTGACATCAACATGTGGTATACATGGAACTGTTTATAAATACATACACATATTTTTTGTTAGAAGTTAGTGATTCTGACTTCCTATTATCCAGTATTTTATTATCTAAGCAGATATTCTGCTTGCCAGACATTAAAGGGACAGCTCACACTTTTTGTGAGAATTTGTGTGTTTTTACTTGGACTGTGGGCTCGCAGTGGCACAAATACAATTAACTTGATTCTACATGTTCAAGAAGCATCAACTGAAATGCTGAAGAGCAAGAAAATTGCCATCGTCGTGCCAACCAGGTCTCCAATGGTGCAGGGATTTGCAGGAGGTGGTATTTACCACTCAATCACCACTTGACTTGACTGGAATTCCCCAGGCTGTTCCTGCAGACCCCAGCTTGAGCAGTGCAGCTGTGGAGCCCTTGTAAAGGGGTGGTTATCTTGGCTAAATATTGGCTATGTGTGTCAGCCTTCTTGCTGACTGTTCAAACTCATTAGGTGGGCTGGATGTGTGTGCTCAGAAAAGGACGGTGAGCTGTAGCACAGATGGGCATCTAAGAGTATGTCTACACAACAGCCTGCAATGCAGCACAGTCGTTCCCAAGCTTGCTCAGATACTGGCAAAAGTGTACCTCTGAGTGGCTAAATTCAACACAAAGACTGCAGTGCTTCTCAACAGGTTTGCTTTCTTAAGCAAACTTTTAAAAAGGTAGAGGTAGATCTTCATTACAGTATGTTCTGAAGTGGAGACAAACTTGGAACTGGAGCCTCATCCCCTGCCTACAGTTGACGGAGAGACAGAATCAGTTCAACAAGTTACACAAGACTGTGTTCTCTTTGAAAAATATACATATATATATAATACACCTTGTTCACTTCTAAAGTTGAAGCTTAGTTTCAAGGTAGCAAGTATGTGATCATTCAGTCAGGCCCATCTTTTGCCTTGCACTACTGCCAAAAGGGACATCCCTTCATTGCCCAGTCGGTCCCAACCAAGTGCTGTCGTTTCCTTTGTACTGGTACAAATACATGTGCAATGCCAGGGTAAGAGGAACCAGGACTTGAAACTAAAGCTACTTTTTTGCCCAGAGAAGCTGTGGCTGCCCCCTCCCTGGAAGTGTTCAAGACCAGGCTGGATGGGGCTTTGGGCAACCTGGTCTAGAGGAGGGTGTGCCTGCCCATGGTCAGAGGGTTGGAACTAGATGGTCCTTAGGATCCCTTCCAGCCCAAACCATTCTATGATGCTATGATATTAACACAGATTTCCTAGACTACGCACAGTATTAGCAGCAACATTTGTGGGTGTGTTGAAACCAAGACCTCTTCTGTCATTGATAGTACCAGCTTAGACCAGCTTAACATCTACTGTATGTCAAACAAATAAAAAAATCAGGATATTATCAATTTATCAGAAAACCATTGTTATCTTGCTCCATAATGCGCTACTCTAGATAAATTGCATCCTTTTCCCCTCTCTTCCCTTCAGTGTAGATGTTCTTACGCAAAATAGGTTATCAAGTTGCAGAGAAGCAATTGCCCATCCCCATGAATCTCAGCTGTACTGAGGAACTCTGTGAAACGAGTATTTATCCTCTGGTGTGCTGTGGTAATGTTTGAACATGTGATGGGTAAAAGTATGGTCAGAGGCCAAAGCTCATTTCAGACATAATGAGATTCGTGATACTTGGCCTATAGTATCTCAAAGAGTAAAACTTTGCTGTTCTGTGAGAAGGGCCATTAATGATGGTGAATTTTGTGTATCCAACATACAGCTCTATGAATTTGGAAGGATCCTAATTTTCTAGAGCCCTTTTCAGGCTGATTAGAAACCTGGAAAATGACCAATCTAGTAGATTTATGCAGTATTATCAAACTCCTAACACAGGAGCATTATGAACCACAAGATTATTACAGCTTTGGTTTATAACCAGTAAACAAAAACTTACCTGCTTTTGCAATGCAGTGCAGTTACCGTTGGGCAGACCCAGCCTGAACCACACTGTCCAACAATTTACAGTGGGGGAAAAGTCCTTCCTCAGCAGTTCCAGAAGGAGACTTGGAAAAGGTGGAATAAAGATAAGTTGAAATTTAGCTAAAATATCAGATTGCCCTACAATTTGGGAAGCTGCATCTTTGTTATTCCAGCACCTCCTGATACACATAGATTGGCAAAATCCCACGTGGCAGCAAAGGATGCTCTCAGAACTGCATAGGCAATATAATTCAATGGTGGTATTTTCCAGAGTTAAGGCTCTAAGAAACAATACTCTTAACTGATAAGAAAAGTCTCATGAATTGTTTTCATCAACAAAAAAGTGAAGAGGACCTCATACAATCTGACTTGTCAGGCAGAAAACCCCAAAATAGTTGGCAGTATCCTGTATAACACACTGATCTATGGTTCAGATTGCAGCTCTGGTAAGATACTAGGCAAAATCATCGGTGTCTGCAGTGTGTTATTAAAGGCTCATTTCAGACGTCTTATGTTTCTTGTGTTTATTTCTAGTTGCTCGTGGAGTAGTCCTTAAAGGCTCTTTTAAGTGGGATGTGCTGGAAGCAGGCACTGGAGCATGGTGGGTGGCAGAGGAGAGGTTCCAGCAGGGCTTTTGCAGCTGGCTCAGGGCTGCACATGAAGCAGAATAGCCAAGGAAGGAGGCAGGTGTGAAGGGAAAACTGGAGTGAAAGCTCATCCATAAATCCTTTGGAAAAGGGTTCTTTGGGGATTGGTGTAAAGAAGAGTCGTTGCAACAGAGGGATTGCAAAATGGTCAAAGTCCCCGGTGTGGTACCACGAAACATTGCACCGATGGCTTGAGGAGGCACACGCAGCGCCTGGAGTTATGACTTGCTGTTTATCAAACATAGCATAAGTGTAAGGCATAGAGTTGTGAGGGTATAGGAATAGCTAAGTGTCTTTTTACTTTTAAAGGGGTATTGTTTGTGATTAATCAGTGTTTTCTGCCTTATAGGCCTGCCTCGTCCCCTCAGCTTTCACATGATGATACTCATTCACGCATTGAACATTATGCTAGCAGGTATGAGACCAGCTGGGCGTTAGGCAGATCTTTCTCAAAACAATCATTTAAAAAAAAAAAATAAAAAATCCCAAAGGCTAGCTGCTACTTGAGCGCTTCTTAAGGAAACATAAGGTTTGGGGTTTTGCTTTCCAGGCTCCGGGATGCAGAGCATTGTCCCTGGTTGCTGTTAACCAGCCTGTCAACTAACTTGCATGCCAGAGCACGTATGTGGTCAGAAGCAGCCTTCAGGTCCTGTGGGGTCTTTGTTAAGCTGTGCACTCAGGTTACCAACTTCTTCATAGGGCTTGTAGCGATAGGACAAGGGGTAATGGTTTTAAACTAAAAGAGCATAGATTTAGACTAGATAGAAGGAAGAATTTTTTAATGATGAGGCACTGGAACAGGTTGCCCAGAAAAGCTGTGGATGCCCCCTCCCTGGAAGTGTTCAAGACCAGGTTGGATGGGGCTTTGGGCAACCTGGTCTAGTAGAGGGTGTCCCTGTCTGTGGCAGGGGGGTTGGAACTGGATGAGCTTTGAGGTCCCTTCCAACGCAAACCATTCCATGATTCTACATAGGGTTTTGTTTTTATTATGGACCCTGGTGTAATCATACAAATCAGAAGAGCAGAAACCTCCAAACTGTGGGAACATCAAGTGCTGTTTTAATGTTAAGTAATTCACCTTGTGGAATACCACAAACAGGATTTTTCCTTGATTTGGAGGATTAAAATAGTGGTATATCACTGCTTTAGTTCACTTGTCTACTTTCGTACTGCTCTTAAGAATCAAAAAGTGGGTTAATTGTACAAATATGAAAATGTTTGTCCACCAGGTGAGAAAATTTGCAAGGATCGAGGCAATGAAAAATAGTTATTCCGGCCTCCTCTTTCTCTCCCCCAGAATTGGTCAGGAGAGGTATTTCTGAATTATGCAGGACATTTAGGAGGGGCTGAGTGTTGAAAACCAATGAGAAATGACTGATCTTTACAGTCTTGATGATGACATTGCCAGGTTCAAAGCAATTTATGTAATCCCCTGGCATCTTAAGGCCTTTCTTTGATTGTAGAATTAATTAATCATGAGGAGTGGAATATAACCTCAGAGAAAGGGTTGAAAACTTAGAGTGAGTTTAGCCAGGTCATTGTAATAAATAAACAATCCTTTGCGATAGGTTATTGCAAAATTTTTTTATAATCAACAGTGAGTGTAAATTAATTTGAGTTTCAAATTCATCAAAAACATCATGCTCTTTAATTCTTTCAGGAATGTTAAAGCAAATAAAGTCTTTGGAAAACAACTGATTTTAATGAGCCTTGTTTATTTTTCCACAGGCTAGCAGAAATGGAGAACACCAATGGTTCTTACCTAAATGACAGTATTTCACCTAATGAGAGCATGTAAGTAGGCTGTTTTAGTATTTTTGACATGCGTTTTCTTGTGAAGGTTAATAACTTGTAATGAAATTCTGTAGTGCTGAATTTGCATGGCCATGTACCACAACTGGTTCAACTTCATGATGAACTCATGTTCTTTAAATTTGTTTCGTACTGTCTAAATTTATGGCTCATAGCTTAATACCAAATTTATGCAACAGATGATTGATACCATCAAAATTAAAATTACTAATTTTTTCCAAAAATTGCTGATCTATTAAGCAAAGAGTTCCCATATTACTTCAAAAAAATGCTGATTGTCTGATGTGTTTTAAGGACAAAGACACAAAGATAAGCCTTCCATCTGAACTGCAAGTTTAATCACGATTAAATTGCTGTAAGCTAGAAAATGTTGTTGTGGGCAAAATGTCATTCAGAAGGTTAGTGAGGCTAGCAGAAGTCTTTCGTCTACAAGTACCTGAAATACATTGCAAGTGTAAGCCAGGAGGGACTCATCCTCACTGTGAAATATTAGAAGTAGTAAACTTTAAGTTGGACAGATCACTGACAAACATTCGTTGTGCGACTTTAAATGTGAAGTCATAAATACAAGTTTTAATTTTTAAGAAGCAGTTCACTCAAATGTCACACTGAGACCTTTTTGTGGTTTTCTGACACAATAATATGTTTCTTCTCTCAGGATTTTCTTGATCTTGTTTATTCGCTGAGTGAAAGGACACAAAACTAGAAAACTGAATCACGTTTCTGAAAACAGGATAGAAGCATCCTAGTCACTCATACTAGACAATTTTGTCTTAGTTACTTAACTAGGAGAAGTCACAGCACAGATTCTAAATCAATCAAATATGAAAAAAACTCAAATCCCAACTTTTCTCAGTTTTTTTTCTATTCTACATAATATCATCCTTACCACTGTTTAGAGGTGGATTTTTTTGAAAGTTCAGACCAAATCTTCTTTTTATTTAATTTGTGGTGTTCCTTTAAAGCACAGTACTCTGGCCAGTTTTCATTCGCTTAAATTGAGATTCCAAGTCAGTAGTATTTTGTAAGGTTGATTGTGAGCCTGGGAGATGTTCTTGGCTAGTAATAAAGCTGTTTTGTTGTTTCGAAATAGTTTCTCTTTTGACTGGTTACCTACCAACTTTGAAAGAAAATCCCCTGTACAACCAAGTACATTGGTTTAATACATTGGTTCAAACAGGAGAAAGTTAAAACAGCACCTCAAAACTAATACATACGCAATGTCAGTATAGTTTCATGCAGTTAATGAAAACTTTCTTTCCAAGTTGTATGTCAATTTTGTATTGCTATGTATAGTAGTAATGCTATTATATATGGAGTTTCCTGTTGTCCCCACTGCAATATTTCAGTGTCCTTGGTCACAAAATCATACATAAGCATTATCTTCTGTGTTACACTTTGCTCTTACTGTTTAATTAATTCTTTGGTTAATTAAAAGTTGTATTAATGTGATTCAGTTAATAAGTTAATCACTGATTATCCTGTTCATTACTCAGTTTTTACTATTAAAATTAGAATAAATCTGTGCATTGTGAATTTTGGAAGAAGTATGATCCAGATACAAATTACAGCAAAATCAAAGCTCACCATGAATTCACAACTGTAATTCTTTCAGTTTTGTTTGTCAGGTTATACTTGAGTATTATTTGTTGAATATATGTAAACCATAGTCTATAAAATGGCATCATTAACATTTTCAGAAACAAAATGGAAACAAGGAAAATTTCAATTTTTGAACAATAACAGGTATTCAGAATGCCTGATAAATTCTGGATTATTAATGTAACATTAAAAAACCCCTAGACTAAGCTATTTTGTTATAAGTCAGTATTACCATTTTTTTCTGTCCTTGACTTATGGTGTTGCCACCTGCCCTAGTTTCTCACATTTACTGCTGGTGTTAGCTGCATACCTTAGGGCCTAGACGCATCTCCTTAGCACCTAAAACTCCCGTTTAATACTGGGAGGTGGTCAAGGTCAGAATTGGTTTGCTTTTCTCTTCCAGAGATGTTTCTGTTTCAAATGTTAGATGGCTTCAGGGGTAACAGAAATAAAGAAAGGGATCATACGTATTAAGCAGAATATATTCTGAGAATGTACATCACTTGTAATTAAAAAAAGAAAAACAAAACCTCAGTGAAAAATAGGCTAATTTCATTAGATTAAGTCAGTATTTCTTTAATTTCACCCCATTTGCAATTTTATAGAGAAAAATAGACAAATCGAGGATGCATTTTTTAAATAAGGAGAGTTTGTAGGTGAAAAACAAATGTCTTGCCTTTGCTTCAATGACCATTGCACAACACAGATCAGGCAGCAGAAGATGGATTTTTTTCTCAAGCAAATTCCTAATTGAAGTTAGGCAAAAGAGGAAAGCTGAGGTTGTCAGCCGTGGCAAAACTCGGCTTTAAGGATCTGAGAAGCAGAGGGGAAGAGAAGTGGACTCTACAGAGGAGGAAAATTACCAGAGAGTAAGTGAAACAGTTCAGCAGATTTTGCTTGAAGGTACATTGCTCTGCTGTTATTTACAAAGAGTTCAGCAAATCTCTTTGTAAGAAATGAGAGACTGGGAATGAATCATCTCCTCACATTCATTGCGAAGTTAAAAATGAGGCAGGGAACAGACTGTTTTATCCTCCTCTGTTTTCCAGCGACGATGAACACTTGTTAATCCAGCACTACTGCCAAAGTCTGAACCAGGAGTCCCCCCTGAGCCAGCCCCGAAGCCCTGCCCAGATCCTGATTTCTCTGGAGAGCGAGGAAAGAGGGGAACTGGAGCGAATCCTGGCGGACCTGGAGGAGGAGAACAGGTGGGTTGCACCACCAGCGGCCCCAGCCCTCGGGCGCATGCGGCAGGGGCAAACGGAAGCTGTCTCTCTGGAAGTGATGAGCCTGACGTCCTGGCGTCGTTGACTCATTCCCGCTTCCTGTGTGGTGATGAGTCAGCACTGTTTCTTTCAGAAAACCTCCAAAATGGCAAGTTTCAAAGACATACATGGGTCACCTAATACTCATGGTGCCACCTGTAACAAGCTCTGCTGGCTGTGTTTCATATTTCTTTCTGTTCTACCGTTTCCTTTATTCCCACAATAGCAATGAGCTTTATTTTGTCCTTATGAGAGGGAAGAGCGTGCAGATTTCCACACCCTTGTCTGGAAAAGGCAGGCAGAGGTTCTTGGAAGGAGAGGCTTTTTGCAAAAAGATTGGCCACTGGCATACATGAGGTTTTGAAATGACCTCAGTTTGTTTCAAGTAAAGTATTTGTGAAATAATTGAGCTGTACAGTTAGATGGAATTCACTTTGATAGCATTTTTAGGGATAAAATGAATACTAAAGTTGTGTTTTCTTCAGACAAGGGAGTTCTTTCATGGTGGTTAAAACTTGGGTCCTCTTTTGTTTCTGTTTGTTTGGTGTTATTTGTTGCCATTACTTTAGCCTTTCAGTATCAAATATAGTTTACCATTTTTAATTTCAAGTTTAATTGAAGTTATCTTCACTGATCACAAAAAAAAAAAAACCAGACTGGATACTCGCAGCATCCTGCCACTGCAGTCCTCTTTCTATGGTTCTCTGGAGTCTTGAACTATTAGCATAAAAGCTGGTAGATCTTGACCCTGGCAGATTCGTAATTGCTACCATGAACTACCAGAATTAGGCTGCAAGAGAGGAATCATTTAGATTGAAAAAAAAAAAACCAAACTATTTGCCTTCTGCCATCTTCATCTTTTATGGTAAAGGCTATTGGCATTTTCATGCTCTCTTTTTCTTGCTTCTTTAAAAGCTAGGTACTTGTGTTTATATTGAGGGTTTAATACGGTAATCCTTCACCTTAGGCACATCAAGAAAATAATGCAAGAGTTGGCAATGTCATAGATCTTCTCTCCATGCATAAGCCTTTTTTTTTGGACGATACTAATCAATTATAGTGGTTCCATCACCCCACCATCTCCATGAGACTGTGGTTGGGACATCTTTACAAAGAGCAGAGCCTGGACTTGCAGAACCACTCGAGTTGATTTTGGCATGGAGAAGCCAGAAATAAGCTATTCAGTTACCTGGAACAGGAGGAAGATTTAGATCTGCCTTGTGCTTCCTTCTGGACGTGCATCAGCTGCTCCTCTGCAGATTAAGTCCATTTTTCTGTATAAGTAATATGCCTTAACCAGGAAGAGGAAAGAGCCTGTTCTCCATAAATACCAGGTTTTATTTTTCTGTAGACTTAACCTCTATAAACCTTCAGAGGCAAGGGCAACTAATTTAACTAACAGTTTGTTTCACACATGCTTTTTTCATTAAAGGTGTCATTTGCTGTAAGAGTTACTTTTTTAATCCACCAGTGTTTTCTCATGCCCTCGCGTTTCCAGCTGTGTTGCACCCTCTCTGCGTTCAGACTAAAAAATCTTCAGGTTAAGCTGAAGATCGAACTGCTAAAATCTAACTGCTTTCTATAATAATAGCAGAGAAAAAACCTGGAGATTATGTTTCTGCCTGCATGAAAAATGCTGGCACAATGTCTGACAGACATATAAATAATAATAAACTGGAGAGTGAGAATTTGTTCCAGGAGGATTTGGGAGAATGTAGAGGATCAGTAGGCATAAAGGGTGAGGAAAGTGTTTCAGACAGAAAGCTGTAGTAAACAAAGCTCTCACTGTCTGAACAGCAGTGAGATTTTGTTTGAAACAAACCCCAAACTTCCTACTACATAGTACATAAAACCCAAGTCGTTTTCAAACTGGAGGAGAATCAGCATTTTGAAATAAGCCATCATACTTTGCATACAGGGCTTCTCTAGTTAAGAAATATTGTGTAACTAGGACCGTACGGATACTAAAATAGCTTGGTTTTCAGGGGAAGGGTGTTATTTTTTCAACAGCACTAGGAAGAAGAAAAAAACATCCTAATGCTTTCCTGTCTGTATACAAAATAAGCTGCCCACCAGATAGGAGGATGGCTTTTAAAGCAGCCTTGGTTTAGATTAGAAATGTGGTATATGAACATTAGTATAACCTGGAGTTAGCCAGCTAAATAGGCTAAAAAATTCCTTTTTGGGTTTATACTTTAAATTTCAGTTTAAGCTTTGTTTGATATAACAACTACTAATGAGGAATAGCACGTTAAAAGACCTCTGATGGGAATTACACCTTAAAAATACCTGGTTTGAAGTTTGCCACTCCTGGATTAAACAAGAGCTGTAGACGATAAGCTTGGCTATAGCCTGTTGTTTTTTCATTAGTACTGTTAGAGGCTCAGTTAGGGACGGGATGCCACCGCAAGCTACCTATACAAGCCTTTTGTGGATGCTTCAGGTCACAAGGCAGCAGGAACGAAGAGATCTGTTTCTGTAGGACAGCGTGGAGGTCACACTGCTGTGATTGTCATTGATTATGACAAAATCATGACTTTCGTCTCTGCAAACCGCTATAAATAACTTGTACTTAAAATGTGAGGTGGATGCTCAAAACCAAACAAGTTCTTGTTGTCACGGCCAGATAACTGATTTTATGGAGGAAACACTGATTCCTGTTTAGAAAAATAAGCTGTTCGGACAGAGGATTGCTCAGGAGCCATTCGTGTAACTTATCTACCTTTAAAAAAGAGTGTTGTCCCTTTAGATTTCTATTTTCTAGTCTTTCTCCTCCTTTGACTTTGTGCAAACTCGTGTTAGGCTGTTGCCAAAGGTAATCAACAACCTGGGACCTAATTCCTGGGACCTAATTCCTTGTGTGAACCCGGTTCCAGTGGGTGAACACATATTCCTTCCCGTGCTGATCCTAAAACCGCCCTCTAAGTAAACATTGTTTATTGCTGCAGTGTGAAGAGTCGGTGAATCTATTGCTTGGAAATGAGCTGAAGACAATGCAAATCACGTTGTGAAATCACGTTGTGACCACCCGGTCCTCAGCCCAGCCTTAAAGCGCCTGGATTGTTTCATCTCCATTGTCTTGCCACCGGAGCACATCTACTTGCCGGTGCTGAGCTGGGTATGATGCTTGTGCCTGGGAAGGCAAGTGGCTGGGCAGCTAGCAGTGTTAAGCACTCATCATGTTGACCAACCTTTGTTGTATGCGCTTCTGATAATTTTTGACAATGAAGATTTAGCGTGCTCTGCTGTATCTTGTATTATTTTACAATAAGAGTGAGCACATGCAGTCACTTCTCAGCAGCTCTTGGGAAAGCTGCATCAGATGCCAACAAGAAGCAATACTACGATATTCAAAACACTTCGTTGTCCTTTCTCTTTTTCTTCCGTTCTCCTGTTTCCTGCTTTTCAAAAAAGCCCTCCTGGTTTTCATCTGCAGTTTCTGGTCTCCAAATAGTTTCGTCTTGACTTGTTACTTAAATGAAAAAGACTTTGAAATTGTAATTCTGATGTTTTGCTTTTGGACAGTTTAAAAAGATCTGTTGCCTATTTTGAATTCTTCTGAAATGTATTATCCAACTTAGAAACTAACCTACCTGTGTCACAGTTCTGGCTGGGGTTTTTTTTCAGTTCCAAGGACCTCTTGTTAGATATTCATTATTTATCTCCTAGCATTTTGAGACCTCGGTGCTTTTGTAGCTTGCAAATATGACTTTCTTAAATAATTTATGGCTAAAATTTGACTGTTAAATAATTTATATTTGCTAAAATGTGAGCATTTTAGAGAATATTTTCAATTGGTGAAAATGTTTCATTTCAGTATTAGGCCTTCAGACTCATGCTTCGTTTTACAGCACATGCAATATTGTGATAAGACTGTTTCTTATGTATTCAAAGTAGAATCATAGAATCGTTTAGGTTGGAAAAGACCTGTAAGATCAAGTCCAACTGTTAACCTAGCACCGCCAAGTCCACCCCTAAACCAAGTAATCTTGCTATGGAAGGCAGTTTTACTATATTGCAATATAAGAGAAAAACAATTACAAAACTGTCCCCAAAACGTTTTGAAGTTTCCCTAAGAGTTAATAAATTTCAGAAACAGAGAAGACAGATTTTTGGTGTCCATCTAAAGGAGTACATTAGATAGGTTATGCTGTAGGTTATAGTGACTAGGATGTTCTGTACTATAGCATTAAAAAGAAAGCTTACAGTTTTGCAGTGACAGAGACTCAGAACTTTTTGCAAAGAATTAAAATACTTTCCTGCTATTTTAAGGACTAAAGAAAGTGAACATTTCCTAATATTTTAGTTGAATCAGTATCACTAACATACTTCTGTAAAAGGGAGACTTCTCTCGTGTTCTCTTGTTTTCCTCCCAGCTCCTCGCTGTACTATAACAAGAACTTAGTAAATGAGATCTCCATCCCGAGCTCTTTGTCTTTCTTTTGCTTTCCTGACTGGCACCGGGAGCACAGTGGGCTGTGTGCCACCGGAGAAGCACTAACACCCCAAATCTCAAAGCTGCCCTGTTTCCATGAAGCTGTAGTGCTCCTTCAAATCTGAAGACTGATGAATGCCCTCCTCAAATAAGTTCCTTCTGTATGGTTGCCAATAGCGAGAAAGTGATGCATTTCATGCCGGGGCTCCTTTCGTATTTATTTTGGCATTGAACAAGTGGAACTAGATCGTCTGAGTTCGAAGCATCATGAGTAAATGTTGGCACTCTAATGAGGGACAGGGTGGTTCAGTTACCAGCTTTGTCCATTTCTTCAGGCCACTGATTTTCTGCAGGGAGATGACAAATAGCATGAATTCACAAATTCTCAATTGCCTCTGAGAGGACTACTCAGCAAATGGGGTCCACTAGGATTTCCGTCACCAGGCAATTAATGCTGCCAGTGATAGATGCGATTAATAACTCATGAGCTCTTTACTACCCAGCTCTTTGCAGTTGCATAAATCAAGGTTACATTGCATGCTTCCTCTGTTATTTTTCTTTATGAATGCTTCAAAGAGGTGCAAGCATAGTAAATGGAAGATATGAGGGTTTTCTTTGAATATTTCTCTTACTGAAGTAGAATATATTTTGCCAGTGATCAGAAGATGCAGCAGATTTGTTTGTTTGTGACAGCCAGATGTACAAGTCACCCAGCCTGAGCTGCGGTGGAGGGAGCCTGGGTCTCCCAGCACTGCCCGTGCTTGCTCAGTCCCACTCACTTAGAGAAGATTATGCTTTTATCCTCTTTCTCTTACTTCCCATTTCATGCTGAAAATGTCAGAGCGCGCCTTTCCCTGGGGCACAGAGGCTTTACACTGAGGGCTGTGGGCAGTGCCTTGGACGCCTGGCTTGCAGCAGCAATCCTTTTTCACTGCACAGCTTAAAACCATTCCAGAGGTAGGAGTGTGAGCAGATTGTTCTCTCCTCTAGGATACGCTTACAGCAGCTTCCAAATTTTATTTTTTTTTTAATTGTCAGCTCTATGTTAATACAAATCTTCATTCCTGTATTAGATCCCAGTTATGATATTGATCATCTGCACTCCGCATCGCTCTTACAGCTCTGAAAGAGGTTGCTATGATGAGTCTTAGTTCTTCCGACCAAGGACTGTGTAGCTGGACTGAAAAGGTGCAGCTGGAAAACTCAGTGACTCAGGTGCTCTGGGCAAACTCATATGTGACCTTCAACATGGCATTCCTTTGTTCCAACAACATTACTGTATTTAATTACAGAACTCACAAATTCAGACATATCTCGCTAGGATAATATGCAATATCCTTTACAATTTTTTTTTTTTCTGTAGGCTTTCAGAAAGAGTTTTGATCTATTTTGTATCAGCCATGAAGGCATTTTTATCTGGATTACTCCCTGGTCCTGACTTGGTTTTCAGTACCATAGTTACTGGAAGGACTTCTCTATATTGTTAGTTGAGGCACTAATTGTAGGTTTCTTTGTAGCGAGGTACCTGATTATGTTGTAAGTATGACCAAGTGCATTTATTTAGTTTCCCTTAGGGTGGTATTTTATCTTCGGCTTTATAGCACTTCAAACTTTCGAGTTTGCTGATTGCAGAATATTGCCTGTATCATACATCTAGGAAATTCCTCACAGGGTAGCGATAGCCACAATCTACAGACTTTTTGGAAAACAAGCTTGATGATCAATCCTGTATAAACTTTAGTCTGCAATAATACTATTGTCATGCTCATTCCTATTCCCTTCTGTATTTTTATTAATTATTTACTGGTTCATTCAGCTAGAAGTATTAGAAGATATTCAGTCGTGTGGAAGGCAACACCCAGTATAGCCCTTCTTTCCTTCTTCCAGATAATTTTCATGGACTTGGAACTCTGTATTTCATTTAAACAAAACACTTTCTTTGGGAAAAAAAAACCAACTCTCCATAGTCTCCCCTCTTTGTGTGGGTTTTAGAGAAAGAAAGCTTGAATTTTGGATCATTCTTAACCTGAAGTTAAGAATGATCAACCCTTTTTTTGAACCTTTTAAGACTTCTGCAGAGGAGGGATCATGTAGGTCAGACATCCCTGAGGGATCATGTAGGTCAGACACCCCTGGGGTGGGGGGGGGTGCCACAGTCCCAGGGTAGGACGTGTCCATCACGCAGCTGCTGAGGGGCATGAGTACATTTGAAGAACAGGCAGTAGCCTGCCTTTGTCTTTGGCATTGCTTTCTTATCCATGTGAAATGATGCATACCATTTTACTTCTTGTGCTGGTCACAATAATGTGCCTTTAGAAGTGTTTCAGAGCTTAATAAAGTTTATTGGGAGGTTTCTGAGGTGCTAGTAAGCCTCCAGACCAAACTGTCAGGGTGTATTGTAGTTTGCAGGCAGAACTGACAAAAAAAGTGCCTGTTCTCACAACCTCAAATAAGAGCACGTTGAAAAAAAATAAAATCTGGGTCACTGCTTGTGATGAGTAAGCAGTTACCAGAGTGTCGAGCCTTTTTCCCCCCTCTGGGAAGCTGTAAAGGAACATCATAGCAACAAAATCCCAGTGCAGTTTATTAGGTCTCCCTTGCCTACAAAGTTTCTGTTACAAGTTCCTATTTTGCGTTTTTGGACTGTTATCCCTAACAAGGTTTCAGTTTCTTACTTTCTATGCTGTTCCTGTTTGGTAGATTTTTTTTTTCCTGTGGACCACTATAGATCCTATTAGTCTACGGAGTGTTTCACTGGAGTAAAATTGGAGTTTTATGGAATAAAAGACAAAGCTTAACAGTGTCAGAAAGTTAGAGTAGACTGCAGCACTCTCGTCAGGGAAGCCCAAATGAAGATGGAAATTGTAGCCCCAAAAGTTAGCGCAGTGTAGTTTTAACAGATTAGCTCACTAATTTGTCTTTTCCTCATCTTAGGTCCAATTTGCAAATGCAATTGCAAATATGAAGAGGAGAATGATGACTGACGGCAGCAGAGTTGCAAGTGAACTCTTGAGTTCTGTGTTCTGCTCTGGCTTGGCCGCCTTTCTGTCTTAGCTCTCTCATCTATAGAACAGATAGGCCGGCCAGGTGGCGTCCGCTTTGATTAGCGTTCCTAAAGTGCTTTGATCACTCAAAGTCCTCTTTTAGCACTAATTGCTCCTCAAGTGTATTGGTGCGTGGAAGCGAACGGGCAGTCCGACTTCTGCTAGGAAGGATAAAACGCAGGCAGCCGAGGGAGGGCTGAGCCCAGGACAGACCGTACCCAGGCTTTGGGACGGTGTCTGGAGCCCAGCAGCCTTCTGCGTCGTCTGCCCCGGGAGGGAATTAATTCTGAATTCTGGCGATGCGGAGAGCCTTCAGGCAACACTTGTATCACAGGTCTTTACAATACCAGCTCCCTGCGTATCTGAGAGGTGTAAGCCTACACACACGTGGATGGAGCAGAGTGAAAGGCGGTGGCACAGGTGAGCCTCTGCCCCCCAGAGTCAGACACCCTACACCACACCCCGCACCACGCACCGCACCGCACCACACAAGAGGGGGTGCCTTCCCACTGCTCCACGCAGAGGATAGCCTGCACCAGCCTGCTCGGCTTCCTACAGCTTTTACCTCCTTCTTACTTCTCAACAGAAACTTGCAAGCGGAGTATGACCGTTTGAAGCAACAGCATGACCACAAAGGACTGTCTCCACTGCCATCCCCACCGGAGATGATGCCGGTTTCTCCGCAAAGCCCCCGGGATGCTGAGCTCATTGCAGAAGCCAAGCTGCTTCGCCAGCACAAGGGCCGCCTGGAGGCCAGGATGCAGATTCTGGAGGATCACAACAAACAGCTGGAGTCACAGCTGCACAGGCTGAGGCAGCTGCTGGAGCAGGTGAGTCCTCAGGCCTTTCTTCTGGATCTCTGTACATTCTCCAAACAAGGGTGTGAAGCGTTATCAGTAACCACGACATACCGAGAAATCACATCTGTAAAGGCTAGTCAGAGAAAAATATTAAATCGTTCTACAGGCTGCCAGTGAGAAGGTGAAATCATGTTTCAGTGTTCTTATTTAGACTTCTTCCTTGTTTTATTTAGAATTTAACTCAATTTTTTGCATGAACGTAGTTACTTAAAAACAGACAGAAAATTGTGTGTTCCATGGAATAAATAAAAAATACAGAGAAACAAAGATTTGTGCAACTCTACTGAGCTATTACTAACAATCTCTTCTGGTTTTCTTCAATTTTCAGCCACAGGCAGATGCCAAGGTAAATGGTACAACACTATCGTCTCCTTCTACCTCTTTGCAGAGGTCAGACAGCAGTCAGCCAATGCTTCTTCGTGTAGTTGGCAGCCAGACTTCAGAAACCATGGGTAAGATAACAAAGTTCAGATTGACATAAAAAATAGTTGAGTTCCATTTTCCGGGAAAAAAAATCCTTAAAGACAGAAAATACTCTTCTCTCCTGTTTAGTTCAAATGAGAATGAAGTAGACGTTTGCAGTGTTCTGCAGTGTCATCCGGCTGTTTACAATTTACATCTTCATTATGGTTCAGGCTTTTGCTTTTGATCATGATGCACTCAGTAGCATGGATATTTTGACATTAAACACAAAGCTCAGCCAGGGCTTGACTTTTGAAAAAACAAATATGACTAAAAAGCTAAGTATTGCATTCAAACTGACTTTCAGCTGTTAAGCATGACATGGCTGATTTAGATGTACATAGTATTCATTATGGCTAAGAGATTAAATGTATGATTAATCATCCTCATGTTAACTGGTATGATCCTATTTTTAATATGTCATGGCTCAATCAGTAGGATTGAGCTGTCACTCATCGGCAGTGCTCATCTAGTGTCTCTTCTAAAAAGCACACTAGATCTGATAATGAACATCATATAAGTTGTGGAATAAGGTTAAGTAATAATATTCTGTAGCTAGAGGCTGGAATTACTATTTTGGTGCTTTTAGTAACTGCTCTGTAACATTTTCCTAATTTCCTGTCTGGTATATAATTAATAAGTATTTATTACCAAGTAGTAAGGATTTTCTGCTAGTAAAAAAGCAATCAACCGTTGCAGCATCTTTAAGTGAATGTACTTAAATTGCTTCAACAGGATAATATTTGAAGTCTGATGATAATATTCAGCTTCATACGCAGAAATTTATTTAGTGTCTTCACAAAGTGGCTTTGGGGAGAGTGAGAGGCTTAAGTGAAAGCTTTTCTCTTTACTGCCATTAGTGAAAGAGTCGATGACAGTGAGAAATTGAATGGGAAGGGATGTTCTGCTCTGTCTGAAGTGCCATTGTGGTGGAAGATGCAGCTTGTTCCGGGGCTTTTTCTTGCATCCCGAGCGCAGGCAATAACATCAGCCTCAGCAGTATCAAACAAGATGATTTCTGTATGCCCTACAACAAAAAAAAGTGAAATAAATTGCACATTTAGGAATGCTTTGGTTAAATCCTTGAGGTGAGAGTACAATCACATGTAACAGATTCCTTTGGATCTTTCTTTGATCATGTTACTAGTGAGTAAATATTTTTCTATATGGCATACACAAAGTAGACAAAAAGTATCGGTGCAGTAATTTGCATTGGCTTTCTAAAGGAATGTGGTTAATTTTGTCACATAAAATATGGTAATTAAAATACACAAGAAAAGATGGGAAGACAGTGGTTCCCAGCCATCTTATTAAAAGTCTTGTAGTTTCATGTTTTATCCTTTAGTAGGGCAAAATAGAATAATGTGCTTCTTTTCATTTGACTCGATAAAATTTATTCCCATTTAAAATGTGAGACTGGACTTAATTAATTAACACACATATAATCATATAAACCACTAAAACTTTTTTAAAGCAAGTATTTAGACATGACTTGGTTGGTTTTGGTTTTATTCTATTGAGCCAATATGTGGAAGGACAGTGAGACGTTGAATCATTTTCAGCATGATCGTGTTGAGACTCAGCAAAGCAACACTGTTGGCAGCACAGAGCGAAGCTTATAAAAAGAATTACTAGCCAAGCTAACAAACCACAACTAATTCAGTTTGTCGAGTCTCCTTTCACACCAGACAGCTTTGCTGGCTAGTCTGAGAGTTTTCTGAAGCATGACTTAAAATATTCTTGAATTATGAAGGGAACCAGAGCGATGTTGTAAATAATGCTCCCGTGTAGCAAGCATATGCTCAGTAATGAGGGAGTTAAAATTTTTGAGAAAACATTGAGGATCCTTGGGGATCTCAGAGAATGAGGTAATGTAATGTTAGCTTTTATATGTTTTTCTTTGTGAAAGGAGACCTTGGGTTTTCTTCTTTGAATGTAGACCCGTTGCACTTCTGTCTCTCTGCTTTCTCAAGGAGAGACTACTGTAAAATGTTTTCCACCAGCAGTGTTGTCCAGCCATTTGGTAAAAGCAGTAACCCAGATTAGATCCTAATTTACAAATAGAAGAGCTTATCCCTTCATAAACTGAAATACAGCTGGGCAGGTGGGAAGTTCTGCTTTTCTTCCCATAAAGTCTTAATGGGAAAGTCCTGATCTTTGGCCCTTCTCCCCTAGTAATAATGTAGGAGCAGAGGAGGTTCTCTTAGGCATGTGAGCCAAGAGGCTATTGCTGAACTTTAATTTGTTCAGGTACCACCAGAATATTTGACACCCAGCCAGCTCTCTGAGCCTTTTGTAGAAACACGAATGGGAAATACTGTGTTGGATAAAGAGGTAATTGAGGTCCGAAGGTGTCTTTACTTTTGACACGTTGCTTGGCTGATGTCTCATTTTGTCATTTACAAGGAAATGCTCAGAAAAATCATCTACATGAGAAAAAAATAAAAATAATGCATTTTAAATAAAAAATACAACAGTCTTGAGGGTTCACACAGTTCAGTTTGAGTCAGCGCATACCAGGACATTTGGAAATCAGTACCTGTCCTCGGTTCCTCTTGGCCAGGACAGCAGAACCACTGCCCTCTCTCTTCTTTTATCTTTAAGGCCAGGTGGCTTTCCACAGGCATGCTAATAAGGTCCTCAGCCTGGGTAGAAGCAGCAAGATCTTGCTCTGAATTTTCACCTTGACATTACTTCTGCTAAGGCACCTCTGTCGGTGCAACACTTGATGCGAAAGTAGCTCACGGTGTGAGTTGATTTGTGTGAAACCAGCACCAGTCAAAAGCTGAACAAACTGCAAGCAGTCTCAGCAGCTATTTTTAGACCTTTAATGGAATAAAAGAAGCTTATACAAAGACCATCACGTATATGAATTGTTTCCTGGAGACACTTTACCCCACTTCTTGTACTGGAGTGGGAAAAATTACTCTTGGTCAATAATAACTCTTGTGAAATTCCTGGCCCTAAGGTGAGGCCAACACTAAGCCTGGTAATAGGAAATATATGCAGTCCTGAAGTGTTCCTATAGCATCTCTTTCAGTAGGTTTCCCACTAGCATGGAGCACCTTGGTGTTTAAAGAATGTAAATGCTAACCGAAAATCGGGCAGTTTGTTACTCAAGTTGAGTAAGGCAAGACATATTCTAATAAAGGATCATTAAGTCATTTTCAAAATAAGGATGTACCTCAGGCAAAATTGCTTTGGTGTTTTCTTTTTTCAGATGCTTTATTTGTGTTGGAGTCTAGGGTCAACAGTAAAGTCAACATACGGATTTTAGTTATCTGAAACCATGAACAAAAAACCCCAGTAAAAATCAAATGTATTGCATTTCCCATTTAAGCTGCTGCCCTATAATCAGGTTATAGAAATTATTCAGTGGGAGAAATGTATTTTGCTTTATTAAACTGCTGCTAAACCCTCTTACAGTACAATCGAATGTTCTTGGAGCGCCAATCTGATGCAATTAAACTGTCAGAAATATTAATACTGATTCAGATGAGAATCTGGGTTTCTACTGCTCTACACAGCTAGGCAAAGCAGCGCTAACGTGAATCCAGCACTATTAGAAAGCTGCTCAATAGCAGCACTCACAACAGCAATTTCTTTTGCCATTAATAGAATAAGAGAAGCTGAAACAATGAGTGTCATTTATGGAACTAAATGTTCCTAGCAGACATTTTACCCCACTTCTTTTACCAGAGCAGATTAGTTCTTAAATCCCTTTTTACAAATTAAAGTCAGTGTTAATTGTTTGAAATTCATGGTTTAATTTCACTTAGACCCTTAAAAAGAAAGAGAAACATAATGGTCAACAAAATTCACCTTTAAAATGTTGATTGTATACTAAGCAGAAGATGTGTTTAAGTGAAGAGCCTCAGCTTCGTGAAGGACATAGGCAATAGGAAGCTGCTAGCAAAGGGTTTTGTAGTGGCTCTCATGCAGTGGTGTGGATTTGCTTTCCAGGCGAGGATGAGCTGCTCAGCCCTCCCCAGGACACAAGCACAGGTTTGGAGGAAGTGATGGAGCAGCTGAACAACTCCTTCCCCAGCTCCAGAGGTGAGCGCTGCTGCCCGTGGCAGATGAGAGGGAAGAAGATAAAAGTGCTTTCTGTTCCTTGATGTTTTCAGGGGGTTGTGTTTTGGTTTCAGGCTTTTTGCTGCTCTTTGTTTTCATTTTAACAATAGCTGTAGAGAAACCTGTCTTATTTAGAGTTGTGAAGCAGCCTGCTCCTCCTTTACCTTGAGCTACCGCCACAGGTAGCCCTTGCCAGATATGTGGATGAAACAATGTCTGGCTGAGACTCTTTTTTCCTGAGCATTTTCTTCTCTTCCCTTTTGCCGTGTTCCTTTTCTCACAGCTTCTGTCCTTTTCAGTCAGTCCCCTTGCTGATTTATTTTTAATACATCTTTGCACATTTTTCTTCTGTCTTTACCTTTCTCCAAGAAGAATCTGGTTTGAAATAATATTAAAGTTCCGAGTCAAAGTTCTTGACCTTGTAGCACTTGGGTCCAAAGTGACGGAGGAAAAACAAGTGGGATGTTTGTGCACTGTAGGCTATGCTTGTGCGTACAGCCGCAGCATTTCTTTCAATGTTTCCTGTTGTTTGCTAAAGATAAACGTTTGTATCACTGGGATTTATTTGTTCAACCTTTTTTCATTGAGGAAGGTCTTTTCTCAGCCCAGAGAAAATACTCTGCTGCTGAGAAAGATGGCTTAGATTCCTAGCAGGAGATGGGAAGTTTGGGATATTACCTGTTGCTGTGAAAGAAGGCTCAGACATAAACCTCTCGGCGAAAGCAAGCCCCGGTGTCTGTTGACAGCCTGTTAAGTGGATTTCAGTAGGGGCGTAGACTTACTGCAGGGCCCCTTACACAGGTGTCACACAACACCCGGAGGTTCTTTAGTAGATAAATGCATAAACCATCATGCTAGACTTTAAGTGAAGTCAAGTTTTTTCCATCCTTTGATTTCAAAGCAGGCTCAGCTGTCACCAGGCATTGTCTGTAAGCAGTGGAAAAGGACGGGACAGTATAAACTGCGTAAGATCTCACGCTGTAGATCAAAAGATGGCATCATTTAGAGAGAGATTATTGAAGAAAATCTAATACAATGTATTGTTAACTACATTCATCTCCACCTCAACGTTATATGAAAAAGTTATGTGTCCAGCCCTCATTTTGCTTAGATGTTATCAGAGACAACCAATGAAAAATCTTTCAAATATTGGTATGTAGATAAAAATGGACGTTTATTTAGAGTGTACACAAGGTTGCAACAGACAGTGCTTTCTTATCAGAGACCATCATTTGTGTAAATATTTTGTATTTAGGAGATGATCTTGCATGATTGCATGTGTCTAGATGTAGATACCCCATATGTTAAAATATTCACCAAATGTGGTATCTCTATTTGTAATCATAGCTGATGACACTGACAAACAGTGTTTCTTTTTAAAAACAAGCTTAGTTTTAAGTAAAATAGGAGCAATTTATGAAACAATAGTTAATGAGATATTTGAAATACAGTGGTTCATTTCCTGTATATAAATAGGTAGAGATCAGTCTGTTAGATATCACTCTCTACAGACTGAGAATAGGAAAGGTTTTTAATTTTATTTTATTAGTGAAAAATACAAAGCTTCATCAGTCAAACTGATAGAATATAAAGTTTAATGGGGAAAAAATATTTGGAAATGGTAGCATCAGTTACTATTTTAATTCTGTAAGTTAAGCTATAACTTCACATTTGCATTCTGATGTTGCAAAATGTGATCATTTAAATACAGAGAAAGAATGTATTCCCTTATTTCGTTTGTCCATTCAGTAACTATATTAAAAGTGTAGTATGTGATCACAAGCATCCCTAAAAAGAGATTACAGCTTATATACTTTTCTGCCTGACCAGCAGCCACAGATGACAAAAATGCTCTCTAGCTGCCTGGAGGGCTGTGAGCGAGGAGGAGGCACAGTCTTTGCTGGACATGTGAGGACGTCTTCTGTCCTCCTCAGCCAAGCCGTGAGAGGAGCTTCTGGTGCAGCAGCCAGGAGCAGGCACAGGCGGTGAGGCAGAGTCAAGCTTCGCACAGGACTTTTCTTCTGCACCTGACCAGATTCTGTCGGGCTGAGACAGAATCTGCCTCTTCCTCTCTCTTTGGCTGCACAAAAAGATTAGTCCAGCTGGGAGACAAAGTCATTCACTTTTTGTAGAATCGTACCAGGTTTTGGCCAAAGGCATTAGGACCTTGATTAGGTTTCTCTGTTCTTCATGTATCTTTTGATGCATTTGCACAAATGCCAGGTTTGTATAATTGCTTTTGGTTGAGGAATAGGAATGGTCAGGCCCTCTGTGAGACATAGTTTCTCCTACAACTAGTGTAAATGAATTTCCACTCATCAGTTGATATAGAACTGACATCATCAGTTTTGCTGAGGTCTCATGCAAGCTTCAGGTATTGGAGTTTTCTTCTATTCCCATTTTAACGATTCAATGATATTCACCGATACCCGCAGAAACAAAGCTTACATCCACAGCTAATTTGCCACAGCCTTGTGTAGACCTTCATTGTGAGATGAAGGATGCTGTGGTCAGTCAGATTGCACAGGCCTCAGAGGTATGACTTTGGATTTACAAGACTGCAAGAAGGAGAAAAGGAAGCAGGGTTGACTGGTCTCAGCAAATCACTGAATCGGGGCCTTTTTGCTGTGGAGACGTGCAAATCTGTATCTCATGTTTCCAATCTATAATAAAAGATCAAAGTGCAATTGCAAAAGAGTGAAAGCAGTTTGGCAAAGCAGCCTGAGAAGAGGGTGTAGTGTAAGGATTCAGATGTGGTGGATGTAAGATTTTATTTCTTTGCATTACGGGTTGCATCAAATCTCAAGCTGTTTGTAGGTATTCAGGAAACAGAACAATAAGCACAAACAAGTGATGAGCACAGATCTATAAAGAGTATATTTTCTTATATTAATTCTTATTAAATAGAATTTTTAAAAAAATCTCAGATGCAAGAAACTCAGTCATCCCAGTCTGGCATGCAGAAGTGTGTTGTGATATCGCAGCTTATGAGAGATTATTTGAAAGGTGCATTCAAACTACTTGGTTAAGGTGGCACCACATGTGGTGCATGCTATCTTTAGGAATTAAAGCTAGAAGGAACATGGAATAAATGTCTAAGATTGACTAGTACTAGAAGTAGCTTTGTTTATTTCTATACGAATGCTGTAGAAGGAGAAGTCTGCTGTGATATTCATAGACCATACGATTCCAGAAGAGCTACAAAGGATACAAGGCAGTCATCAAAACCTTACCTCGATTGAAAATGAGAATAACAAAATGAAATCCAGGAAGGGAAAAACATCCATCCATATAACCTGAAATTTATACATGGAATCAGTTGGGGAAATGTAGGGATGTATTAAAAGGCCTGGGAAGTGGCTGGCAGGACGTTAAATGTGGGTTTCCTTTGTGGCCTGTAAAAATAAGCATGTTAAATTTCAAACTAACTGTCTAGCTCCAGCATGTCACAGCATAGGCAGTGATACTCGTTTTGAATCAGGGATATAATTCTGGATATCTTATTGCCATCGGGATAATGACAAATTGGATGAGTGCAGAATAGTATGACAAGATCGAACTGGACTCTCAAGGCTTTGGTTCATGAGAAGAGTTCAGAGCTGAATAAGCAGTGAAGAGAGAAAAGGATCAAATATCTGTGCTTGGGTGCACAGATGTAGAGTTCAACATCACAGGATACAAATTAAAACTAAAATATTTAGTCTAAATATTATGGAAAGCATCCGAAGAATAAGATTTTCTCAGGTTGAGAAATAGTTTTCTAAAGCAAGTAGCAGATCTCAGGTGCACTAACTTGTGTTCCTATATACCTTTTAGAGATGTTTTGTTTGTTTCTTCAATTTAACCTTTTGGCACTTCTTGGCATTTCCTAAGGAGCAGAAGACCTCCATGCTCCTTGCACAGCTGACTGTTGGTGCCGAACACCGTTTCATTTCTGGAGAGGGAAATTCTGCTGAATACCTGATGATTGCTGTCCTAAAGGAATTTTTCTTTCCTTTTAATCTACAAGGTTTCCCATCCATTCCTCTTTCAGTTTGCTGCTCCCAGCAAATTCACAACTGCTGCAGCTGCTTCAAACAGCTGCTGTGCTAACTCAAAACAGATGTCAAAGCCAGAGGTCTGACATTTAGTGGAAATCTACCATTAAATACCACCTCAGTGGTTTATTTGACCCTGCTTGAGAATGGGCCACAGAGGAAAACATTGTCATGCTGTATTTGTGCCCAAACTACTAAATCTCCAGGGAATTGGTTCACAGTTAGAAAGTAAGAATGGTAGGCCGGTATTTTTAAAGCCAAATTCATGTCTTCAGCAACAAACAAGTTGCACTGCTTCTGGTGGATCTCATGGTGGACCCGGCTGTGTTTCGTAGTTATGGTTTTGTGGCAAACGCTTTCTATGAATGAAGCTCAGAGAGGAATTTAGAGGCAGAGGTTCTTGAGCTAACTGAAGCCGGTGAGAGAACTTCCCAGGCTTTCAGTGCAGAGCCCTTGCTGGTGGATAGTGAGAAAGTGAGAGCCAAGAAGTGGTTAGAAATGAGACCAAGATGGCTTAGAAGAGCTAAGAGACCGTGACATCACATGTAAACATTTGGAGAGGAATCGGTACTCACCGTTATTGTTTAAGATGGTATTACTTAATGCAGTTGTTGTCTTGTGCGGTGAAATTACAAGAACTCACAACAATAAATAAACGGCACTAAGAATAGCACCATCTTTTGCAATTTTTGTTTTACTTTTCTCTCAGTCACATAAAACCACACCAGGCGCATTCTCTCCTCTCACTCTTGCATCAGCCAGGCTCTGTCATGAATGGGACTAATGTCCTAAGGAGAACCAGCAACTTTGAGCGCTGCAAATAATGCAGTTTCTCTTATTCTGACAGCAAAAAAGAGTCTTACGGCGCAGACTTTTCCTTTCACACATTACTGAACCAATGGAAGAGCACCCTGGAGTTGTTACGCTGTAGTTTATTCTGGAAATACTCTTCCAGTTGAGCTATGCTGGCCTCTTCTTGACTGTGTCCCCTTCTCCGTGCTGTGGTCCTACATCCCATATCTGGGAGCCCAGATGACTGAGATCCCTTAGCACCCTTAGCACTCCCCTCTGGCACATCAGCACTGAAGGGACTGAGCCTCTCTGCAGATTTCTGCTGGCATAGTGACGAGGAGGACTAGAGCTTTCATGACTTGTAACGCTCAGTTCTGATGTAAACTGAGAATACGTTAATGAATTTAACAAAACTTCAAGGAACTTTTTTTTTTTTTTTTTAAAGAAGCTGTTTGCAGGTGCAGATCTCTCCCCTCTGCAGCCCGTCCACCCCTCGCCTGAGTTGAGTGAGAGGGGCAGCGCAGTAGATGCTTTGTGCTCTCTGCTTTGATCTAACTCTGCATAGATACATGAAGTTTTTATTAGTGCCTCTGCTTTCAGGTTTGATTTGATCACTCTCTGTGTGCCTTTGCCTGTGATACAATGTCATGTAGATTTCCAAAAAAAGAAGAAGAAATATTCTTCTATTTTGTAAGGATAGGAAATCTTGATTTGAGCAGGAATAATGCTAAATAATTAGGCACCCATGGATTGTGTATCAGTATTTTGATGCCTTATAGAATACAAATTTTCAGAACTGCAGCAATACAGACAATCTTCTTCCTCTGCAATTTATGCCAAGCCATACTCCTTGCCTGAAAACTTAGAGACACGCATTCATTCATATGCAAAGAAGAAAATAAAGTAAAATCCATTAAACCCTTCTTAATCTTCCTCCAAAAGAAATTAGCCGTTACTGTAGTAGAGCTACTCGCTGTTGCATTTAACAAATTCTGGGGCTGATGACTCACCACAGACTTTCCTCACCAGCTGTTTTGTGTGGTGCAGAGCTATCCCAGTTACCTTTAAATGCATTCATTTTCAAGCACAATCCAGTCTGTCTCATGTAGACTTAGGTGAGACACTGTGTAGCTGCACTTTCAGATGCCTGTGCAGACAGGTAGACATTTCCTGAGACCTTCAAAAGGATCCAGTATTTTGCATGTAGGCAGTTCCTTCTCTCCTCTTGACCCAAGCTAAACTGTCTTCTTCTGGATCTCGTTCATGCCCCAGGACTCTTGCACACCCAGCTGTACCACGCTGCAGTTTCTGGAGGCCTTAGGCAGACCACCTACTCATCTAAACCTTGGGGCTCTTCCTCAGAAGAAGACCAAAGTGTGCAATGGAGTTTATATCTTCATTCTCACGGATTTTCTGTAACATGATTTATACTGGTGAGAGGTTCTCATCTTCCCTCCTGGGGGCCATTTTTCTTGTTAGTGTTCATAGCTCCTGGTAAAAGTGCCAGGGGAGGTCGCAGGCTGTGTAGGCACGCATCTAAGTCCTAGAGAGTTAGGCGAGCCTGCAAAGTGATGTCCTTAGAACCGAAGCTACACCTCTCCTAGCCTTTAAGCTGGCTTTGGGACCTCTGTGCACCGCCAGCACGTGTGGTATAGACATAACCTGAGTCAAGGCTCCCCTTAGGACCAGAATAAAAACCCACATCCAGAGCATGACTTCAGATCTATTTTTATCATTTCTAATAATAAGTGTGCTTCTGAGGAGAGGGAGAGGGGAAGGAAGGGAGTAAAACTTCTTCCTCTGTTGTGTAAATTACAACCTTTGCTGTCCAGGCCCTTCACAGGGTGCCCTGGCTGTTTCTGTCGTATGGAGTTGGTAGCTGAGCGGTGGGTCTGACCTGTGGTGGTCAGTGATGACTTCCCTTCCTCCACCCTCTGCTCCTCTCCTTCACCAAGGACCTTGTTCTGCACCTTGTAAAATACCTGCAAAGCTATTTCTTCCCTTCTCCTGCAGGCTGCCATACCTAGACAAATACTTGACAGCAATTAGGTTACTGTTCTGCTGACCGGGATGTTCTCCTCCGTATATCTGTCTCTCTCCCTGTTGTCCCATACGTTGTTTACAATTACATCATTTACAACAGCTCTGGGGCAAAGATCATCCTCTTTCTTGAACAGCGTCTGCTGCAGGGACTTTCTTGCCTCAGGCTACAAAGTCTGGCCATACTGGTGCTTGCAGTAATGCACCGGTGACAGTGGGACGCTGCTTCTGGAGACAGCGAGTGTCTTACTGTCACCGGCTGTGCCATGGGAAGGGAGGCGAGGGCGTGTTTCTGCTGTTGATTGACACCTGGCTTTCTTTTTTTTAAAACATATATGCTCTGATAAGTGTTTGAGAATAATCGGTATGATCAAAGTGTGGCGTCTGAAGGCTCGTCAGGAACATCTTTTCTGCTAAACCCATTAATGACTCCTCCATTTTGGCAGTACGACTTGAAAGTGATGAGATACTTTACCTTTTTTCCCCCTTTTACTTGAATTTTTTTTCTCACTTTCCCCCTCTGCCCCCTCAATTTTACGATGCTTGCAGATCAGCTTGTTGAAAACATCTTTCAGAATATATTTATTTTGAATGTGAGCATGTTATATACCAGTCTACAGCTGTAGGTGTAAAATACGTGTGTGTGTGTACACGTGTGTATATATGTGTGTATACCTGTATGTATGTATGTAGGCCATAATAAAATGTGAAGTGTCTGGATGAATTAATTTGACATTGGGGAAACATGATTTTACCACTAATACCGATTAGTAGAAGTACTCAGATTGAGGAAATTTGGATGCTCAGAAAGTGAATTCAAATCTTCTCTGGCATCCTGATCCTCAGCAGAAAGGCCTGCAAGTTGGTTTTAGTACTTTTCTCAGGAGTTTTTGCTAGGTTAAAACCAAGCCGCAGATTACAGAACTGTTCTTGAATAAATCGGCTCAGAATCATCAGTGGATTTCAGTGCACTTTCAGTCTTTGTTTAAAGCAGAAATGCTGTTATTTCATATTAAGTTCCTGCATGGAAATTGAAGTGTCTCTTACAATATAAAATATATATTCACGTGTGGTTTTTTCCTTTCTTTTCTGATATTTCTTCCACTTCCTCTCTCTGTTCCTAAAGGAAGAAATGCCCCTGGAAAGCCAGTGAGAGAGGTTAGTGAGATGCAGGCTCACTGCCATGGCTTCTGTTTGTCACAGCTTGCTTTCTGTGCCCAGCATGCGTGTGACGGCAGCACGGGTTTGCTTGGGCTTGGCGAAGGGCGGGGGTGGTTTTCTTTTGCTTTGGGTTTTGTTTGATTTTGCTGAGTGCATTTCCCCATGCGTGCTCTAACAGTAGCGTACCTCTCAACTTTCAGCGGAGACGATGTCAGCTCGGAGATCTGCATTGTCTTACATCCTCCCAGAGGTGGAAACTCAGGAATGGGGAGGAGAAAATAATGCATTGAAACTAAGCCTCTGTGTGATAAATGCGGTCAGCAAATGTGCTGCGGTCACTGACACGCTCCGTTGTTCTTGTATGTAAAGCACAACAGGGAGACCCATGTCTCTTGTTGTTCTGCTTACATACTCACAATTGTGTTTACACATGTGCCAATATACCATCCACCATCTCCAGTTATTAAACAGTTCTTTTCTTTTTCTTTAGAACAGTGAGAGTTGAGAGGTATAAGAGATTCAGGTGTTGTAATTCCTGATATACTATTGCAGAATGAAGAATGCTACTAACATTCACCAGCTCCACAGTGTTGTATTCAGCAATGCAAATGGAGGATGGTTTTCACTGTGCACTTCAGACGTGGTCGGTTTGATTTTGATGCAAAATAGATTTCAGAATTTGTACATCACTGCTTGTTAATGGAGGAAAACATTTTGCGCTGTGTTGTCATAGTACCTTTGAAAGTGTTTCCAGAGAGAGCCTTGAGTTTTCCTCTGTGAAGCTGCTCCTCACTCATCAACCAGATGCAACGTTTGAAAGATGAATTAAACGCAAAAATTGTTATTAAAGATAAAGTATTCAGAGACTACCTGAGTGCAATTGCAAGTAGCTGTGAAATGACCTTTCCCGCGTGGAGGATGTTCGGCGCAGATGAGGCAAAAATTGAAGGGTAACCCGGTTTGCAAACTTCTGCTGATGCGGAGAGGGGGGCTCAGGGAAACACACGGCGCTGGGGTTTTTAGCAGAGCTGTTGTGAACCCCCAGTCACTGACAGGCTACCCTGGGTGAGCCAGGATTTGTTCTCACGCCGTGCGATGTCTTCAAATACAGTGGTTCTCTGCGTGGGCTCTAGGAGCTGGCACAGGTCCAGCTACTTCCAGGCGTAAGATCCTCGGTGCAGGTTAAGTCTGTCCTCAAATGGCAGGTCCTCTCACGTGGATCAAAAAAGGGTGCTTGGGATGTCATCAGCAGACTGCACCAGTCCAGAAATTTTATGGAAATTATTTCATATTCAGCCCTGCATGTTCTGGGCTCATACAGTCTGAGAAATGTTCTCCGGTTTGGCAAAGCAGGTTGTTTTCCACTATCCTCATTCATATTTATGCATTTTATTCAGAAAAAGCTGCTGCTGCTGAGTTCATATTTCATACTTAATAATAAAATAAAAAAAATTAGAAAAGAAGACATGTCCTACCTGATCAGATTCCAGCAGCTTAACCCTAAAAATGTTGACTGAAGTGAATCACTCACCACTCTCCAGTTATATTTGTGCTTGCTGACAGTTCCAGAGAGGGATCGGTAACTTGCAGAGCTGAATATAAAGTGCAGTTCTCCGCCTGCTTATGAACTGTATGAGCTAAGGTACAGAACAGCTTTTGCTTTAGGTGTGAATCCATTTGCACAAAGGTAGATCGTGCGGTTTTAAATCCACCCTGCCAGGTTTTGATCCCATTATTCATATTAGGTATTGTCTTCGTGTATAATCCCACGGATTTCATGGCATTGCTCAATATGAATAAGGGTATCAAAACCCAAGCCACCAACAGGAAGGATTTTTCTTTTGTCAGGGAAGGGTTAGAAAGCCGTGCCGCTGAAAAAGGCCCTGCATTGTGTTGGGATTTCTTAATTTACTGTCTATCCACTCTTTGGAGTCTGAATGTTCCCCGTTTATTTTTCTGACAAGCTGTAATGTGAGATTGATACTCCGTTCCTGCGCCCTCACCCACGGGCCTTAATTCCAGTAGAGCCTCTAAAGCGAATTCAGCAGATATGAATTCATCATTCTGTGTGTGTGACCAGAAGTGATGTAGTTAGTGTCTGCAGAAATAGGTGTCTTCTGCTTTCAAAGCAAATGCACCTGTGTTAATATTCCCTCTATTTTGTAAGTCTTAAGTTAATACTGTCCGTGTTCATTTTGAGCTTTATTGCTGCATTTCAAAGCGTGTGCTAGTTTTTTTATTACACAGTAGCATCTTTCAACCTTTCGGTGCCTCAAGCATGGAGAAAACTTTTTCCAGCTTTAATGTTTAAAAAAAAAAAAAAAAAAGAATGGAATTAATGCCTTCTTTGGTGACATTACTTTAAAACTTGAATAATAATGAATGGAAAGCTATGATTTAGATTTTTGTAAGTGCTTTTAGGACAGTATTTTTCTCATTTGCCTCTTGATTAGAAATGTCAATGCCCTACGTTTCAGCCTTGGAGAGGGCAAGTACGTAGTATTCAATGGAAGCAGCAGAGCTATATAGAGCTATATAGAAACAGTGAATTTGAGCACTTATTTCTAGGTAACAAGCATTATAGAAGAGGAAGCATTCATCACACACATACAGTACCAGAAAATTACTGTATATGTTGTTCTCAACTATTTGCAGTCTTGACTAACCTAGCTGTAATTCCACGTGCGAGAGAGGCGAGAAAAGTGCTGGTGGTGCACTGGCGCCCAGCTGAGGGTTCTCCAGTGGAGTGGCTGGCACAGCTATACTGCTGCCCGCTCTTCTGGCCCGTCCTCCCATCCCGTGACTGTCCCGGAGACTGCCGTCCCCCAGGCTGTTGTACTTTACCATCCAGCTATTAATGTAAACTGCAGTCAGCAGTGGTTTATGGTCGTGCTCTGAGCTGTAACCTCAGCTGGCTCAGGAGGAGACACATGACTGTTCGGTTTTCTGCAGATGAAATTAAGACCTGTGCTAGAGAGGTAGTGCGGGTGGTGTGGTGGGGAGAGGGAGTCGTATCTCCTTAAATCATCCCCAACACGCCTCTGTGCAGCTTTTGGGGAGGGAGATCGGATTTGAAGCATGGTTATTTCAAAAATATGGCAGCAGAGAAAAGAAAAAAAGATTAGCAGACATTCCTGTAATTTTTATACGTTAAAAGAATACCTAGGGATCCCTAGATGCATAAGGTCTTCTTGGCTCATGTTTTAGTTGCCTGAACAATTTAGCAGTTTGTGCATACTGCAGCATACTTCTGAAGGACGTTTTAATATTTTTGATTGAAGTTATTCTTTCTAAACCCATCCTCTTTCTATAAAACCATCTGGCCTTTGTTACCTTTACGCTCTGTATCTGAGAGAATAAAACATTATTAACAAATACTGATTTTTTCTGAAGATGAGGTTTAGCAATTTGGGTTGCTCTAAGTCCATGGAAGGTTGATCACTCTTCCCAAGTTAGGAATGAGCGGGGTTGGAATCCCTGAAGAGCCCTGGAGTCCCGTTGTTGTTTCTAGAAACAACAGATCGCAGCTGATCTGAACAAGAGCCCACGACCCCACAGGCAGCAGTGCCTCTCGCACCTGGGTAGCCTGCGTCGACTCTCACCACCGCCGTCTCGTGTCTGTAGGTTGCCTCAGGTGAGGAAGAAAAAGATTATTTAACGCCTAGAGATTTCTTGAAAGTAGTTTTGCAGGGTCAGGATGTTTGTGGGGATGCTGTAGGTCACTCCGGTTATATCAGTTATTCCGATACAGCCTCGATAGCATGCTACAAATGCTGAGTTTCAGGTAAGTAAAGCAAACTAGTGGCAGTTACCTTTCTGTTTACGTAAGCATCTCCCATCTAAAATATGTTCTTACTTTCACATGACTTCATCAGATTTTCAGTCTCCATGGCATAATTTGCTGGATTGATTTCAGCCTGCATGGTGCCAGTAAGAGAGATTATCCTCTACATCTAAAAAAAATGTGGTAGCATACGTTTACTTTAAAGTAAACTATGTTTTGACCAATACTTGGCAGGAGTTTTTCGTACACTGTTACTTGACGTGCTGATGAACAAATTACAAGATTTTGCTTGAGATAGATAGGATAACTATACATTAATGATGAACGGATGAAATTGCTGTTTGATGCATCTGTTTCTCTGTGCATTAGTGCAATTTGCAAAATGTCACTAGATTAGAACCAAGTACTTCTTTGTGTCAGCAAACTGTGCCACGCACAGCACTGCTAACTATCAAATGGGCAGCTTGTTGAGTAGTTATCATTTAGATACAGCCTAGTTGTGTGTAATGAATGCTACATTTAAAAAAAAAAAAAACCACAATTTTAAAAAACTAGTATTTGAATGTAGAAGGTGGTAGTGGTTCTCCAGAAGAAACAAACTTCTCTGACTTCTCAGTCTTTTTTTTCTGTTCCATAAATGCTGATGAATATTAGCTAATGGCACTCCAAGCTCCCGTGTACTGTGGAAATGTCAGCAGTGCGTGAGTACCATAATATATGAACATTTGGAAGAGGATGGTGAGCTTGATTTGCCCCACAGGGAAGGTTCATTCCTGTTGTTAGAGAAGACAGTTGTGGCAGGAGGGATACCCATTGTGTAGGCGGGCAATGGTAACGGTCAGGCTCCAGCACATTACAGGTAGGGAAAGGTATACGAAAGGTGTATCCTGGATACCCTGGTCGTGTCCTTTCTTCATTGGGTGCTCCTTCCGAAAGGACCACGGTGAGGTCTCGGCATCCAGGCTAACGCAAAGCGTTCCTGGGAAGCGGGGTTGTGGGCAGATGGTGATGCACCTGCCATGTTTTGCCAGACAAATGTTCTATCGCAAGTACTCTTCAGGGAGTAAATCAAACCCCTCAGACCATGGCCACATGTAGTTTTATTGAGTAATACTTCCCCTGTTATAAACTTGCAGTTGCTGGCACTCTGCAGCTTGGGGACTTCTTGACTTGGAGGTCACATGCATTTCTTTGCATCTAAATAAATCTTTCTTCAGTGATTATTTTCTAACTCCTTTTTAAATTCATTTATGTGTTTGGCCTCAACATCAGCCTGTGGCGATGATTTCAGTAATACAATTATGTACTGTGTGGCGTCTAATTTCCTTCTGCTTGTTTTAAGACCTTCTGTCTGCTCGTTCCTCCTTGTCCTTGCAAGAAATCTTGAACACTCAGTCCTTGGGTTTGGATGCTGATCTTGTAGGGTGCCTAGATCTCTGTCATACTCCCTCTTCAGTCATAAGTTTTTCAGGAGGGAGACACCAGATGGGATTCAGCTGTTTAAACTGTGAATGTCTCTATCAGTTGAGATGCCAGAGGGTATTTGAGACAGTCATAGAGGGCTGCAAATCTGACACAGGACTTGCAGGAGACCCAAACTCTTCTGAAAAGCAGATGGAGACCAGGCTGGGAACGCCAAGGGCCTAAAATGGCAACTTGTGGCAATTTAATCTCCCTACCTTCAAGTCTGCTTAGTCTCTAGTTGTGTTGAAGCCATTTCTTGCTACTGATCAGCATTGCTACCTTTCCTTTCCATTTGCAGCGGTGGTGAAATGAGTGTGAGAAGTTACAGATTTTGTCTCCAGAGCTGTACTCTGCATTTCTTCTTCACTTCTGGGTGGGACAGTGGTTACGGGTGAGGAGCAATGCACACATGAACCACTGCATAGGAGTTACTTGGTAATCGTTGCGTCTTTGGTTCTGCTGGACTGCTGCAAAGGGTCTTTGAAAAACCATTGAATAAACTGCAGCCGTTTAGTTTTAGGTATCCATGCAGGTATCCTGCTGGGACCTCTTGGCTTTAATGATTTCGTTAATTACTGCTGATCTGTTTGTTTCTGTTTTTCTCCTTGATAGAACATTGAATGGTCAAACACTTGCAGCACCAGTTGGAAACTTTTCTGTGATGTCAATGGATTTAATCATTGCTTTTGGTGAACATTCATAATGATGCAACTTCATCGCTACAGGGGTGCTTTGGGGAACACAAACGTGCTGGCTTATTGTCAACGTAGTTTACCATAGCCATTCGAGCCGATATTGCTTTTAAATGTTCTGCAAAACTGGACACTTTTGCTACCAACAGCATATTATACTCATCCGGGAGACTTTTGGAAAGAGTACTCTCTGGTGTCCTCCACTGGGGATGGTGTGAGCGATACATGGAGAGTGATGGATCTGTGCTCGGCCTTTTCCGTAAAATGTTCCTACCAATCTGCTGCCGTGTCTTCTTTGTTTAATTTCCTCTTCTTTGACTTTCTTTTTCAGGCCACAATGTAGGGAGCCTTTTCCACATGGCAGATGACTTGGGAAGAGCGATGGAAACCTTAGTGACAGTGATGACTGACGACAAGGTGTTAGAATAGCAAGATGTGTTTTACAACTTCAGGCGTCCCGCATGGTTTTTATAATATTCATACTACAAAGAGGATTAGACTGTAAGAGTTTACAAGAAAACAAATCTATATTTTTGTGAAGGGTAGTGGTACTATACTGTAGATTTCAGTAGTTTCCTAAGTCTGTTACTGTTTTGTTAACAATGGCAGGTTTTACACGTCTATGCAATTGTACAAAAATTATAAGAAAACTACATGTAAAATCTTGATAGCTAAATAACTTGCCATTTCTTTATATGGAACGCATTTCGGGTTGTTTAAAAAAATTTATAACAGTTATAATGAAAGATTGTAAACTAAAGTGTGCTTTATAAAAATAATTGTTTATAGAAACCCCCTTAAAAAAAACACAAAAAAAAAAACTGAGGCAGTACATTTGTTTAGTTTCATTTCAGCTCTGCAACTGCATCAGAGAGATTCATGTCCTGTGTTCTTTTCCTTGCCAATCGAAAAGGAAAAAAAAAAAGGAAATATTTCCTGCAGCGACACCAAAACGGCTAACTTACATTTCTCATTGGCTTTGTCTGACTAGAGCTGGCTTAAAAAAAAAAAATCTCCTTAATTTCCAATGAAGGTAGTTATGTCACCTCTTTCCAATAAAATTGAGAATTACGAATTACACAGCTAGTTTGCAATAATTAAATGAAAGAGCACATTACATGACAGAGCCTGCAAAAAATTAATTTAAAAAAAAAAAAAAAGAAACCCCAGAAGAAAGAAGGAAAGGAAAGAATTTAATGACCATCCTATGCGCCAGCGTTTCCTCTGCTGACTAAATTCCTGAATGCTGTTAGTAAAGGAACGTAGAAATTGCCTTACCAGATTTAACCTTTGGACCTCAGTGTCCGGTAGCCCGCTGGCCGCGGCCAGCAGCCAGTGCTTCAGCAGGAGCTGGGTGCAGCTGCCCCCCACCCGCTGCCGCCGCTGGCGTCACCTTTGCCGCTGAGAAGAAAGGGAGAAGTTCCCTCCCGCCCCGCTGTGGGATCAGCTGCTGATCCGAAGCACAAGTAGGTTACTCACAGAGCATCTTCGCTCGTCCAGCTCCCACTGCTGTTGACGAGCGTGAAGCTCCTCGATGCTCTGGCTGATAAAACCAGAGCTTTCCACAGTATGTGTCTCAGCCTGCTACAGCAGCCGGTCCCAAGGAGCTGCACCGCCGTGAGCAACCCTTGGGAGAGGCTGTAGAAGAGTTACTGCTGTTCTTGCGCGTGTATGGTGATCAGGTGAAGGTAGCCACACTGCTCCATGAGAGATTTATCGCCGAAACAAAGGTCCTGGTCCTTTCTCCTTCCCCATTTCTCTCTGCAAGTAATCCCGCGCAATTCACAATAACGTGAGAAAGAGAGGAACTCATAGCGAGACAGATTAGCCAGCTTGACTGCAGTTCGTGAGAGGTAGGTTTGGGTATGAGGTGCTGTCAGCAAAAGCTTTACCACTTCATTTTCTTAACCAGCTTTTAATTTTACCTTAGACTACGTAGAAACACACCATCTGACTTTATATTGCAAGAGTAAAAAAATCTGTTACCTCTTCTTGTATGAAGTGTAATTAAACTTGGGAAAGATTTTATTTTGAATGCTAGTTAACATTGAACATGGCTAGTCATGCTATTTCTACCTCACTTTGGTTTTGTGGTGTTCCTGACAATGACGTACAGATAATGTTACATCATCACCACGTGTCCATTGTGTGACCAGGTCTCATCGTTTAAATAATACTGACAATGATAATCATTTACAAAAAATAAGTACAATCCCCCCAAACCTCTGCTTTCCTAATAAAGAGCTTTTTTAACACTTTATTACAATAGGAACCCTCGGTATTTCTCATGGTCTTTTTTATCAGAAGGTTTAAATTGAGATCTGAGAAAGAGATGGGTTTCTTCTTTTTTTTCCCCTCCTTATACGTTAAACCTTCTCTTCATAAAAAAAGACATGGAGGAAAAATGGATTGCACGGTTGTTTTCATCAGGGTTTTGTTTTGTTTGTTTTACTTTCTAGATCTTAGTTTTGGAGTGAGTCTGTCAAAAAATATTTAAAAAGTTGAAAGCTTTATCGCTGCTTTTTTAAGCATAATTTGGGAATTATTTCATATTCCTTATGACAAAGTATTAAACTGTAAAACATAATCAGTGTAATTGAATACATAAATACCATATGGCATGTTATTTCATTGTTACTCAGTACTGGTTTATTACTTGGATATCATAATATATTGTGTTTCAACACCAACACTGTAACATTTACTAATTATTTTTATAAACTTCTGTTTTACTGCATTTTTTCACAACATATCAAATTTCACCAAATATATGCCTTACTATTGTATTATATACTGCTTTACTGTGTATATCAATAAAGCACGCAATTATGTTATAAAAGGTGCAGTATTTTTTATTGAGGTTTGGCAGTCACCCAGCACACCCCCTCTCCGGCAATCCTCGCCGTAGGTGCGTGCAGCACCCCATGTTGCCAGTTCCCGGTCCCCGTTTCCCGCGTCTCGGTGCCTCGGCCGCCTCCATGGCGGGCAGGGTGCCAGCAGCGGCACTCGGGATTTGGGTGGAAAAGCGGCTCTTCCTGGTTTGGGTTTTTTCCCCTGTTCATGTTCTGAAGCCCCCAATTTTATGCTCCCTGTGCTTTTCGGAAGGTGCTAACCCAACTTTTTCTGCCTCGTCACAGAAGGGAGCCTCAGATCAGACTGATTTTTGCTAATCAGATACTTGATGGTCTCCCCGCCACCAGGCATACTGCTAGCAACCTCCTCTTCGCTGGGGCTTTGGGAAGTGTATGTTCCTGTCAGAGATGCTGATCACACGCGTCCCGTCTCATGTCTAGGAAACACGCGTAGGTTTTGATACCCAGACTCCACTCGGTTGTCTCACGATGCTGTCTTTGAGCTACCTTTCTCTGGTAGAAGTAGCATAATGAAAAATAATAAAAAGGGAAAACCAGCATATGTTTGTATATGGTTCTGATAATACAGTGGGGGAGGAGGTGGGAATTTCCTCATTTCATTCACTTGAGGAAATAAATAGGCATCCCACATCTACTCTCCCAGATTTGAGTTACTCTGGATTTCACTCCTACGTACGTGAATCAGCGTGTGCCTTGCTGTACTGAAGTCTGCTCTGAAGAGGACACAATCCACAAAGCACAGCAGCCACCCGTGACAAGACAACTCCTATTTAATTCAATTAAGAAGAGGGAGGATAGCTTTCTCCCTGTCGCTAATGCTGAGTGGTTGCACATGAGTAGACGCTGCTGGGCTTGAGGCCTGGCCGTGAGCCAGAAGGATGGGGCTTGTTGTGGTTTGGTCCTTGTTACTCCTCGAGGAGCATAGGGCTGCAACAACACTATGCCACTGAACCCGGTGGGATAGTGTTGTTGCAATTTCTGTAACAGATTTTGTTTTTTACATGATTGGGTTGTTAGCCCAAAACAAAACCCCCAACCTGGAGGGCCAGGGTGCAACATTTTAGTCTGGCCCGACAAGGCACGCAAGCCACCACACCACGACAAGGTAAGTCGCACCAACTAGTGGTGGATGGGGCTTGTGGATGGTCTTAATAAATACCTAAATGAACTGGAGCATCACAGAAAGGCACATGAGCGAGGCAGAGGGGTAGCTGCACGCTGCCTCGTCCCTTCGATGCGCTGGAAGGAGCGGGAGGCAAAACCATCTACACGTGCCCCGAGTCGCCGCCGCTAAGCCGGGGCAGATCCAAACCCCGGTCCTGCAGATCCCACAAGATGGGGCTGTCCCTCGCCCCTCGCGAGCTTCGCACCGATGGGTGCTAACGGGTTGGCACAACGTACGTGAACAGCTGCTCCCCCGAGCGCCGCAGCTCTTAAAGGCAGCGATACAGCCTGCCGGCCATCTGCACTGATTGCCCCACTCCTGCAACCCGGTCATTTATGACTCCTAACATCCCATCAATAAAATCTGATAGCTCTGACTGGCTCTGAAGAACATTTGCCTTGGGAATGTTTACGCTAAATATCCTCCTTATTCTAAGGACAAGGCTATTAACTGTTCAGTGTGTTTCCTTTGCTCTCTGAGCAGAGGGGAAGATTAATTCTCTTTCATTTTGCCTGCTATGGTTAATATGCTGCCATTTACCAATAAACTTTACAGTCTTTACCTTCTCAGACAGGTGGAAAAACTGAGGCCTTACTAGCCATTTCAGCATTTTGGGGGGGTGCGGGAGGCTCCCTCACACTTCCCTGCCGAGCCACGCGTCTCCCACGCTCCCCGCTGTCTTTGGCGGCGGCAAAGCTTCACGGCTGAGGGCAGCACGTGCCGGTCGCCTGCTGCACGGCCCCAGCCGGCCACCCCTCCGCCCAGCCAGTGCTGCCCAGGGCTCGCCGGCATGATTTAGGAGCCCAGAACACCCCCCTGCCTGTCCTGGGGGCTGCGAGAGCCCCGGCGCTGCGTGGGCAGCGACACCTCCTCTGCTGCAGTTGATGTGGCAAAAAATTAATTTAAGGGGGACAGCTTACATGGAGGGGGAGGAACCATGTTTCAGCTAACATGGGGAAAAAAGAAGGAAAGCAATGATGTGTTGGAGGCGGAAAAGTTCTGCCGCTGCCAATACGTGTAATTCCCTTCATGGCTGCGCCTGCTGCAGAGCTTCCCTAGCCTTGTCTGGGTGGACACATGGTGGCAGAGGCAGCGCTACGGCGTGCTCGGGCGTTTCCAAGCCCACCTGCCTGCAACCAGCAGTAGCTGCTGGCAACTCTTTAGCTCTGAAGCTGTGACACGCTTACATCAGGGTGCCCTGCAAATACAAACAGCTACCAGCTTTGTGCGGGGAGGGGACTGCAGTACCGACACCACCGCGGGGACGTGATTTACCCCTCCGGCTCACAGCGGTGCAGCAGCAGCAGGAGCAGCCTGGAGGGTTAGCGGCATGCCCAGTCCCAGGGCGCATTTCACTGGCTACGACCCATTTTGGCTACCCGTCTGCACATGTGTGTAGTCAGGCTGAAAGGCAATAAATCTTCCTTCTTGATTCAGGCTCCACTCAAAGATTTCACTGGGAATTTGTTTCAGCTCAGAGCAAGCATATCGACTCATTAGAAAGCGCCATAAATTTGTGCAAGAAAAATGGGGCTGTTGAGACCAACTAAGATGTAACACTTCCATACATGAATGGCCGTAAACTGATAATGCTGCTCACCAGCTAAGGAAGATGATTGCAGTGCATATTTAGTAGCTCACAGTGCCAAAAACTTGGTTAAAGAGCACTTGTGGTTAAGGGAGGGATGAGATTTAAGGAAAGCTTGTAGCTATGGAAGTGAACCATGGGGCTTCACAAATACCCCCAGCTGCGGTTTCAGCCTATTGCCTAAATGCACACTGCTTGCCGACCCAAGGCTCGTGTTAGTCAGCTTAGTAGTTGTTTGTCAGGTGTAAGGACTTCTTTTTAGGATTATTATCTGAGCATTACCATGGATATACCAATTGTTTAATAGCTGGCACATGCTTTTTACTATCCGTGTCCAAACAAGTTCTCCCTATTTGCTGACATAAACAACTCATTGCTTATAAGATTTTCCTCTCTCTCTCTCATTCATGTACACGCATGCACAGATACAGGGGAAAAAAACCACAACAATCTTTTATTGTCTTTCTTGCTGAATGGAAGAAGTTTCTTCTCCACATGAGCACCTCCGGGAATAACAGCATCTTCACCCCAACCTACCGGTGTGTTCAAAATCACAAGTATTCAATAAATAAATAAATAAATAAATAAATAAATAAATAAATAAATAAAATCGTCAGCAAACTTGCTGAGGGTGCACTCGATCCTGCTGTCCATGTTGCCGACAAAGATGTTGAACAGTGCTGGTCCCAGTGCCGACCCCTGAGGACGGGCACTCCTCACTGGTCTCCACCTGGATGTTGAGCCGTTGGCCGCAACTTTTTGAGTGCGACTGTCCAGCCAATTCCTTATACATATTCCTTATGTCCCAAAATAAGATTAAAACTGTTCCGTATCTAAAGGCTTACTGTTAAGTTTGCACTACTTAAAGATGCCCTTAATGATGATCTAAGGCCAGGCTAGGACATAATCAAAAAAATATCATCATGAGACGATTTTTACTTCTGCGGCAGGTTAATTTTCAGTTGTGCCTCATTCACCAGACAAATGGTTTTATTCTAACACTGATGTAGGAGATACTTCTTTTGCACAGAAGATTAATGGCAGTTGCCAGTATAATTCTCTGCTGTATCCCACAGTGAATGTTTAGATAAAGGCTGCAACGAGCTGCAGGTGATAAGACGTGAAACTACTGGGGTTTTTCCTACCAACCAGAAATATGAGCTTAGAAATTCATGGTCCTGAGAAAATATTAGGTATCTTTTAGAACAAACGCTAGATACATGAATATACACAAATATGCACACACACACAGAGGTATGAAATACCCTGGTCTTCCTCGTGTGCGTGTGTGTGTGCATGTGTGCACATTCCTGCATGTACGTGCGCACACACATGCATGCACAACCCTTCGCTGTGCTGAGCCTGTTAACCGTTCAGTTAAAAAAAAAAAAACGGAATTGGTTGTGTCAAAATAGATAAAGCTTGAAAATGTGCATTAATTCAGCTTTATTCTAAATTTTAACAGCTCGTGTTTTGCAGCACCAGAGCAGTATTTTATTCAGCAGTCACTGAAGTTTCTTCAGGAATTTTAATCCCTAAGGAAAGTGGCCCGCAAGCACGTTGGCTCCATGTAACATCTGCTTTTGCTGTTCCTCTGAAACACCTGGCAGAGCTGGCATGGTCTTCCAGCCTTGGCAGAAGGAAATAAAGACATCAAGCCCATAACTTAGTTTCTTTCATCTTTTTTTCCTTTTTTTTTTTTTTTTAAGCTCACCGGCAAGCTCAAATCTTTCCTTCAGCAAGATCTTGCAGGCAGATAAATGCTGCTAAGTCTTTTGACGACATATTGTGTATGTCTTCTATTCTACCTGGTTTTTGCTGGCTTCCTCTTCTACATTAAGCAACCTTATAAGGCAAAACAATACATGAAGGGAAAACACCACTTGTATCTCTAAGTTTTAAAATTGCAGGGGCCCACATCAAGCCCCAAAGTTCCCTATTTCCATACTGCTTAGCCCCAATACTGTTAACGCCTGCGTGCTTTTATCATATGCTGTGAGCACTGTATGTAGGGGTCCCTCACCTCCCCCTTTTTCAGGATACGAGGAATGCTTAAAAGTTCCCTAATACTTCGGATGCTCTTCCTCTCCCGAAAAACATATGTTGATTTCTCCCACCAGCTTCCACCCCTCGGTGACAAGGATAGCCCATTCCCACCCTGCTCCTGCACAGGCTGCTGCCAAAATCGCCTGTGCCTGGAGCCACCCTGAGCTCCCCATCGCGTGGCCGATGCCGTGGGGCTGCGCGTGCCACAGCTTCATTAACCCCCTTTCGCCTCGTGCCAAAGTCTTTAACAAAAACCACAGACCACAGCTGGTCACAAACCTGTTCCAGGGAGCGCTCCCTTCCAGCGCAATGCATTTGCTTGACGGTCTGTCTTGGCTTTCCTTCGGTGTGCTGGGCTTGCTTTTTCCCCTCCACTAAATTTCTCTACTGACGCTCATTTTTTTGTGCTTCATTAACGTTTCCCTTTGTGCCACTTCTAATACATAGCTTTACTTTCAGAGCAGGCTCTCCCCCTCCAACCCCCCTCTTCTGTTCCCACTGGGCTCTCCGCTTGCTCTCCATATGCTTAGGAAAGTGACCATATAGGTGCCCTTTAGGTCTGGGGTCCCAGATATGTTCCTTTTTATTCCTTAGCACCTTGAACTGGAGTTTCTCACTTTTCTTACTCTCCGTGTCTCTAACTGAGTGAATCGAAGTTTTCCCTTTTGTGAATGAGACCTTCACTGAGAGACTCCTTTCTTTTAATGCACTGATGCAGAAGTTGATTAAAATCCTTGTCGAAAAGTATGCTTGTTCTCCTTTGTTTCTTTAGCTGGGTTTTTTGGTGTTTTTTGTTTGTTTTTTTTTTCTCGTTTTGTTTCTTTTAGGGTTTTAGGTTTGTTTTTTTTTTTTAAGAACAGAGATTGCCACCTTGCTTGCTGCTAAAATAGAAGCGTGACCAACANAAGGCCAGGCTGGATGGGGCTTTGGGCAGCCTGGTCTAGTGGAGGGTGTCCCTGCCCATGGCAGGGGGGTTGGAACTAGATGATCTTTGAGGTCCCTTCCAACCCAAACCATTCTAGGAGTCTATGGTTCTAATTTGTGTCGAGGATGAAGACTGGCCTATAAAAGGTCCAACAAGGCCTCATACCCGCCCTGTACTGTGGCATGGACTCTGCTTTCAAAGGCAGCTGCAAACTGCACAGCTTATGTGCTGTGAAAGCAATTCAATAAAGTAGCCTGGCTTTTTTTTATTTATTTATTCTAAAGAGATAAACATTCAAAGTCATTATCCTGTGTGCTTGTGGATATCCGCACCTCACAAAATCAGACCACCGACACTTAAAGCCCTTACTGCGGACCTAGCAGCCAAACCTCAAGGACGCTACTTTAGAAAAGCCGGCACTAAACACACCTCATTTTGCCGCCCGTTTACGCCCACCGCGCAGCACTGAGGGGGTGAGGGAGGCTGTGACCCCCGGGCCGGCAAAGCCCGTGGTGAGAAGCCCAGCTGGCTCCATGTCAGGTGCCAGCTCGGGGGAAGCGGGGACGGCAATGGCTGTTGCTATGGGCACCAGAGCAGCAAACGATAATAATATCAAGGCAGACTAAGGGGGAAAGGGTAAAATAGGATAGCTGCGTTTCACTTTGAATATGGGTTCAAATTAACTGTGGTGAGTAATTACCTGTGAACAAGTAATAGTGAGGATTCGGCGGGAAACCCCTTTAACAGCAGGCTGAAAGAGACACCTTTGATTTTGCCTGCCATAAAAGGGCATTTCTTTTTCTTTTGCAGAAGAAAAGAAATCATGGCCATGAAGCAACTCACATCAGTTATTGCTAAGGCAGCTGTTTCATTACGGCGTGCACTACTCGATATTATTTTTTCCAGACCGTTAGCTGTTGTGCTTGGGTGGCCTTCCCACCCCGTCTCCCCAAATCCAGCGGAAGGTTTCCATTTCCATGGATAAGGGGACATTTGCTCAGCTCCTCTGCACAGAGTTTCTATCCATCCCAGCACTTTGATCCTTGCCTCGCATCTGCAGGATAACTTTCCTGACTTCCATCTGATTTATACAAATCATTTGACCTTTTGCCGTCAGCCACAGAGCACTCAACTGCCACAAAGACCCCGCTGAGGCTGGCACCGCCTGCCAGCATCCCGCAGAAGAAAAAGAGCATTACGCTGCCTGTTGCGGCAGGGCTTACATTTAGCAAAAAGACCCATTGCCCTGCGGCTGCCCGTGTGCAAGTGCCTGATGCTGGTGCTGCCGGTTGGGGTCTTGCCTTTCCTGCGCTTTCCTACAGCATCTTTTCTGCCGAGGGGGTTACTGCTGTGACCCGGCTGCAGGTGCCACGCACGCAGCGAGGGCCGCACACGTGCTTTACCCCGCGGGAAGCTGTATACCAGAACAGCCTTCTCCTCTGCTGGGTCAGGGCTGTTCAAGAGCCACCTTCTTCTTCCTCAACTCCCTTTGCGCTGCTTTGAGTTATTTAAAAACGAAACAGCACGGAAGTGAGCCGGCCCAAAAGGCCCGGGGGAGGCTCAGTGACAACCCCCTCGCTTCCCTTGTTGTGCCCAGTGCCGCATCCCGGGCCAAGGCGTCCCACCCGCCCCGCGCTCTTCTGCCCTCTCCTGTAACGCTTTAAAGGATGGTGCGTGCGGGACTGTACAGAGGGTGACGGTGGGACCTGCGGCCTCTGTAGAGTGTGAGATTTCTGGCATTAAGAAGCCTTGCCCCTTCTTTCTGGGGAATGACTTCCAACCTAGAGTTAATGAGGTGACCTAAATGCCACATTTCCTGAGTCTGGGCGTCTGGCAGTCTCATTTACAAGAGGAAGGCCACTGAGGTTGGGGCTCCTGGTCTTACTGCTTTCTCTTTTTCCATCCCTCCCCCCATCACCCCCTTTACTTCACACTGGAGCCGTGAGAACATTTGTCCTGAGCTGGCAGGAGCATCAGTATCACCCGGGCCCCTGACCACTGCACTTGGCTTTGTTGGTGCTGCCAAAACAAGCGTGTGACACCGAATCAGCTCAGCTTCATGAACTTTGTTGTGTGTGCACAAAACGCCACTGTGAGCAAGCCGTGCCTCCGCCAGGTCACAAAACGATGACACCAGAGCATGCAGACAGCCACAGTCACAAATACAGTGGTGTCTGTGCATCTGTCCTGATTTTTTCCCATTTCCGATTCAACATGGCTCTGCTGAGCACTATAATGGCCTGCCAGGGTATAACAAACCCTTAGGGAATTGCCAGATGCCATGAACTAGATGGTCATTTAAAAAGCCCTAAGATCCTGAGAGACAGAGAGTTGCATGTATTTTTTGTGTCATTACTGCATAAGGAACAGAGAAATCCTGCGGGTGGGATTCATTATGTGCAGTACATTATCCTGTGACATGGAGAAGAAACATAGGATCATTCCCAAAATATCCTTCCCCACTGATAAATTGCAGCGAGCAGGTTTGAAGCTGCGCAGCATGAAGGATAACCTACTTAGGATGAACACGTGCATGATGCTATCAGCAATATTGATGCAGTTACCAGACCTCATAACGGGTTTGAGGAGAGGGTTATATCAAATCACAATTTACAGAAGCACAAGGGACCCGGTAGCCTCGAAGCAAAGCCACCTTGCATTTCCCCCAGGCTGGCCTTTTCCCTCAGCCCCAGGGTATTTGCTCACTGCAGACTTCCTCCTGCCACATAGCACAAATATAAATGTAAGAAAAGAGAAACTAGGGGAATACTTTGTGTTCGAATGGGTGCCGAAGCAGACCTGGTGTGCATGTGTGCCGGCACACGCTTAACTTTGAGCAGCTCCTGCAGAGGTGCCTCCAGCTGACCAGCCACCCCCAGGGAGGTGGCCCAGCGGGGCTGGGGACCGCTTCTTGGGGGGATGAGACTTGGGGCACCTCTGGAGCCGGGCAGGGGACCAGCACCCCATCAGGTCTGGGATCTGCACAGTGCAAGTGGGGGGCGAGGAGGACACACAGGGATGGCAAAGCAGCAAGAGGGCAGCTCTTCGCTCGGGGCAGTTTGGTTTACACATGGGTCCAGGCGCTTCAGAAGATAATTTCAAGGTGGCACCGATGGTGGGGCACCTTGTTCAGCAGTGCGCTTGCAGCAGAGGCTTCTTTAAGGAAAAAATAGTTTAATTTATGAAAGGCTCACATGGGGTTTTCCTGGCCGAGGCAGGAGCACCAGCTGACTGATGTTTTCCAAGGCAGTCATCCATTAATGGGCGATTTCCCCATCCTTCCCTGCCCTCTGCTAAGCTCTGGTGCGCATCGTTTCTGTAAGCACAAACCAGCATTTTAATTCGAAGGGCTTGGCAGTGTCATGTGTTTCCCTTCAGTTGTTCTTACAGGCTGCAAGACCCCAGGTTGTATGCTGTGCTCCGGTAAAGGCAGCAAACAGCAACACAAGGAGCAAACCACCTGGCACTTGAAATTTCTCCTGTAATCTAAAGGAAAGAGAGGAAGAGAGGCAGATAAGAAGAGAGAGGGAGAGAGACCAAGAGAGAGAGAGAGAAGGAAGGAAGGAAGGAAGGAAGGAAGGAAGGAAAGAAGGAAAGAAGGAAAGAAAGAAGGAAAGAAAGAAGGAAAGAAGGAAAGAAGGAAAGAAGGAAAGAAGGAAAGAAGGAAAGAGAAAGAAAGAAAGAAAGAAAGAAAGAAAGAAAGAAAGAAAGAAAGAAAGAAAGAAAGAGAAAGAAAGAAAGAAAGAAAGAAAGAAAGAAAGAAAGAAAGAAAGAAAGAAAGAAAGAAAGAAAGAAAGAAAGAAAGAAAGAAAGAAAGAAAGAAAGAAAAAGAAAAGCAAGCTCTGAAACTGTAAGAGCTAACAAAATAGCCATAAAACATGTCTGCTCCCTCCCACAAGTAATGTTTAATATGATTTATAGGTATGATGCCGTACTGGTCTAGCGTATGAGTCCACAACTGATCACACTAAATGCAGCCGTACATGATAATCAAACCTGCCTGCACACAGGGAATATTGTCTTTAGTCACAGCCAAGCAAACAACAAATCTTTCTCTCTTCTGCAGCCAGCCCAGTGCCTTTACCACCCTTCGGTGATTGCACTGCAGTCTGTAAAGCAGTTGGGGGCACACAGGTGTCTGGAAGCAGCAGGGGTTATGTAGAAACATATATATCTAATCAAACTTTTATTAACCCGTGGCCTTCCATCTCAAAAGGACACGGTCGAACCAGTGATGATTTGTAACGGCTGCAGCCTCCTGACTGAGTAGAAAATCATTTGCAAACTACTCCTGATTTTCTGCAAGGGTTTTCATGATGTGCCGGGGGCCCTGGGGCAGCTTCGCAGGCTGCGCGGCCGCTTGCGGTTTTGCTGCCCGGAGGGGATGCCCGGGGTGGGCAGCGGGACGGGGTGCCCCGGGCTGTGCAGCACCTTCACCACCCACCCACGGGCCCACGCTGGTCGGGGAGGAGGGTGTCCGTCACGGAGCGGTGGCAGAGGAGACTCCAGCTGGGAAGTCCTTGCTTTGGGTTGTTTGTGTGGCTTTTTGTTACCTTTCAGCTCAGCCAGGTACCGAGCCATGGGGAGGGCAGCCCCTGACGCCTTGCGATCTGCAGCACTCTCATGCTGGCTTGTGACGGGAATGCCCTCTGAAATCAGGGCTCGTTGCTCCTGCTGCCGGGCTGGAGCAAACATCGCAGTGGAGAAAACAGGAATAGAGAAGCCTTTTCTTTCTTAACACAGGCAAGTAACAAGCAAGCGTGTCACAAATATTAGCCAACTGTACAAAAACCCTGAGACTTTCAATTTCCAAAATGTTTCTGTTCTTTTTTATTTAATAGTTCACATATGATCCTCAAAAGCTACCCCAACTGCTTTGACTCACATTTGCAAATTCCCCGCTTCACCCTGTCCCAGCCCAGTCCCACCTGCCCCAGCTTCTTGTTCAGCCCCCGGCTCCCCTCCTCTGCCCTGGGATCTCCAGGGGTCCCCCCACTCCAGCCCTGCTTTCCCCTCTCCCAGCACCACGGGGTGCTGCCTTTGGGGTGCTGCAGGGAAGGCAGCAGCCTCCTCGTCCTCTCCTGATGTACGTGGCACAGCAACTCCGCTGCCAAGGAGTGGTGGCTTCCCCGGAGGTGGCAGCTGCCCGTGGGGTCTGTGGGGAGGGACAGGGCTTGTGCTGAGCCACCGTGGCCATGACACGAGGGGATGGAGGACCTGAGGACCAGGAGGACCACAGGGAGGTTTCTTCCAGGGAGGCAGCAGCAGAGGGAAAGACCAAGCGCCTGGAGGTGTGAAGACCTTCTCAGCCTTCCTGCTCATAGCAGCAACAAGCATCTCATCTGTGAGGCAGCAAAACCAGGACAGGGAGTGGGGGCGAGACAAAATGAAAGCTTAGCTTGATTTTAGCCTTGCATAGAGGCAAGTATGTGACAGTGAGCACCACACGGTCTCACACCTTTGCCTTGAAAGTGGTGGCTCACACAGGTCCAGAAAGCTTTCTGCTGCAGACCTTGTTTCAGCTACAGCCCGGCACTTTTAGTCACCATCGCTTGCAACTGCTGGTGCTGCGCTCCTTCTAGCTACCTGTCTTTCTCACAAAGCTTTTCCCCTGCTCTCTCTCTGATTGCCTTATTCTGCCTCCAGCGTCTTCATAAAGGTACCGGAGTCACTGCTCCCTCCCCTACCCACCTCCTCCTGTCCCCACACGCCTTTCACTGGCATGGACCATGCCTGGAAAACAGAAATTCACCTGCCAAGCCCTGCCAGCTCTCAGCCGCTCTCTCCCCACCACCTACTGCTGTCAACCCGGTAGGAAAGTCGCTCCTGTTCTGCTCTCCAGCCCATAAACTCAACGTGGTGGGACCTGCCAGCGTGCTCCGGTGGGTGGTGATGCAGCACAGCGGACACAGCTGGAGGGGACAGCGGAAAGCCCGAGCCCCTCGGCCGGCATTCGCCTCGGGCTTTGAGTGCCGTGCAAGGTCCCACTGGCTCACCGGCCGCGGTGCGGTGCTTGCACCACCCAGATTTCCCAGCAAGTGACTCCCGTGGGCACGCATGGGGTGGGATGGACTAATGGCAGCCTCTGCAGTTCACAAAAGGAAGGGGCAGAAACATCAGCCAGATTTCGCCTTCTTTGGGAAGGCAGAGCAAAGGTTGCTGGTGCACCGCAGGTGGATGTATCAAACACAAATGCTTTTCTATTACTGCTGTATGAAGGTAAGTGCAAACAATCAAATGTCCTTTCCTATTTTCTGTGTCTCCCTCTGCGACGCTGATAGAGGGAATCCAAATGTTTCCAAGCAGGCAGTGCCTATCTGCAGCAGGCAGACAATTTCTAAATGTATTAGCAGCACAGAGTCAATAGAGAAATAGCAGTCCAGCATATCATCCAATTTTCAAATGTAAATAACTAGACCACTTTTAATTTGAAGGACTACACCAGGGAATAAAACAAACCCTGGAAAATACACGCAGCAGTGACCGCTGGTCACAATGCATTACCTTCAGGCGAGCCTGTTGTTTTTCCCTGCTGGCTGCTGCGCCACAGCACGGCGGCAAACCGGTGGTCTCACGTGTGGAGAGGGGGCTGAGCCCCCACACAGCCCTCCCACGCAACGGAGAGGGCCCGCTGCTCCCAGGGGTGCAAGCGAGGCCACGCTGCAGACAGGCAGCGCTGAGCACCCTGCGCAGGATGCAACCCTGCCTCGCCTCACCTCTCCCGCTCCGGCACGGCCGGAGGGAGAGGACATCAAGGAGAGGTGCAGCGGGTCACCAGCAGTAATGCTGTGCCTCTCGCCGGACACCCTGCGCACCCCCCACCTCTGGCCTCACCAGCAGCCACCCCTCAGTGTCCCGGCCCGTAACCCGCCGATGTGCTTTGATAAGGCAGTCGCGGGCAGGGTAAAACATCCACCTCCCTCCACAGCGACTGCCAGGAGGAGGGAAACAGCAAGAAACCTCGAGGGGATCCTATAGTGGAGGGGAAGGAGGGGGAGGAACGATGCTTTTAGGAAAAACCCTCTTGGGGTTTGCCAGTGTAACCAAGAGCAAAATTGTTCCCTTGTCTACACCACTGTTGTACGACTGCTGAAGGGAGGCCTCTTAAACATCTTATCTCTGGCGGCACACGCCGGCTTGCAGCGAAGCCCCGAGAGGAGGGGACGTGCCGCAGCTGACACCGGGCCGCGGCAGAGGCTGCGCAGCCGTCCTCGCCCTCGCGCGGCACCGGGCTGCTCCCACCAGCCACACATCCCAAGGGAATGCTGGGGGCTCTCCCACCCTGCCAGGAAAACGGGTCTGGCACCAAGAGAGGCAGTGACAAAATTGGTCTGTTCAAAGGAGGAGACCAACCAGGCAGATTATGTCTCGCACAAATCCGCCAGTCGCCACCGAGAGAGTTCAACCTGGGGCTCCTCGTCCTATTTTGCACTTTCATCATTCCCTTTCCGAACGACCGGTGGATGTTTGCACGGTGCACGTGAGGGGGGATGTGCTGGAGGTGCTAAGCGTCAATCTGCCAGGTTGGGAAGGTCACCTTCTCAACACTCACCAGCCCATTAAAAAACCCCAACAACTCTAGAAATGAAAGATGAACATCTGCTTTAAAGCCTGTCACTTTCCGAGGTGAATCTGGCATGTCGGTGGAGGCAGACTATCGCTGGTGAGGAGATGCTGCTTTAGGAAGCCGCTGACAATGTCAGGAGGGCTGGCTGAGACCCTCCCAACCATGAACCTCTGCAGCTGGGCGGTGGGAAAAGCCTGGGTTTGCTTTTCTGCAAGAGCCACGTCACAGCAGGTTGCACAGAGCAAGGGAGGGTGCAGGGCTCGCAGGGAGCCACGAAAGGCTGCAGTGGTGACCCTGCCTGTGGTGTAACAGGAGTGATGATGTAGCCAAGACGATCCGAGCATGTGAACAACTCAAGATTTGCAGTATCTTCCATTACAGCAGCTGCTTCTTGTTCAGCCCCCAAAAAAAAACAAAAACAAACAAAAAAACAAGGACAAGATTTCAGGCACACACGACTTTTTGGCTTGTTTGCCTAACAGCTAGTCTGCACTCATCATTGTTGTGTTTTTTCCCCAGACACTGGAGAAAAATACACTGGAAACAAAAAGTGAATCATCAGACAGAAATGATGGATGGCCTAAGATTTCCCATACGCCCGACGTTGGTGTGAAAAGGAGGTCCCCTGTGCTTATGGGGGGCCTGATGCTGAGCCCTCGGATGCTGCTTCAGCAGTGCCAGGGCCCCTCAGCAGCCGCAGCAGCTTCAGCGGTGCAAAGCCGGCGCGAAGCTGCATCCCTGGCACGGAAAGGCAGGAAAGCTGGGGGGCTGGTCCCCAGGATGGTGCTCACTTGGGGAACGGTCTTTTCTTAGGGGAAAAAAGATAAACCACAACAAAAAGTAGAAAAAGAGCAGCACCCAGAACTGGAAACTGTTAAAAGTCTGCTCTTTTGTCAGATTTTTATTTCAGATTTTTATCTCCCGCCTAGATCAGCTGGTGTTTGGCCCCGTGTGGTTTGACATGAGTCACGACGTTATATGCTGAGGTCTGGCCAAGATTAGCTGCTTTGTATAGTGTTGCGCTACCTTGCAACTACCGATTCACTGCAGTAGAAATGATAGATTGTTTTACAGTAGGAAGAGACGGGGAAAAAAAATATCGTGAAGCCCACGGGTACTTAAAACAGTGGATGTGCTCCACCTACTGGCTAGTAACAACAAAGTGAGCCGTGATAAAAGGCAGCATCCTTACAGAGAGCCAAACCAGCGCTTGATGTTGCCATCCTCTTGACTTTTTGCATTCGGAGGGGAGCTGGGCGAAGAAGAAAGGAAAAAAAGGATGTGAAGAAGAAAGGAGAGTGAGAGAAGATGAGGGCTGCATGGCAGGGGGGAAAGAAAGAAAAGAAAAGAAGACACAGCTCTTTTGATTTAAAAAAGAGATGCTTCAAGCATACATAAGCTCTCAGCAACCTTGGCCATGTAAAGCCATTTTGATTTATTTCAAAACTCCCAAAGGAGCGTTCTTTGAATGCTACGTCCCCTTTTTTGATAGATGCCAACAGGATTTATACCTAAGATGGCCGAGGACACATCCCAAGCTGCCGCCTGGCTCCTTTGGCCGCCACCGCCTTCCTCCCCAAGGCTTTTGGGCTGGGCAGGGCAGAGGGACAAACCTCCCGGGGCTCCTGCCTCCCCCGCATCCTCTGCACCCTCTCTCCCAGCGAGCGCAGCTGCTCCGACTGCCGTTACCACGTGGAGTGGCCGCACGTTTGTCTGCCGCTCCTGGCCTTTGACAGCAAACCAAACCTTGCTTTTATTACCCTCCTTCCCCAGTCCAGGACTCTTTTCCATTCAGTTCAGTGGAGCCTGTGAGCAGTCTCTGTCTTCGCAGGATGTATCTCATCTCATATTATCTTCAAACCCCACGACGTCTCCTGTGAAAGACAGAAATACCTTTTTTCCACTTGCCAGGGAGGAGGCAGGGACACAAAGCAGACTGAAGGTAAGATGTTCAAAAGTACACGGCGTCAGAGTCTCTGTGATGACTTATAAGTAGGTCTGATGGTTGGTCAAGTCCAGGGTAGAGCTGCTGTCAGACCTGGACAGGGAGGCGAGCCACTGCGAGTCCCTCCATCAGTCAAAAGCTTTGTGCACAGGGCACAGTCAAGGGAGGAGAGGAAAGGTGAGCTGCGATCGCCGCTCCAAATCCAAAAGGAAAAAAAGCATTTGCAGGATAGCACTTCTGAGGTGTGAAAGGGCTATCTTACTCACTGCTTGCCTTTTCTTAAGAAAAAAGCAAAAAAAAATCTACAACCTTTAGAAGGTGTGTCCTGAAGTAAAATTTTTTAAAATGTTTAAATGTATATATTTTTACATGCTTCATACATATTGTACTAGTATACATGCATACACACACGTGCACATATATATATATATATATACACACACAGATGCCCTCACACAGGTGTCAGGAAGCTCATTTCTGCCAAGGTCTGCTTTTAAAATGTTTAAGCACATGGCTGCACACACGTAGTCTGGTATTCCTGCACTTACACTGTCCAGTTGTATATTCCCTCTGCTATCACAACATACTAATGAAGATACATGGTCCCGGCCTTGCTGTTGTTCTGCCCAAGCACCTTTGAGCGTGGCCAGAGCGAGCACAGGTCCATCTATATCCTGCCCTGTAGACCTGTCTGAAGTTGGTCAGATCCCTACCGTCCTTGAAAGCCTCGTGCAAAGCAGCTGCCCAGGAGGGTGCAGCGTGTTTGTGACAGAGCAGTAACTAACCATAGGTTAATGCAATAACAGTATCTTTTAATATCTGGCGGGACAGCATCTGAGAATATTTCAGACCTGTCCTGACTACAGATATTACCAGTGGGTTGTAATTTGTCTATGCCTTTGCCTGCAGCTGCGCCTTTCTATTATTCTAGTAAATATTGCAGAAATGCATAAAAGCTACAGAAGAGTGGTAGGCTTATGAAGTGCACTCCTGCTACCATTTCCTTGTCCTCGTTATTAATCTACTTTTGCATCATGCTGTATCAAGTCTGTCTCCTAC